>CM049852.1:31920284-32310284 GCA_027422415.1 Schizothorax lantsangensis | reverse complement strand
AGGAGTTTTGTTCTTTAATCAGCTGATCACACCTGCCACTCACTCATCAATCCGCTTCATTACTGATATCAGCTCATCTCCAGCAAACACCACAGAGTCTTTGTGTGTCGACTTCCAGTCATTACAGACCTACAGCACCAATGAACCGTATCACAAACCCACATCACGCTGCTATTGTTCCTGAAGAAATCCTCTTTCAGCGTCTCTCCGAGTGTCTGTCAGGCTGGAGAGAGCGGAGGATTTGTGCTGTAGTTCATTCATCAGTGTCAGATATCCACCAGATCCAAATGAGTTCCATACATCTCATGCTTCACCAACAATCCTGTCTGGTTTATTTGTGGGCAAACAAATAGCAGAATCAATCTGACAGTCGTTTGTGACATGAATTGCTGTTGAAGACCACAATCACAGTGTTATATGTGCTGATGTCATGTGTTTATGTGAAACCACACAGTCAGTGAAAGATCTACACAGCATTGTAAAGGGATAGTTCACTCAATTCATGTTATTGTGGTTTTCCAAACCAGTATGACTTCTGGTTTCAAAATAACAGCATTCGACATTGACTTCAGAAGACTTGAAATATAGTACAGTATATAGCATGGTGTAAAGTCACTTAGTTTTCATGGTTGACATCTAAGTGGTAAGAAAACCCTAGTTAAGCTAGACCAATGTGTATGAACACCGTTTAGTTAAGATGGACATTTTCTGCCAAGACATTTTTTTCTATGGATTTTGTCTTACAGTTTGCTATTAGATACCATATTGTATAATTGTACATAATGATTGTTAAACATCAAGTGTCATAGGTGGTTTAGTGTATGTCTACTGGTATTTTTTTGTTGTGTATATTGTCTTTATTAACTCATTGTTGTGTAAATAGTGCATAACATGTATTGTTTGTAATTTACTGCAATGCAATATATTACATAAAACGGTTAATTGCAAGGTTTTCGCACAATATTTACATTTATGTTTCACAATTCATACTTTTTTTTTCAGAATTATGAGATGTAAACTCAAAATCCCAAGAAAAACACATTCAGTTGCACGATTAGTGTGAACATGCGTGCAATTTTTCCCGGACGCATTCTGGCCAGGATTTCTATATTGCCTAAAATATCTAGGATTTGGCTTTGTTTACGTGTGCAGACCGATCGGTGTATGACATCAGTTCCTTATGGTTTCGAAACGCTCTCGAGGTACTTTGAATCAAAGCGATATAGAAATCCTGGCAAGGACGCGTCCGGGAAAAATGGCACGTATGGTCACCCTATGCAAGATGTAAATTCAGAATTTAATTTCAAGAAATGCAGAAGTCAAATTCGAGATCAGAATTGAGAAACGTCAAAATTTTACAGGGGTCACATGATGCGATTTCAAGTTTTGCTTTCTCTTTGCATAGATAAGATCCCTGAAGTGGCAAAGACTAAAGTCTCAAAACCAAAGAGATATTCTTTATCAAAGTTAAGACACTACCACACCCCCTAAAACGGCTCATTCAAACACGCCCCCACATGTCTACGTCACGACGTGGGGAGATTTGCGTTAACGCCACCCAAATGTTCACGCGAGGAAAGAAGGCGTGGTTTCAGTAACCGCAGTAGTGTTGATGCAGCCGTGTCAGGGAGACGCTGTGTGTTTCTAGGTGAAAGCAAAAGCACTTTATTTGGCCTTCTGAAAGTAGAGGCAGTTAGGAATAATTAAGATTACTTACAACAGAACAGCACAACCCAGATGTTAGCAAAACGCATTTTATGGACGACCGTTTCATGAACCTAGGAGAGGAGGTAATTCTGACTTTGCTATGACAATCTGGCGCTTCTGAATCAGCGACGGTAAGTATGTTTTGTTATTAGTTTAAGTATTTGCTATTGACTGATCAAATGCGGAGTTTTGAGCTTCGTGTGTGTGTGTGTGTGTGCGTGTGTGTGTGTGAGAGAGAGAGAGATGGTCACATCACAGCATGTCAGCTGTCTTAATCGAGGCTTGTGTGGAAACACATACGAGCATCATCACTGTGTCTGTCACGCGACTCTGTTCCTCTTTCGGTCTTGAACTGATGGTAAAACTAACGACATTATTAACTGTCTTTACTTTTATTTTGAAAGCTGAAGCTCGCGATTATGGAAAGGGGCGTTACATTTCTGACGAGTGCTTGTGGTGTTCGGCCAATCACAATGCACTGTGCCAGTTGGCCAATCAGAGCAGACTGTGCTTGGAGGGACTTTGTATTCTTTTTTAAATTATAAAATTGTAAATTTATAAAATTGCAAGACATGAACTTGGATTTCCAAAAACAAAACAAAAAAAAGACAGAATTATGAGACAAACTCACAATTTTTATTGCAATGCATATATTACATAAAATGGTAATTGCAAGGTTTTCGCACAATATTTACATTTATGTTTCACAATTCATACTTTTTTTTCCACGATGTAATTAATAGTGAAAAAATAAGGTTCACTAGATATCCCATCATCCTATGCTAGTCATGTCAACTGGGCAGAAAAGCAGCAGATATATGTTCATGATATTTTGCACATCAACAGCTAAGAATTTGACTTTTTTCTTCTTTTTTTCAACAGTCTCAAAGTTTGTAGTCTGGCCGAAACACTTCTAATGTAAACTCTAGCTCACACTTCAGGTCACTATGACCTGTTGAGGCTCTTTATCAGTATGAGCCCTGCGTCTCATCCGCAGACTGCTGTGTGTCACTGCACCTCTCAATCATTACAGTAAGACGACGAGAGCGAGAGACTGTTTCCACTGTTGTGTAAGGACCGACGGTGAGAATGATCTCACATGAAGCTCGGCTCTCAGGGGACTTTGGTGCTCTGAAACCTAATGAAGAAGCAGAAGGCAAACACTTGAATTTAAATAAGGACCATTTCTCAGTCACACGAGGGAAATGATGAAGTACGAGAGGAATAAACTAGACTCCAGTACAGCGGAGAGAGAAGATCTGATGAAATATGAAAGGTTGATGTGTTTGTCAGGACACTTTCATACACACACTGAGATCATATGAGCACATTTTGGCTTGTATCTGATGTGAAGCGTCACCAGCCACCAGAGGGTTTTTTGAACATACTTATTTTTGTTTTTATAGATATAATAAAAACAAAATTATACAAATATACAATAATTAATATATTTATGAGATACTTAGGAATGTTTTTGTATTATTAATTTATATTTATATATATATATATGCTAAAAATGCTAACTTTATTTTTTATCAAATATATTATGTAATAATACATAATAAAAATAACAATTAAATTTAATAAAAATCGTAGCATTTTAAGTGTCACTATACATATATATTACTACATAATAATAATAAATTATATTCTTTATTAATATAAAAAATAATAGAAATGAATGTCATATAACAACTTATTAAATAGTATATATAATACAAATAATAATATATAATAATAATTATCATAAAACAATTCTGTGAATTTTTATATAGAAAATGGGTCTCCTGCCTTTTGTATTTATCATTGTTATAACCATTAAAAAGAAACAGCATTTCCCATATTTTATTTCTAAATTAAAGAAGGAAAGGATGCAAAAGTACACAGATTTTTAAAGGTGAAGTGTGTCATTTTTCAACTGTGTTACCGTTTAATGTTTAAACATAACAGAGATTCTGCTGAGCAATAACATTGTTCTCTTGAATGAAAACAGATAAAACTTCACATTATATTCAAATATGGTTCAACCTGAATCTCTGAATGAAAATGTAATTGTGATAAACATCCCTTCATTTCTTCAGTCTGTAATACAGAGCGTGTGTGTGTTTCCAGTGAACACAGCGGTCTGATATCAGATCCGTCCAGAGGCACCTCATCACATCTGACTGTGATAGAAATCTGATGCTTTTATGGTTTTGCACTGAGAAAACGCATGTGCATAGTGACGATTCCTAAAGAAAACAGAGTTAACCCTGTTAACACACAACTACAGATCCAGCCAAACCAACAAGACTGTCTGTCAGCAAGAGAAACACACTTGGAAGACAATAAAATCTGCTGTGAATTTGATTAAGCTTATCAGAAAAATATCATGTAGAGAAAATATTAACGGCTGCTAAAAACTGCAGTAGCAATGAAATATCCAAACTTTGACTTCACTAGGGTTACAAAAAGTTGGAAAATTTCCAGTAAATTTCGGAAACTTTCCAGAAATTTTGGAAACTTACCGGGAATTTTGGAAATTTACCGGGATTTTTGGAAAGTTTCCATAAATTTTCCATCCCTTTGCAACCCTAGACTTCACTGTAAAAAATACTGTCCTGGACTGAAACAACTATTTGCATTGGACTAGTTGTGTGTTAGACTTCAACAAGCACCAATCACAATTTACCATGTAAACACAACTCATGTACTTTGCAGAAAACACTACTGAAGCTAATAATTACCGTGAAAAAAATAATGCTCCTCCTCAAATCTCAGTATTTGAGTTAACTATGGTCGTTAGTTCCAACAAACAATTAACAGAAAACACTACTAAAAGTGAAGCTCCTCCTCAGTATTTGAGTCTGGTTTTCTAGTACAAATATCCAAACAGATGGTGAAGATTTGTTTTCTGAGATATCTTTTGATATTACACGAGTTTATGCTAAAAATGAGGGAGAAAAAAAATTCTGCAAATGATAAATGATAAAAAAAAAATGTTTTACTGTATAAATATCTAAACATTCTTAAATCAACATGATACATTTACTTGGAATGCAAAAAGATGCAAGATAAATCTTGTTTTCTGAATAATTGAACAAAAATTGAGTTTATACTTAAAATTGAAATAAAATAAAATAATAATAATCTGCCAATGGGCTCAGGATGCTGAACTTGTTTTCCCTTAAGTTTTTATTATTATTATTATTATTATTATTTAATTTTTTTAATAATAACCCCATTGGGAGATATTTTCTCTCATCTTATGCAACTTTGCATCTCAAATAAATGTTTTCTAGTACAAATATCTAAACATTCATAAATAAAGAGACATTTAATGGAGATGCAATCTGACATCAGCTAACTCATGTCTTGTTTTCTGATTAATTTAACAAAAACGTTTATACTTAAAATGAGAACAAATATCAAATAGATAAACTTCTCTTATTTGAATTAAGATTATTTTCCATTGGCAGATTTGTTTTCTTGTTTTAAGCCTAAACTCATGTAATTGTGATACATTTATTAGAAAACAAGTCTTACTATCTTGTGTCATTTTAGTACAAATATCTAAATATTTTGAATCAAGATACATTTACTTAGAAGGCAAAATAAACAAAGTCTTATTTTCTGAGAAATGTATCAAAATTAAGTGAGTTTAGGCTTAAAACAAGAACAAATAAATGTAAAGTCAAAACGTTAAAACTTAAAAGGTTTTCCTTTGAATTAAGTTTCTTTTCTGACTCCTTTGGCTATTATTTTGATGAATAAATAAGAAAAGAAATCTCGTTTTGTGATTAAATTTTTCTTTTGAAGTAATTCTTCTTTTAAGAATGTTAAGATATTTGTACTGGAATACCAGGCAAAAATACAGAGGAAGAGCATCACTTTTTGCAGTGTGAACAGTTAGACAGTTATTACAGGTAAATTAAGATTCATTAACCCTTAAGACGTGAATTAATTAACACCTAAATGTTCTTCTGGTCAGTGAAATCACATCAAGGTGTGTGAGGAACTCACAGACTCAACCCACATCTTCTACACGAGCACCAGAGAATGACACTGACTTGAGGACGTCTTCACAGCTGCGGGAGGAGAGCTAATGGAGTCTGCCATCTGGACCCGAGCTGTAACTGAAGCACTGCTGAGAGAGCCGCTGAGACAACAGACCTCACATGATGCTTCCTGCAGAAAACAGCAGTCCTGCATATTCACAAAACGCTTTTAAATGAAGCCAAATCTATAATGACTTTTATTTTCCATTGTACTATTTATATCTCAAGAAACTTAAACTTGCTCTTTAATAGCTATAAGAGAATTAATGTTTCATTTGGTTATCACTTTCTCTCACCTTTAAAAAAAAGAAATTTAACCGATTATTTAAAAATATATTGAAAATAATAAAAAAGCAAAAACAATAAAATTAAAATGAAAACAGAAAATATAAAAATATTACTAAAATATTAATTAAAAATATTACTAAAATAAATAATATAGTAAGATTATATAAATATAGTATCTCAATGACACTATAACGCTGCACTGCAAAAAAATAAAACAAAGTTGGAAATAAAAGACTACTGATGCTTTTACAAAGAAAACATTTTCATTTTAATACTTTTTTTTAGTTTTCCTACTTTAAAATTTCACGTTTAATTCATTGTTACTTATTTCTTTGTAATTAATTGTCAAATTTTTTAGCAATTTGTGTTTTTTTATAAAAATTTGTTTCAGTGTTTCTCAGACATTTCTCCTAAAATTCCTAAAGCGAAGGAAAAATAGACTTTTGCTGGGAAAAAAAGACTTTAAATTTATGCCTTAATGAGCTATTTAACCAATAATGAATTAATAAAGAGCACCTTATTTAATCAAAAATGAGATTTGTTAGTCTGAATTCATGCAGTTTGGTTCATTCAGAGATGTTAATCCTGATTTTTAAAGAGGTCTTTTTGTTATTTTTCCCATCCTGTGGTGCTTGCAATCATTGAGGACATCCCAGATATGGCTTATAAATTGAGGTTTTCTACAGAAAACACCAGTAATGGAAAACAGAACGGAAGATTATACTTCATAAACCATAATTTGGATGGAATGCGATAGATCAATCATGAAACAGGGCGATTCTGGAGATCATAAACCAAATCTGGACACCAAAGCCTCGACTCGGCCACTTTAGTCATTGTTTAAACTCCTGCGGCTCCAAACCCACCCAGCAAAAGGACCCCCATCAGAAGAGCCTCCAGCAGTTGGAGATCCCATCTGCTGCACTGGCAGAGACACCAGACGCAGATTAAACATCTCCATTAAGCGAGACTCTCAGAGACTCTCGTGTCTGCTTCTGCGGCCATGCTGTGTAAAGCCCAGCCGGTCTGGCAGCCCGGACTTGCCTGAAACCGTCCCAAAAAGCTCCAGAGAAGCAGCAGAGGCCATCAGCACAGATAATGAAGACAAAACACACAGACGCTCGTGTTTAGCTTCAGCACACACGCATACAACCACAACCTCCTGCCAAGAGAGAAGAACCACCCTCTAATATGAGCCCTGATGCAAATTACCCACAAAAACTGACTCTTTTGCCAGATTCTGATCTGATTGGCTTCATGCAATTTCTATGAATTGAGGCTTGTGAGTTTGATCACCTTCTGAGCTGCTACAGTGAGTAACAACTAGGAGAATTTGCAGATCTAGAGTGATTTTACTCCACATGGAAGCACATCAAAGCAGTAAACTCTGTTTCACACAGACTTTTTAATGCTGCACATGCAGAACTGGCAGAAAACAATGTATCACGCATGCAAATGTTGATTATTGATTCACATGCTCACATGCTCTGATTGAGATGACGCTGCAGTGCAACCGCTTTCCTGTAATGCAGGGATTCATGGGGTCTGTGAATTGATGACTAATAACTAATTAAATAAGAAAAATGTCAAATGAAAATAAATAAATAGGTTTAAAAGAAAACTCAATAAAAAGATGAAATATTGAATTTAATGGATTTATTAAATAAATCAGAAAAGTCATAAAAATCGCACGCTGTGACGCACCTGTCATCTGATGGGGGTGTAACTTAGCGATCGGCTTTTTGCACAAATAATCCTTTTTTTGTTTTTTTTTAACAACATTTTTCATATTTGTGTGTGTGTGTTTCTGTTTTGTGGGGAATGTGGCTGTATCTGTATGATTATCATCTGTATGAACGCACATCAGCGTGTGATTACAGACTGTATGTAAGCTATCAATGTGAATGCAGGCATATGATCGACCATTATTGACTATATGGCCCATCTGTATGATTATCATCTGTATGAACGCACATCAGCGTGTGATTACTGACTGTATGACCATGTGTGGCAATATCAGTGTATGTCTGGCAATCAGAGTATGTACTTCAGTATGTACTACATACAAAGCTATTTTTTCTCTTTCTTTCTTTTTATTACTCAAATTATTCTTATTGTATTTTTCTAGTGCGCAAATAAATCATTTATATGATGTCTAAGATTCTATCTATTACTTTATAATTGAAAAACTATGCAGTGGTATGTATAATGACTAAAATAGTTTGTAGAACTCCAGGACTGATTTCATGTATTTTTATATGAAAAAATAAATAAATTATCAACTCTGGATGATGAATAGTAAAGCCTAAAGTGTCTTCTTTCCAAAGACACCAAAATGATGTGTGTAGCACACTGAAGTCAGGAACTGTTATAATTTTAAGTTAGGTTGATCATTTTCAGCTGTGAGTCCCAAAATGGGGGGGGGGGGGGGGGGGGGGGGGTGCTGGCTAACAGGTTAAATATTTGATTTTAACAGTCCAGTTGTTTTCCTGTAATTAAGAGTTTCATGAGTTTCAATCAGAAAAAAGTCACATTAAAGTAAATAAAAAATTAAATATTGAATTTAATTCATTTATTTAATATTTCAATAATTAAATCAGAAAAGTCCAATTAAAATAAATAAATCATTTTTAAAATTAAACAAAAAAAAGAGACCTACTAAAAATATTACATATTTAAATTAATGATTTATTATTTAATACTTGAAAGAAAGAGTAAAATTTAAAGGAATCATTTTAAAATAAAAGCAAAATAAAACTACTAAATAAAGGTGAAAAATATTTTGATAGTCCAACTGCTTTACTCTAATGTAGGGTTTCACAGCGTTTGTGAATTTATGAAAAGCCAAAAATAAATTAAATCAGACAAAAATCTAATAAAAAAATAAACTAAAAAATAAAACAAACAAAATAAAACACTCAGTAAAAGGATTAAATATTGAATTTTACTGATTTATTAAATATTTTAATAATTAAATAAATGTCATGTCATGCAACCATTAACCGACATCAGAGAACAGTGAACGTGAATATGTTGTTAAATTACAGAGATATTAAAATTCAAATCTCAGGCGGACTTCAAATAAATATTTTAGGTCAAAAGTATTCAGCTGATAAAAAAGTTTGGGAATCCCTGTAGTAATGCAAAGAAAAGGTTTTAGAAAGAAGCTTCCTTCTATTTTATGTAAAAATCATTTACCATGATCATTTTTTATTTATTTCAAGATTCTTTGATGAATACAAAGTTCAAAAGAACAACATTTATATACAACCCCAAATCAGAAAAAGTTGGGACAGTATGGAAAACGCAAATAAAAAAAGAAAGTAGTGATTTCTAAATTTACTTTGACTTGTATTTCATTGCAGACAATATGAACACAAAATATTTCATGTTTTGTCTGGTCAACTTCATGTCATTTGTAAATATACATCCTTTCCTGTCATTCAGACCTGCAACACATTCCAAACAAAGTTGGGACAGGAGCAATTTAGGGCTAGTAATGAGGTAAATTGGTTAAATAATGATGTGATTTGAAACAGGTGATGTCAACAGGTGATTGTAATTATGATTTGGTACAAAAGCAGCATCCAAGAAAGGTCTAGTCCTTTAGGAGCAAAGATGGGCCGAGGATCGCCAGTTTGCCAACAAATACGTGAGAAAATTATTGAAATGTTTAAAAACAATGTTCCTCAAAGAAAGATAGGAAGAGATTTGGATATTTCACCTTCAACAGTGCATAACATAATTAAAAGATTCAAGGAATCTGGAGGAATTTCAGTGCGTAAAGGACAAGGGCGCAAGCCTAAGCTGAACAACCGTGATCTCCGATCCCTCAGGCGGCACTGCATCAAGAATCGTCATTCATCTATAAGCGATATCACCACATGGGCTCAGGACTACTTTGGCAAACCTTTGTCAAGTACCACAATACGTAGTTACATCCACAAATGCCAATTAAAACTGTACTGTGCCAAAAGGAAGCCCTATGTTAACAGTGTCCAGAAGCGCCGTCGACTTCTCTGGGCTCGGAGGCATCTGGGATGGACCATCGCACAGTGGAAACGTGTACTGTGGTCAGATGAATCAGTATTTCAGGTATTTTTTGGGAGGAATGGACGCCGTGTGCTCCGGACCAAAGAAGAAAAGGATCATCCAGACTGTTACCAGCAACAAGTCCAAAAGCCAGGGTCTGTCATGGTATGGGGTTGTGTCAGTGCCCTTGGCAAAGGTAACTTGCACTTCTGTGATGGCACCATTAATGCTGAAAAGTACATAGAGATTTTGGAGCACAATATGCTGCCTTCAAGAAGACATCTTTTCCAGGGACGTCCATGCATATTTCAACAAGACAATGCAAAACCACATTCTGCACACATTACAAAGTCCTGGCCTGCCTGCAGTCCCGACCTGTCTCCAATAGAGAATGTGTGGCGCATTTTGAAGCGCAAAATGCGTCAACGAAGACCCCGTACTGTTGCGTAACAAAATTACACCTGAAACACTTCATCACTTGGTGTCTTCAGTCCCTAAACGTCTTTTAAGTGTTGTGAAAAGGAATGGCAACATTACAAAGTGGTAAATGCTTTACTGTCCCAACTTTTTTTGGAATGTGTTGCAGGTCTGAATGACAGGAAAGGATGTATATTTACAAATGACATGAAGTTGACCAGACAAAACATGAAATATTTTGTGTTCATATTGTCTGCAATGAAATACAAGTCAAAGAAAATTTAGAAATCACTACTTTCTTTTTTTTATTTGAGTTTTCCATACTGTCCAAACTTTTTCTGATTTGGGGTTGTAAAACCAAAACCTTTTGTAACATTATAAGTGTCTTTACTGTTACTTTTGATCAATATAATGTTTTGAAGAATAAAAGTATTAATATCTTTCCAAAACAATTTTCCTCAAACATTTAAAAGCTAGTGTATTTCAGCACAGAACAGGCTAAATAGAGAGCGACTACTGCTAAAATAACATCACTCGTGATTTAAACACTGGCCTTTAATCAGAGTAGATGTCATTCTCAATTCAACATGAATGAAAGCGAGGTTATGAACAATGAAAATATATCCTTCCATAAACTTTTCATGAAAACATGGCTGTATCTCGGCCCTTAAGACATTGAACAGATGGTCTGTCCCTCATCCATGTCAAATAAACATGTCCAGCCTGATTACGGTCTGTACGTTAACATCAGCGCTGCT
Source organism: Schizothorax lantsangensis (assembly GCA_027422415.1). NCBI lineage: Eukaryota > Metazoa > Chordata > Actinopteri > Cypriniformes > Cyprinidae > Schizothorax > Schizothorax lantsangensis. Next base: position 32,299,045 of record CM049852.1, on the reverse strand, counting down.
TTTAATAAAGTCAGAAGCTAGCAGTGTCGCGGTTGAGCTTCATGAGGGAAAACCACATGCTGTTTGAATCACAATCTAGTGAGAGCGGCTCTAGCTGCTGTCTGGAGATCCGGTGACTATATGAACACACGCCAACATGTATAACATGCTTCTTACCCACAATCCTTTGCGGTGGAGTTGTGCACCACACCCGAAGAGCTGCCGCTACCACAGGCTTTACAGAGGCAGGAAACTCATCAAGAAATATATGATCCTCATTCTGAAATAGAGCAACATACAAAATGAATAATTCAGTCAAAGAAGCAGCATCTGTTCTGTACTGATGTGTCTGGATTTGCATCTGTAATCTGCATTTCTCCACTTATTTTATAGACGTCTGTTGTAGCAGCTGTTTCCTCTTGTCTTAATGAAGCGTACAGAGGTCATTAAAGCAATAGTTAGGCTACCCAAAGATGAATATTATACTCACCCTCAGGCCATCCAAGATTAGGATGAGTTTGTTTCTTCATCAGATTTGGAGAAATGTAGCATTACATCCCTTGCTCACCAATGGATGCTCTGCAGTGAATGGGTGCCATCAGAATGAGAGTCCAAACAGCTGATAAAAACATCACAATAATTCACAAATAATCCACACCACTCCAGTCCATCAGTTAATGTCTTGAGAAGACAAAAGTTGTGTTTGTAAGAAACACATCCGACATTAAGGCATTTTTAAACTTCAAACCGTCGTTTCTGGCTAAAATATGAATCCATAATAATGCTTAAAGGGTTAGTTCACCCAAAAATGAAAATTCTGTCATTAATTGCTCACCCTCATGTCGTTTCAAACCCGTAAGACCTTCGTTCATCTTCGGAACACAAATTAAGATATTTTTGATGGAATCTGAGAGCTCTCTGACCCTCCATAGACAGCAAGGGTCCTTACACGATCAAGGTCCAGAAACGTAATTAATGCCAGAATTTTCATTTTTGGGTGAACTACCCCTTTAATTCCTCCAGTGAAAAAGTGTTCTGTTCTGAATCAGGAGAGAAATCTGCACAGATCAAGCAGCGTTCACAAGACAAAACAGTACAAAACAGCTCGAAACAAAGATGTGGCTGGATTTTGATGTGAGAGACAACAGGAGCTTTTGAGGAAATTTTTCCACTGGAGCAAGCACTATTATGGACTTGTATTTTAGCCGGAAGCAACGCCCAGTATGCCTCGATGATGGATTTTTTTTTTTTACCTTGAAATATCAGTTTCAAAATAATTTTGATGGTACACTGACTTTTAATAAGTCAAATGGCTTCTTTTTCTTCCCCAAGCGTCTGTTCTGGGAGTTTGTAAGATTGGAGAGCGGGGTAAATTCAGAAAGAGCAGATTGCTTTATGGCAGCAACAAATGCACTTATACAGCTGTACAGCACTGTAATTACGACAGTTAGTTCCACTCACTTAACTGTAGGGGGCTCCAAAGTCGCAAAAATACACAAACTACATACACACAAACTACGCTGCTTAAGAGGAAACGTCCAAACTTGGATTTGGATTTGGATCACCTTGTTCTGTATAATACACTAGCACTAATGTTACTTAAAGGAATATTTCACACAGAAATTTCACCCAAATATCATCATTTACTCACCCTCACGTCGTCCCAAACCTGCATGACTTCTTTTTTCAGTGTAGATGTTTAGCAAAATGTTCACACAAAAAAGCATAGTGACCAGGGAATGCAAAAGCTCGAAAGTATCAAAAGTTGTTTATACAGTTTGCAAGCTATTTTTAAAATCAGAGTTCATAAAGTACTTTTAAATATAGCTTCTACAAATTCAAACTTGTGTTGTTGTGATTGGTTTAAGATGCATGCAAGAACTAATGAGATCACTGACACAATATGATGAACCGGGCATTTTCCCCTCATCTCAATGGTAAAAAAGTGCCTTAATTTACCTCAATCTACCCTACGTTTCTACTTGACAAGTAATTAGCAGATTAAATATGTTTGTGCTGAGCACAACTAGAAAAATTTAAAATTTCAACACTTTTAAAAGTTGCATACATTTTCATGATTTTATTCAGGGCTGGAATTTGAATATTTCCTGCAACATTCCCATGTTTTGCGTGAGCGTGGGAAATTGGGAATGCTGTGAGCTGATGAACCAGCCGTGTGTCACATATGGTCTCAAATACAGTCAGCTGTGACTCAACGAGCACTTCCTACATCTCACAATGTGCCACAGCTCCACTTCCTGTCTGGCTCTGTGTAAATAGTGGCCTGTAAATGAGGCTTCAGCACTTTTCAGCGTGTAAGAGTGTGACAGTCTTACAGTTTGATCCAGCTCACAACACATGTGGAGAACAGGAGCGTTTCCATGAATCCGTGTCATTCCGGCCTCCTGCGGCTCCAATGGAAGTGTTTGAGGACCGAACATGTGTGTGTGTGTGTGTGTGCTTTGTTCCCTGAATTGCGTGTCTCCCCCTCTTGCACCACTTCAATCCTGCGGTCGTCTCTGATGTTGGAAAGAGATTCCTGGCAGCTGGGATTTACAGTGCGTGTAAATGGAAAGTAGATTCTTTAATCATAACGTAATTTATGAGTTTGGCCTCTTTGAAGCTTTAACAATTTACATAAAAAAACAGAAAGAAAAACATGCTACTTCAGTACCAGATGCATCAACAGCAGTTTCTTTTAACCAATAATTCACCTAGAAATTTAAATTCTGAATTGTAATTTTTAGGTGAATTATTCGTTTTAAAAAGGTTTGCAGAATGAACTACAGTACGTACATCCATTTAATAGCCTCTCACACACACACACACACACACACACACACCTGCAGCAGGCCCGTCTGTGGACGCTCAGATAAGTGTCCATTAGATATGAACTTATTCTAAGGCAGGTATTCCCAAAAGGGTCCTCGGTGGAATATGCTGCTTCCATGGCAACAAAAACCTATAGCAACAATAATTCTCTGCCGGTGCTGAACTGGAGAAAATGTCAGTGTCATCAGAAAGTCAATCAAATCACAGGAGGCTCAGAAAGAGGCAGATGTTTGCAGTGATGAGCAGCGGTCCACGGACCTGCCAGCTGAGCCAAACATCCAGCTCACACTTCATACCAAAATACAATTATGCATTTGCATCTAAATTAGCAAGAAATGACAATTAAGCACATTTCCCCTACAGATTCACATTATCATAATGCAAAAAAAAAAATACATTGCATTTTATTTATTGCATTATTAATATCATCATCATTCTTAAGTACATTTCCCCAACAAATTCACATTACCATAATGCAAAACATAAAATACAAATATGTTGCATTTCCACCTTAGCAAGAAAATAAAGACTATTTGTTTTTTAATTATTATTATTATAATCACATTTCTCCAACGAATTCACATTACTATAATGCAAATAATAAAATAAATATATTTTTCATTTTCATCTTATCTTGCATTATTATTATTATTACTATTAATGAAAATTAAGCACCTTTCTGGATGTGAAAATTTTGCAAGAAAATGACTATTTATTTGACATTATTATTATTATTATTATTACTACTACAATTATGCACATTACCATAATATTGCATTTTATTTTGCAAGAACTTTTCTTGCAAGGAACTTTTGCATTTTTTTTTTTGCCTTATTATTATTTCCCCTACAAATTTTCATTACCATAATGCAAAAAATGAAATAAAAATAAATAAAATAAAAGTAATGATCATTGTGCATGCACGCGCATATGCATGCGTGCACACACACACACACACAGTCTGGTTTGCTATCCTTGTAGGGACTCTCCATAGGCGTAATGGTTTTTATACTGTATAAACTGTATTTTCTATCGCCCTACACCAACACTACACCTAAACCTACCCCTCACAGGAAACTTTCATTCTTCAAAAAACATCATTCTGTATGATTTACTAGCTTGTTTCCCCACGGGGACCTCAATTTAAGTCCCCACAGGTCAGTGTGTATTCAGGTTTAAGACCTCACCAGGATATAAAAACAGATACACACACATTTATAAACACATAAATGTGTTTTCCTAGGACCTGAAATATTAAGATGATGCATCAGGTTCATTTTACATACTACATTTATTAAAAAAAAAAGCAACCAATGTCCCATCTTACACGAAATTTACAGAGAAACACATTTGTAAAAGCATAGAAACCAACAAAGTGTTATCTAGCAGCATCCAAATGTTGGAATGAGAGAAAAAACAAACAAATCCTCAATATATCTATGTATCGGACACAGTCCTGGCAAAACCGTCACAGTATGGCCTTCTCACAGCCGTCCCCCCAGAAGCCGTTCATTTTAATAAAATAAACTAATTTAGGTTAAATAAGCTTAAATAACAGTGTTAAATACAAGACACTTGATTGGAGGTTCTGTACAGAGATGGACACAGAGTTTTGGCATGTGATCGTGGATTCGAGACGAGGCAGGAGCGGAAAGCCACGTTATACACAAACCTGCTTCATATCGGCTTTTCTTTGAGGCACAATCTTGACATTTACAGCTTCAGGAACTCTTCACATTGTGTTTGCTTGGGAAATCCTTGACTCTTATTGCCAGAACTTGATGATTGTGGGCAGAAATGATTCAAAAGGTACCGTTGACCCACTGAACTTCAACGTTTGATTGCATCTTTCAATAACGGAGGCAGAAAATGAAACGTCTCGCCAAAGTCTTGATGTGTTACATTCATAATCCATCTCCAGAAACATCATTTAGTTGCTAATTTAGTACATTCTCCATGCTAAACCTGCCTCCGTGTGTCTTCGCTGCTCATCTACACCAACACAAGTGGCTTCTTCAGTCCAGAATATACTTACATTCTACATCTGACTGAACTGCAGTAGGAATTGGGCTTTGCTAGTGTAGGTCAATGTGTGAAGTCCTGAAAGTCTTCAGTGCTTCTCCACAGTTCTTCAGTGGTTTTGACGGAGTCTCCATCAAGGCTTCTTGTCGATGGTGTGGAAGAACCACTCGGTGAACTTCCTGAGCTGGGCGGCAGACGTCTGGCTCTCCTCCTGCAGGCGCATGTTGTCCTGCCGCAGATGCTGCACCTCCACCTGCAGGATCGCCTTGTCTTCCTTTTCCTGTGCACAAAAGTGAAAGAATGACCTCAGAATATAGTAAACTAGCCGCTTTATGGTGCTCACTATATGCTGTCATTATATGGAAAATATCAGCCTTGAATATTCTTCAACAATCTGAGTGTGAGTAAATAAACAAGTAAATAAATTAAATAAAAAACAAACAAACAACAACAAAAAAATACATGCAGTGTAAAATAATTTGGCATTAATAAATAATTTGATTATATTATATTGCAGTGTTTAATTTATATATAATTAATATATAAATTAATTATTTAAAACATTAAAAAAATAATTAAATAAATAAGGTATATAAACCTTGCTATGTGTCCTGCGTTGGGCTAACCGAGACTTGTCATAGGTCTTGCATATTATTGCTCTTTTGTCGGTTTTAATTGCTTCTATTGTCGTCATTTGTACGTTGCTTTGTATAAAAGCGTCTGCTAAATGACTAAATGTAAATGTTCTCTAAAGTTTGAAAACCTCTGGGACAAAAGTATTTTACATACTAACATAAATTTCACCTCTTGAGTATTTTGCACTGAGATCTTATTACAGACAAAGAAAAGTTTCACAAATAGATACAATGTTCTAGAAACGTTTAAGTAGTATGGATGATATAGGTCTCAGAGGACTCATAACTCCTCTTTACAGTCACCTGTGTGTGACCTGATGTGAACGCTTTAACATTATCAGCCCTTACATCAGGTGCATCATGGGCTGTTGGAGTTATTTCTGCTGAGCTGCGTCACTCTGCAGTCAGTTAAAATAGCAGGAAGCAGGATATTAAATTGTGCCGACGAGGTGGCAATTCTGCCCATTACAACACACTTAAACACATTGTTTGCCAATCATTCCCCTAAAACCCAGTTGACGCACTTCCTCGCATTCACAAAATAGACAGAGTGAGATGTGGAGAAAATCATGTTCTGTTAATGGGTCAAAACATCTACAGTGGACTTAATAAACATGGCTATTGTTTTCCATCAGGATGGGATAGTCCATCTTTTTCACACCATACTGTCATACTGCAGCCGTCTTGAGATGACCTCCGACTGACTTTCTTAAATTCAAGTTGAATTGAATTAAAAATAAATATTTTGCAAGAAAATTGAATTTTTTTGCATTATTATAATTATTATTATTATTATAAGCACATTTCCTCTACAAAATTTCATTACCATAATGCAAAAAAAAAATTAATAATAGTAATTGTACAAGAAAATTAAGACAAGTTTTTGGCATAATTATTATTATGCACAATTTCCCTAATTTCTTCTTTTTACCATAATACAAAAAAAGCATTTGCATTTAATTTAGCAAGAAATGTACACTATTTTTACCCTAATTTACCCCATTTACCAAATTTACCAAAAATAAATAAATATAATATATCTCATTAACATAATACAGAAATTACCATCTTGTCCAATACACAATGATTAAATTTAAACACGGACCTATGAAACACGGCTATTGTTTTCCATCAGGACGGGATAGTTTACCTTCTTCAAGTCGTACTGCAGCTGTCTCAGGATGACCTCCAGCTGATTGACTTTACCCGTCAGCGTGCCTGGAGACGTATCACTGAAGAGCGAGACAGAGCTGTTAGTCTGTGCATGAACACACAGTGTATTGTGTGTGTTCGGTGTTAAACTCACCCGGCCTCCAGTGCGGCTCCCTCAGCGGCCGCCACACGTCTGGTGAGCTCACGAGAGATCTGCAGCGCTTCGGCTCTCTGCATGTCCGTCATGGTGCAGAACGAGGCTACGCGCTGGTCTGGACACAAAGAAACACCAGACACACTCAGATCAGATCAGGACCGATATGATCACAATGATACATATACAACAAAACGACAGCAAACTCAGTGCTGAATGAGACGCAACTGCAACTGAATAATATCTAAAGGCAGAATACTGTATAGTAATGTGATAATGTGTTAATAATTCAGTCACACATTTTCATCAATCCTAATAGATTTGTTAAGAAGAAAGTAATATTAAAAAGAATATTATTAATTAAACACATTTTCCCTACTAACATTGCCATAATGCAAAAAATAAAATAGAATAAAATAAAACAAATAATGCATCTACATTTAATTTAGCAAGAAAATAAACTATTTTGAATTAAAATTGTTATTATTAGCAAATGTCTGGTACAAATTCTCATCATCATAATGCAAAATAAATTTAAAAAATGCATTTGCATTTAATTTTGCAATAAAATTACAAATTTTGCATTATTATCATAAGCACATTTCCTCCACAAACTTTCATTATCATAATGCAAAATAAATAAATAATTGTATTTGCATCTAATTTCATGAGAAAATATACGTCTTTGCATTATTATTATTATTAGTAGTAGTAGTGCATTTCATCTACAAATTCTCATTACCATAATGCAAAAATATAAATAAATAAATGCATTTGCATTTAATTTTGAAAGAAAATAAACTGTCTGCATTATTATTATTATTATTATTATTATTAGCACATTTCCGCAACAAACTCTCATTTCCATACTGCAAAAAAAAAAAAAAAATGCATCTGCATTTAATTTATCAAGAAAACAGACTATTTTTTTTGTTTATATATATACGTATATAGCCTGTTTTTTTGGCAGAATTAAATGCAAATGTTATTTCATTTTTTTTTGCATTATGGTAATGTGAATTTGCAGGGGATTTGGGAGACACAATAAAACACAGTTCAGCTGTATTCTCATTCTCATTACTGTCTGTCATGAGGTCTTTCAGCCATATGTCACATCTGATGAAACCATTGACTGTTCACAAAAACAGGTTTTGTGCTGGCCTCAGATCAGTTTTTCATATCTAACGCCAGGTTTACATCCAGTTTATGTTTGTAATTAATAAGAAGAGTGAGACCATGCGTCCTGAAACTTGCATTAAAGAGCCGCGGGAATCTTAATAAACATTAGTCGTCTTAAGTCACACACTTGTATATGACTTCATGAAGTTGTTGAGCGTTTAGCTGGAGTTACTCAAAACAGTGTTTATGAACATTTGTTCTGCATTTTCTAAACACTTCTCTTCTAGTTGACTTCCATTCATGCTCGCTGATGCAAATGGAGGGCAAATATGCTGTGAGCTAAATTTATCTCTCAGTGTCTTTATGCAGTGTTATTCTAGGTCACAGCGAGACCCAGAAACAAGCATCTCCTCTAAAACTATAACTTTGTTTCCAAATATTGCATCAGTCTTTAAAGTGTATTTATGCAGTTTGGGCTGGTTTTAGCAGATCGTTTGAGTGTCAGCTGAGCAGAAATCACTTCAGTCCAGACACTTGTTTCTCAAACCTCCTTTCACTGAGGTTTTGATGAGCAAGAGATCATTTTAACATTGGTTTAGTACAGTTTGTTCACATGCAATGGAGTGAAAGAGCAAATCTAAAAGTGATTTTGACAGCTTTTGTTTGTCCACACTGAAAGTTAAAATGCATGATATGACACACCATCAGCCAATCAGAAGATATGTGACCCTGGACCACAAAACCAGTCATAAGTAACACGGGTACAGTATATTTGTAGCAATAGCCAAAAATACATTGTATGGGTCAAAATTATAGATTTTTCTTTTATGCCAACAATCATATGGATATTGAGTAAAGATCATGTTCCATGAAGATATTTTGTAAATTCCCTACCGTAAATATATCAAAACTTAATTTTTGTTCAGTAATGTGCCTTGCTAAGAACTTAATTTGGACAACTTTAAAGGCGATTTTCTCAATATTTTGAACCATACAGTACATCCATGGAAAACTTATTTATCCAGCTTGCAGATGCGTACATCTCAATTTCAAAAAATGTACTCCTATGATTGGTTTTGTGGTCCAGGGTCACATATTTAATGTTTAATGCATAGTTACGTGCAACTGGATTTTGGACCAATGAGAGGTCATTGTAGGGCGGGGTTACCCAGCACAATTGGCATTTACACATTTAGTTGATGCTTTTATCCAAAGTGACTTACAAAAGAGGAACAAAGACAATTTGTCAAAGAGTCAACAGTATTCCTAAATACACAAAAAATAGAAACCAATAAACCATCAAATTAGCTCATCAGTACTAGGTTATATAACATTTATATAACAAGCACATTTCCCCTCCAAATTCTGATGACCATAATTCAAAAAATAAAAAAAGCATTTGCATTTTATTTTGAAAGGTAATAGACTGTTATTATTATCAAAAGCACATGTCCCCTCCAAATTATCAATACCATAATGCAAAAAATACAATGCATATATTTTGCACTTGCATCTAATATTTCAAAAAAATATTATTATTATAATGACACTTAACCACATTTCCCTCTAAATTCTCATTTCCATTTCACATTTTTTTGCATTATTAAATATTATCATTAGCACATTTCCCTTCCAAATTCTCAATAAAAATAATGCAAAAAAATTATGATATGCATTATATTATGTATATATATATATATTATTTTTTTGACTATTGTGCAGATGTTTTGAACAATCAAGGGTTTAATCTCAGTCCCCACTGTGTCACCAGATGTGACATATGGGTGAAAGGCCTTATGACAGACAGCAATGAGAATGAGCTGAACTGTTTTATAGCATCTCCCAAATCAATGCACTTACTCTCATTACACCATATGGAGACACAGACGCTGCTGTGGAAATGATGCGCGTGCTTTTCAGCAGAACATAAAGAGGTTAATTTATGATCATCCCTCTGGAGATTCCTACATGTGTGTTTGTGATCAAACTGGTAGTCTTTCATTAAAAACATGACAACAAAAGCTCTGTGTTTCTCTCTGTTAGCAACTCCTCAGAGCTCAAATCATAAAACACAAGACGACCACATGAAAGTGGAGCCTAAGTTTTCAAAGTTCAGCATGTTGTGTTGTTTGACAGAAATCAAGATGAAGTGTTAGTAATTACACACTAGAGCTCTGCTGTGTCTCGACATATTAATAGACATGCATTCTGGGACTTAATGCTCAGCATGCAACAGATTCCAATCAAAATTGTGACTAAAAACATATAGCTTATAGACTTTATTTTTAAAATTTTGTTAAATAATTATTCAAGTTAGCATCAATATATATTTTTTTATTAACTATATAGATTTGATTGTTGAAGTCTCCCATATTTCAGCCTAAAATGAAAACTAAATAAATAAATAAATGTATTAATAAATAAATACATAAAAAATATGTCTTCTTTTCATTAATATTTTTGTTTTGCACTGTGACATTATTTTCATACTAATTAAGTACAATTCCCTCTAAAACACACATACTCACACAAATATATATATATATATAACAAATTATATATATTTATGTATTTTTGTTTAAATTAAATTATATACAAAAAAGATGGTGGTGAATCAATTTTCATTCAGAAACTGCTAGTAAATTTCACAAATATTTTTTTTTACTTTTACTCAGAATCACCATTAAAAATAATGACAAGTACAAACATACTTTAAAGCATCCAGATGCATTGAAGTAATGAAGATTTGTGCTTAATTGGCATGAGAATAATGCTAATCACAATGCAATGCATCTTAATGGTCCTAAAAATAGGCTTTATTTTGCAAAACTATAATTTAATTTTTCTTTTGATTTTATGGTAAAACACAACCTAGACTTGATTTCATGATTCTCCCAAAAAGGACAGTTGTGCAATGTTCTTCAGTTGATGCAATGAGAAGATGATAATGGTATTTAGGTTTAAAACAATCTATTTATGCATTCATCTCATGAAACTGATTCTCTTGAGAACAATCTAGAGCATCAACAACACAAGATTTAAAAAACAACCACTAAAGCTGCACACAAACTTCAGCTCGAGGCTACAGCAGTGAAAAACAGCTCAAATGATTGAATGAAGACTGAAGCTATTAACAAAATGATGATGGCCTTCTTACTAATCCATTTAGAGAAGGACCGGAGCAGACAGGAGGATGAGTGCGGGACAGACATCATCAGAGCACATGCAAATGACCGAGGGCGGGACGAGCAGCAATTACCCAGCATGCCGGCTGAGTGTTTAATTGCAGGTGGCAGCGCTCGGCTGATTCAGGGTATCTGCACTCAGACATTTAGGCCTGAATTTAAGATTTATGTATGTAACTTGCATATAAAATTTCCATCCATTTGGATTACACAGTTGTAACATAAATAACTAATAAACTTCCATACACAAATGAAATGGGTAAACAAACAGGCAAGATTTCTGTTATAATACTGATTATAATAAACTGAATGTGTTTTAAAAACACAATAACCAGGCTGCTATTTTCAAAATGCATTTATTAAAATATGTTCATTGTGAAACAATTACATTTATTAAAATATGAACATGGTTAAAATACGGCTAGCTGTGAAACAAGCAATGTTAAATTAGTTAAAATGCATGAGAATGAAACTAATTTGATGATAAATATATAAACCTGGTTATTGTGCATTTAAAACACATTCAATTAAACAATTACAAATTAATATTGCAAATTAATACTAAATATACCTAAAATATACTGTAAATGTATGTATATAAATACAACAATATAATAAATAAATATATATATATATATATATATATATATATATATATATATATATATATATATATATATATATATATATATATATATATATACATATAATTATTATAATTAATAATAATATCAATAAACAATATTAACATTATTGCATTAGAAGACAAAATATCAAACTAAGTGTCATTATTAATTATTTGCATCTATACATATCTATATACACACATACAAACACACACACACAAAATTAAGATCTAAAAATATAACTATATTTTATATAACATAAATATAACAACAAATATATTACAATATATATATATATAATATAATATATTATTATAATTCACATACTACAAATTATTGTTATCATTATTGCTATTATTAATTTTAATCATAATAACAATAAATAATAATAAAAATATTGCATTAGACCTCAAAATATAAAATATCAAACAAAGTGTCATTATTAACTATTTGCATCTGTTTGATTTTATTTCAATCATATTTGAAATGCATTATTTAAAATGCATTTATTCAAATTGCTTAGAATCAGCATAAATCTGTTCAATGTGAAAACATTTACATTTATTCAGTTAAAAAGTATGAACATGGTTAAAATATGGCTGTGGAACGTGCAATATTCAATTAGTTAATGCATTAGATTGAAACAAACTGGATTTATTGATGAAATATATAAAGCTGGTTATTGTGTATTTAAAACACATTCAGTTTATTAGTACAATTACAGAAATTTGATTTGTTTCATTTATACATGACTGACGAATATGCTTCACATTAAGTTTATTAGTTTATGTTAAATCTATGTCATCCAAATGCATGGGAATTTTATGTGTAATTCAAATACACAAATCTTACACTCAGGCCTAAAGGTTATGCTGCTTCTGCACCCACCTTCAAAAGCTCTGGCGGCGTCGACGAGGTGAGACCAGTCCAGGCCCGTGGCGGTGTCTGGAAGAGGCATGAGACCCGGGTCGCTGAACTTCGAGCGGTCAGCCAGCAAGCCGTCAGAGAACCAGAACTCATCTGAAGAGACACACAGAGAGACAGATCAGTGACACCAATCCACCGTCAATCCACCGCTGAGCTTCCCCTGCGTTTCTACAGCAGACACACAGTTAGAGCTCAATTCAGTCCATCTGTCGGGAGGTCAGGAGGTCTCTGTAATGAAGGCAGTGGAGAAAGAGCGGTTGAATCGGTCACCTGCTGTCTTCACCACATAATGGTTCCTTTTACAAGACCTCAAAGACTTCATGCTCCAACACAACTGAGAGCAGAATGAGAGCAAGATCACCTTCATCTAAGATCTGTTCTCTAGGAGAAAATGTGGATGACAGACTAGCCCACACACAAACACTAGTCTCTTCTGCTCACCAACGCTGCATTTATTTGAGAAAAAATCTAGTAGAATCATGAAATGTTATTACACAGTTTAAAATAAGTGTTTTCTATGTGAATATATTGTAAAATCTAATTTATTCCTGTGATGCAAAGCTGAATTTTCAGCATCATTACATGATCCTTCAAAAAAAATATTCTAATATGCTGATTTGCTGCTCAAGAAACATTTCTGATTATAGTGTATAAATGTTTTATATTATTTATAATTTTTTTAAATAATTATTAGATCTCAATATTAGTATATATTATTAGTTACATTATATTATTAGTAGTATACAGTCAGGTTCATATATATTTGGACAGGCACAATTTGTATTATTTTAGCTGCTGACCAAAACATATTCAAGTTACAGTTATATAATGAATATGGGCTTAAAGTGCACAATCTAAACTTTAATTTGAGGATATTCTCATCACAATTGGAGTAAAGATTAAGAAATTACAGCTCTTTAATATGTACCTCCCCCCTTTTTCAAGGGACCATAAGTAATTGGACAGTTGACTCAAAAGCTGTTTCATGGACAGATGTGGGCTATTCCTTCGTTATTTCTACATCAATTAAGCAGGTAAATGTTCTGGAGTTGATTCTAAGTGTGTCATTTGTATTTGGAAGCTGTTGCTGTGAACCACATCATGCGGTCAAAGAATCTCCCCATACAAGAGAAACAGATGATTGTTAGGCTTCAAAAACAAAACTCCATCAGAGAGAGATAGCAGGAACATTAGGAGCGGCCAAATCAACAGTTTGGTACATTCTGAGAATAAAAGAACGCACTGGTGAGCTCAGAAACATAAAAAGGCCTGGACGTCCACGGAGGACAACAGTGGTGGATGATCGGAGAATCCTCTCCATGGTGAAGAAAAACCCTTTCACAACATCCAGCCAAGAGAAGAACACTCTCCAGGAGGCAGACGTGTCTACAATCAAGAGAAGACTTCACCAGAGCAAATACAGAGGCTTCACCACAAGCTGCAAACAAGACCAGATCAGACTTTGCCAAAAAACATCTAAAAAAGCCAGACCACTTCTGGAAAAGTATGGAGAAGGCTTGGAACAGCTGATGATCAAAGCATACAGCATCATCTGTGAAACATGGAGCAGTGTGATCATGAGCTGCATGGCTTCCAGTGGCTCTGAGTTACTGCTGTTTAGTGATGATGAGACAGAAGACAGAAGTGTTTAGTGATGATGAGACAGAAGAAAGAAGTGTTTAGTGATGATGAGACAGAAGACACAAGTGTTTAGTGATGATGAGACAGAAGACAGAAGTGTTTAGTGATGATGAGACAGAAGTGTTTAGTGATGATGAGACAGAAGACAGAAGTGTTTAGTGATGATGAGACAGAAGACACAAGTGTTTAGTGATGATGAGACAGAAGACACAAGTGTTTAGTGATGATGAGACAGAAGACACAAGTGTTTAGTGATGATGAGACAGAAGACACAAGTGTTTAGTGATGATGAGACAGAAGACACAAGTGTTTAGTGATGATGAGACAGAAGACACAAGTGTTTAGTGATGATGAGACAGAAGACACAAGTGTTTAGTGATGATGAGACAGAAGACAGAAGTGTTTAGTGATGATGAGACAGAAGACAGAAGTGTTTAGTGATGATGATACAGAAGACAGAGTGTTTAGTGATGATGAGACAGAAGACAGAAGACAAGTGTTTAGTGATGATGAGACAGAAGACAGAAGTGTTTAGTGATGATGAGACAGAAGACACAAGTGTTTAGTGATGATGAGACAGAAGACTTAAGTGTTTAGTGATGATGATACAGAAGACAGAAGTGTTTAGTGATGATGAGACAGAAGACAGAAGTGTTTAGTGATGATGAGACAGAAGACAGAAGTGTTTAGTGATGATGAGACAGAAGACACAAGTGTTTAGTGATGATGAGACAGAAGACAGAAGTGTTTAGTGATGATGAGACAGAAGACAGAAGTGTTTAGTGATGATGATACAGAAGACAGAAGTGTTTAGTGATGATGAGACAGAAGACAGAAGACAAGTGATGATTAGTGATGATGAGACAGAAGAGTGATGATGAGACAGAAGTGTTTAGTGATGATGAGACAGAAGACACAGATGTTTAGTGATGATGAGACAGAAGTGTTTAGTGATGATGAGACAGAAGACAGAAGTGTTTAGTGATGATGAGACAGAAGTGTTTAGTGATGATGAGACAGAAGACAGAAGTGTTTAGTGATGATGAGACAGAAGACAGAAGCAGAAGTGTTTAGTGATGATGAGACAGAAGACAGAAGTGTTTAGTGATGATGAGACAGAAGACACAAGTGTTTAGTGATGATGATACAGAAGACAGAAGTGTTTAGTGATGATGAGACAGAAGTGTTTAGTGATGATGAGACAGAAGACACAAGTGTTTAGTGATGATGAGACAGAAGACAGAAGCAGCCGGATCAATTCTGAAGTGTATAGAGATATACTCTCTGCCCAGATTCAGTCAAATGGAGCAAAGTTGATTGGATGGCGCTTCATAGTACAAATGGACAGTGACCCAAAACATACAGCAAAAGCAACCCAGGAGTTTTTGAAGATAAGAAAGTGGAATATTCTGTAATGGCCGAGTCAGTCTCCTGATCTGAATCCAATTGAGCAGCATTTCACTCGCTGAAGACTAAACTAAAGACAGAAAGAGCCACAAACAAACAACAACTGAAGTCAGCTGCAGTAAAGACCTGGCAAAGCATCACAAAGAAGAAACCCAGTCTCTGCTGATGTCCATGAGCTCAGACTTAAGGCAGTCATCGCCTGTAAAGGATTCTCAACAAAATATTAAAAATGAACATTTTATTTATAATTATATTTATTTGTCCAAGTACATTTGAGCCCCTGAAAATGGGGGGGGGGGACTTAATTCCTAAGCATTTTATGTTATATTTTTGTTTAATCCCTTGAATTAAAGCTTAACGTCTGCACTTCAATCACATCTTGATTGTTTTATTTCAAATCCATTGTAGTGGTGTATAAAAGGCAAAAGCACAAAAACTCAGTGTCCAAATACTACCGGATCTGACTGTATATGTGTATATATATATATATATATATATATATATATATATATATATATATATATATGATATGGATCAAGAGAAATGTGGAAGAAAACGTATATTAACAATAATATGAATATTTTTATAAGTTGTTATTATTTCTATAGTATTTATATTAATAATATATATATATATATATATATATATATATATGCACGTGTATATATTAATAATATAAATACTATAGAAATAATAACTTATACTACTATTCATATTATTGTTAATATATGTTTTCTTCCACATTTCTCTCGATCCATCCACCATATTTTATCACCTTCTCTTTTAAGGTACATGCAGTCCTGTGAAATAAGTCATTTTATGCAGCAGCACGATGTTGGACAGCCGTCCCGTCAGCAGATGAAGTCTAAACGCTGTCATGTTTGGGTTCAGGAGCGGAGCTGCAGCAGCCGTCAGGAGCTCCTAAACATGGCCTCATTTTTCAATCAATCGCGTGCGTCCAAACCTCTCATTGTGCATCTCTCTCTCGCCTGATAGACAGGATATGCCATAA
Organism: Schizothorax lantsangensis; assembly: GCA_027422415.1. Taxonomy (NCBI): domain Eukaryota; kingdom Metazoa; phylum Chordata; class Actinopteri; order Cypriniformes; family Cyprinidae; genus Schizothorax; species Schizothorax lantsangensis. The sequence goes on along the minus strand of CM049852.1, from coordinate 32,282,354 downwards.
ACATTTCCATCTCACAAAGAACTGGCTCTGAGAATGATGTGAGGGAAAACACTGGAGGTAAATGTGCCTCTCTCTCTCTCTGTCTGAGCCTCAGAGGGACACAATCTGTCAAATTAGAGCATTCACTAGATGAGCAGGATGAGGAAAAAAATCTGCAAACTGCTATCTGTCGAAACAATCAGAAATGTATCACACGTGACAGCAATCAGCCTCCCCGGGCCACTCGAAAAACCAGCTATAAATGAATCAGCTTTCACACTCGGATTAAAACTGCTAAATGTGTTCATCTTACACATCCTTTAAACCAGATGAGATGTGATTGTTTGCTCTGGTGTGAGTAATTGTGCCTTTATCCGTCATATATTTCATGTGTAGATAAGGTTTACCCCACTACAGACAACCGGTGACAGGTGAATATCTTAAATTAGGGTACATACTGTGGACCCAAACCATATTTGGAGACTTAAGCCACACTTAATCTGATATTTTTTTTTATTATAATTAAAATTAATTTTAATATTTATATTATTGATATTTTTTCCTACTAATATTATTACTATTAAAAAAGTAATAATAATAATACAATAATTAATTAATACAATTATATAAAAAAATAATACAAGTAATGTAATTTATTAATATTAAATTTATATAAATACAAAATAACTGAAGAGACTAGAAAGCGTAGCGCCAGACACAAGCCCAACTCCAATAGAGTGCATCAAATCCTATGGTGGTGCGAAGATCCAAAAATGGTTCAAATAACAAAAAACAAATGAGATCCGCACACGAAAAATAGGCCAAACTGCTCTCATAAAGTTATTGTCCAGAAGCCACAAATACAGTGCAAAAAGTACAAAGAGTGCAAAACGTTTTTGGGCTTAACCCTTCATCAGTGCCATGTCTCCAAACATACACCTGTGCATATTTAAAAGGCTCATTACCATAATCATTGTAATATACTGATCATTGATTTTCAATACATATAGATCACGGGACATATATCACAATAAATATAATGAATCCCGAAATTCTACATGATTATCATGTTTCACAGAAAATATCATCCAAAAAATGACCAACTTCACATTATTAATAAAGTACATAAATATACATAAAAAGTACATAGCATAAATACTACACTACATCATCAGCAGGTGAATATATAAATATAAACTAATACAACCAACATTTATAGAAAACAATTAAGAATCAATTGTTCATTCATTCCTAAAGGATGTCAAGTTTTAAGATCAAAGATTAATTTACACTTCCTCTGTAAAAGTCTGTATTATATGTTCAATAACCACAAAATTTAAATCCGAAATCGAATGGGACGTTTCATTAAAGTGGCGAGCATCTGGAGATTTCTGATCTTTTCTTCTATCTGCGCTCATGTGTTCAATGATTCACGTCTTAATCTGTCTGTTAGTTTTACCTACATATTGTCCTCCGTGGACGTCCAGACCTTTTTATGTTTCTGAGCTCAACAGTGTGGTCTTTTATTCTCAGAATGTACCAAACTGTTGATTTGGCCGCTCCTAATGTTCCTGCTATCTCTCTCTGATGGAGATTTGTTTTTGAAGCCTAACAATCATCTGTTTCTCTTGTATGGAGAGATTCTTTGACCGCATGATGTGGTTCACAGCAACAGCTTCCAAATGCAAATGACACACTTAGAATCAACTCCAGAACATTTACCTGCTTAATTGATGTAGAAATAATGAAGGAATAGCCCACATCTGTCCATGAAACAGCTTTTGAGTCAACTGTCCAATTACTTATGGTCCCTTGAAAAAGGGGGGAGGTACATATTAAAGAGCTGTAATTCTTTAACCTTTACTCCAATTGTGATGAGAATATCCTCAAATTAAAGCTCAGAATGTGCACTTTAAACCCATATTTCATTATATAACTGTAAGTTCAATATGTTTTGGTCAACAGCTAAAATAATAAACAATTGTGCCTGTGTCCAAATATATATGGACCTGACTGTAAGTGTGGCTTAAGTTTCCAAAATGCCTTCCCATCAGCAATCCTGTAAAAACACAGATCCTGACGGCTGCGAGGGGAAGTGGCTGTGACAGGTGTCTTCTCTGTGCACTTTAGCCATGACATTTTCTTCTTCCTGCTCTTTAATTAAGGACACCATATAAAAGGAGTCACGCTGCGTTGTGTGTCACACACATTCCTGATGGAGGTGTAACTGCCTCTCTGGACAGAAATCCTCCTGTCTGTCTGACTGCATGAGGCCGAAACACACTGAACGTGACGAGAGCGTTTACAGACGACAGCTGCTGCTGCTGCAATCTAGTGCATGCTGCTCTTCATATGGACACAACTCTGACAGCATTTACTCTCCAGCATGCTGTTTCAAACCTATATGTTTTTTCTTCAACACAAAAGAAGAAATACAGTGACCAATGGATGTCAAGATCTGAATCTCTCCATTAATGCATCTGTGAAATCTCATATCTGTGCATGCTCAGACTAGCTGTGTGAAGTCTGACATCAATGATGCAAGAGTCTCTCGCCTCTCACTAAACAACTGCTAAGTGAGGAGTTAGATATGCAAAAGCATGCAATGAGATTTGAGAGCTACGGTGGAAGGATTTAAAGACTTAAACTATGCTACTGTTCAAAAAGTTTGGGGTCAGTATGATTTTTTTAAAATAAATAAATCATTTCCCACTGCATTCCCACTTAATTCAGTATATTGGATGAGCTTTGTGCTTGGCCAGAAAAATGAAACCAGACATAAATGGTGATTATACTTACAAACAACATGAGTAAAGTTTGATGCCAAACTTTGTTGCTGGCTTTACAAAGCGCAATCTGAAAATTTAAAATAACTTTGAAAAGCTTGAAGTTTGAAAGCTTGATGGTTTTACTCAGAGAAAGTTAAAAAAAAAGTTTTAGCACTTTGTAAACAGTTAATGTACAAAACACAAAAGCTGTGCAGCCTTTGAACTGATAATACAGATGGATAGATAAAACGATAGAATGATAGATAGAAAGAACGAGAGAACAATAGAATGAATGACAGAACGATAGAACAATAGATAGATACAGATGAATAGATAGAACGACAGAATGAATGACAGATAGATAGAAAGATAGAACGATAGATAGAACGATAGATAGACAGACAGACAGACAGACAGACAGACAGACGGATGGATGGATGGATGGACGGATGGATAGACAGATAGATAGATAGATAGATAGAACGATAGATAGACAGACAGACAGACAGATAGATAGACGGATGGATGGATGGACGGACGGACGGATGGATGGATAGACAGATAGATAGATAGACAGACAGACAGACGGATAGATAGATAGACGGATGGATGGACGGATGGATGGACAGACAGATAGATAGATAGATAGATAGATAGACAGACAGACGGATAGATAGATAGATAGATAATATTGCATGTATTTGTTAGTACTATTGACAGTTATTTGTAATGTAATGTTTTAAGATTATGTGCACCTGCCCGGGGACTGCAGATGGAAATTAGCATTTGCTAACTCTGGTACAAAGCATCTTTTCGTAAGATTAATGTTTTTTGTACATTGTCCCTGACAAATAAACTAATAAAATAAAATAAATAGATAGACAGATAGACAGATTGACAGACAGACAGACAGACAGACAGACAGACAGACAGACGGATAGATAGATAGACGGATGGATGGATGGACAGACAGACAGACGGATAGATAGATAGACGGACGGATGGATAGACAGATAGGTAGATAGACTCACTCTTGAGGTTGGATGTGGGCTGGCTCAGGCTGATGCGGGGGGGCAGGGTGCTGTGGTAGGGTGGAGTGCTGCTGAACAGGATGTCGTTGGGCAGGGCTTGATCCAGCATGGAGCTCCGTGAGCTGGCATAGGACGAGCCCTTCCTGTTACTGCACACGCTCTCGTCTGACAGAGTCCGGTACAGCGACCGCCGCGGGGACAGGCTGCCCGCCGCAGACGCCTGACAGAAAACACACAACGTCAATCACAGATAATGGACTTAACACCTGAAAATTGACATTTTTATTTATTTTATGGCTAATCAAACACATAGACATATATGTGCAATCAAAGTCCCAGAATAATCCCAGTGTTTTCCTATCTTTCCCAGCAGGACGAGGTTAGTAGGTTTGTTTTGGACTGAATGAATGGAAAATCCTCACTGTCTTGTGTCGTTAAACAGCAGGATGTTATAAATAAAGCCTGCTCTTTATCTGCACTGCTGAGGAACGGAGAGAGCGTGTTGCTGTTCTTCCGCTTGTGACTAAAGCAGAGCCGTATTTGGTCAGCTGGATGAGAGGGGTAAGTGCGGCCCCGGGGCCCACGCATCAGACATAGTCACATGTTCACTATCCAGTACATACTAGCGAGTCCATCTGAAGGCATGTGCTTGTCCAAGTGTTCCTGAAGTTGAAAACAGAAAAGCACGGCACTAGCAATGCCATGGTTGTAGCTTTGATTCCCAGGGAATGCATGAACTGATCAAATAAATACAATGTAAGATGAAAGCGTCTGCCAAACGCAGAGATGAAAACTTAAAAGTGTTGAAGTCAAACACTGAGGCTGTGTTCTAAAACCTAGCAAGCAACCTTAACATCTACTATCTACATAGGCAGCATAATAGCTGAAATCATGAATTAATAGATGAGCATCATAAATTAATTATCTGAATGCTTTACATAAGTCCATGCACAATACAAATAAAACTGTTCACATGAAGCACACTCACAATTGATTTCAATGGCCTTAGCATGTTACTAAACAAACATGATATTCTAAAAGCATTAAAATATAACAAAAAAAAGCTGGATTTTTTTTTATTAAATTATTTTTGTAAAACAATATAGACTAAGGTTCAAAAGTTTGCAGTCTATGTTTTTTTTAAAGAAATAAATGTTTATTTAGCAAAGATGCATTAAATTGATCAAAAGTTACAGTAAAGGCATTTATAATGTTATTAATGATTCCTATTTCAAATAAATGCAGTTAAACTTTCTATTCATCGAAGAATCTTGAAAAATAAAATGTATCACAGTTTCCACATAAATATGAAGCAGCAAAACTGTTTTCAACATTGATAATCAGAAACGTTTCTTGAGCAGCAAATCAGCATATTAGAATGATTTCTGAAGATCATGTGACGCTGAAGACTGGAGGAATGATGCTGAAAATTCAGCTTTGATCACAGAAATAAATTATAATTGAACATATATTCACATACAAAACAATTTATTTTAAATTGAAATAATATTTCACAATTTTACTGTATTTTATAACAAATAAACACCATTGGTGAGCATAAGATTAAAAATCTTAATTACACACTGCTTTAAGATGGCGCCTAGATAAGGAGCTCACTAGATTTGGGACAGACTTACTGTATAGTCTTACATATCAAAAATATCTCTCAAAGGACATGAGGACAAAGTTAAACGTACCCATGAGCTAAATTGTGTCAAAGCTATTTAGATACATTGTATATGTTTTCCATTCAGAGCGTGAGCCAGAGGAAGTTGGTTCATTCCCAGGCGGAGCTGCTTGATCCTGTTCATTTTATTTATAGCACACAATACGTCTTCCACTATTTGAAACTTGATCAAAAACATCAGGTTGCTGAATTGCCATCACTGCAGGGAAAGCAGACATCATAGCACACGGATTCAGCAGAGCTAAACACCTCCGGGCTCAAAGCCGCCCTCTGTTTTCACTTCCTTTAGACCAGGATCCCACTCAAATCCCATCGCTCAACCATGACCCAGCCTCAATGAGCTCTCTCTCTCTGGCCTCACACACAACTTTATAAGACTAGATCCGGTCTGGTCCTCTCGCCATAAAAATAAAATGAGAACAGCTCATGTGTAACATCACTGCAAATAAAGGCAGTCTGATATTACACAACTCACTGTTGTAACTCATCTGGAAAAAAGGGAGGCAAACGGTGTTACCAGAATACATTACCAGTCAAAAATTTGGAATTTAAAAAAAATGCTTTTGATATTCTGGTAAATGATCTGATATCCTGGTCTCTGGCTTCTTGGGTTCCTCATTTAATGCTTTTAAAAATATATATATTATTTTGTTGCTATTATTATTAAATGTATTTTTAAAAGTGTAAATGCACCTCTCAATTAATATAAATAATTATTTTAATATTAATAAATAAATAAATAAACAAATAATTATATCCTAAAATGAAAAATTACAAAAAGTATTTTAAAAACAATTAAAATAAAATACTTGTTAAAAATATTAAATATTTTATTTATTTATTTTTGCATTTTGTGTGATCATTAATGAACCAGTGTTATTTTATTATAGTTTTAGTTATAGCTTTTATTTTTATATTTCTAGTTTCCAGCTTATGTTTTGTTTTTTGGTTATTACTATTTAGGATTTATTTATTTTCATTTCAGTTTTAGTTTATTTATTTTCATTATATACGAGTTGGTAATTCTAGTCCTTCAAACTAAGTTAGTTGCCAAGTCAACATTTCAACGTTTTGAAGTTTTCCATCTAATATTTAGATTTTATTTTAGATTTATTTCAATTAACAAAAAAAAAATCAATAGTTTTCTTTTAGTTAACAATAAAAACCCTGCTGTGAACATTTAGAATTACATTTTAAAATACATAATATTCAAATAGAAACTTTAAATTTGTAACAATATTTCCCAATAGATACTGTATTTCTGTTAAAAAAATGCAGTCTTGGTGAGCAGAAGAGACTTCTTTCAAAAACAACTTTAAAAAATTCTAATTATAAACTATTTTTTAATTTTTGACTGGTAATATATATATTAGCGAGACCCTCTTTACCCAGATAAAAACACTTCAGAGATGCAGAATCAACAAGAACAACAGAATAAAGATCCTAAGTAGTAAGGGTCTTTTTTCATCAGTTTTATCATCTGAAGCACCTCTCCCAGTGAGTGATGATCATCACTTGACTGTGTTCAAATAAAACCATAGGACCGAATCATGAAAGTACTGAAAATATGAATTTGTTCAGACCAGACTTGCGCCACCTTCCCTGTATCCGTGATCTGCTCCTACAGCGGGTTTACCGCTCACTTCTCCTGCTCTCAGGCTGGAATTTCCACTGAGAAAGAAAAACCAGATTGACAGTTTTTTCCATTACGGCTCGCGCTTCACAATGGCAGGTCTGTCTCTGAGGGGCTGCGTGGCCTTTAAAACAAAAAACCTCCGCCGGTGTGTCTGACAAAATCTGTGATGGTCCAGAAACAGTTGCTTTTCTATGTACAAAATAAACAAACTAATGTTATATTACATAATGAAACATTCTAATATGTTCTAACATATTAAACATGTTTAAAAATGTATATATATTTTTTGTAGAGAAATGTTATTGAATGGTGTATAGCAATGCAGCTGAATCCCTTTGACCTAAAATATTTACTTGAAGAATAATATTAAGTTAATATTTAACAACACATTTGCATGTTCATGGCAGGATTATTATTGTTAACTAAAATGAAACAAACGATTATAAACATTTTTGTTAATTTAAATAAAAATAAAATAAAATATAGACATTAGCTGAAAAACTAAACAATAATTAGAAATGTTGACTTGGCAGCTAACTGATTTTTTATTTTATTTAAAGCACTAATTATACTAACTGGAAATAAATACAATTTAAAAATAAAATAAAAATAAATGAAACTTAAATAGCAATGATAAAATATAAACTAATAGAATTGGTAAAAACACACAACAAAATCATAAAAAAATAAAATAAAAGCTTATTTTAAATATTAATATTTGAAATCAAAAAAACAATATTTTTAAATATTTAAAACAAAAATATAATAGTATATAAAAATACTAAAATATCAGTTAACGGGAAACCCCCTTTCTGCAAAGATGATGACAAATGGGAATCCCTTAACACAAAAGCAACGCAGGTAAACAAAATATAGATTTTTTTTTTTACTAAGCATTTTATTTTTATTGTTTTTATTTTCAAATGAATTAGTGTAATTGTACATTTTTAGAATTTGATTAATTATTATTAATTTAAATAACAAAATAATAATATTCATGTATAATATTTATATTAACATTTATAATTATTAATAATCGTTATGTATGTTGTTATGACAACTATCAATTCAGAGGCTACATGGAATATATTTGCATTTTTAAAAATGAATTTATTATATTGCAGGACAAATAAAAACAAAAAAGTATTAAATGAGAGACCAGACATCAGAATATCAGAGACTTTCAGGGGCCAGTAAGAAACCACCTTAACAACCACATAGCAACACCCTAGCAACCACCTAGCAACTGCCTGCAAAAAGAGAGATGTTAGAGAAGTGCAGATGCTCAGACAGATGAGGTCTAAGCACACAGGAAGCACAGATGACGGTCAGCGCCCGAGGTGTAAGGTATATGATATCATGCTGTCAGCTCGGCTGGACGGGACGGTCTGAAGCGCCTCACCTCCCCCTGAGAGCACAATGACCCGTCTGCCTCTGAGGGCACGGCAACACCACACAGACCGCTAAAAATGGGGCATTGTGCATCTACTCTGGCCCTGTATGTGTGTATATATATATATATATATATACATACACACACATACAGTGGTGTCCAAAATTATTAGAACACTAGTATTTTCAGCAGCTAAAAATGGTTTTAAGTCAGTTATTTCTATCTTTTGCTGTAGTGTGTCAGTACTAGGAAATATCAGTTTACATTTCCAAACATTCATTTGGTCATTCATTGTAATAATCCAGTGAGATTTTTGTCTGACAGCAGCCAGTGCTCCACACAGAGATCTGATCTGATCATCATCAGTCTGTCTGGAATGACATGAAGAAACAGAACAAACTGAGACAGACTAAATCCAGAAGAACTGTGGCAACATCTCCAAGACGCTTCAAGAAACCTACCTGCAAAGCTCCTGAAAAACTCTGCTCAAGTGCTCCGAGGACAAAAGCTGCTTTAAACACAAGGATGCTCGCAACAAATGTTGATTTAATTTAGTTAATAGAAGTTAATTAATAAAAAAAATCTATTTATGACATTATTTTTTACAGCATTTTTACACCAGTGCCTAAAACAATGACACAATGACCCGTCTGCCTCTGAGGGCACGGCAACACCACACAGACTGCTAAAAATAGTGCATCGTGCATCTACTCCGGCCCTTCCCGGCAGATAACGGGAGGTGGGAGAGACGCGGGAACTCCAAACGCAATTAAGATGGTCTCCAGGAGCAGAGGAGTCTTCAGAGAAACAGACGCTCCTCCAACAACTTCCTCCCGTTAGTCCACAACATGATGCTAAGCAGACGCAGCGAGAGCTAGCAATCAGATCAGCCAAACAGAATCTGTCCAGACCCAGACGTGTGTTAGCGTGTCTCTGGCTGATAACACACACGTCTGTTCAGCCCTCGTTCATTTCACACGCAGAGGTTATCAGCACTACAGAGTGTGTGTGTGTGTGTGTGTGAGACACGGCTCTGACTGACACCACATTCACAGACTGATCACAGCTAATGGAAAAGCACTGTTTAACAACAGAAAGTGCATGTACACTTAATACCACAGCCCTGAATAATTACTAGATTCATATACTATAGTATTTACATGGTACTACCAAGACAACCATGGTACTTTGATGGTACATGTCCAATAATTACAATTAAAAACATTATTACTATGAAACACTGCCCTCCAAAAGTTTGGAAACGCTCTAGAAAAGTGGGGTTTTGGACAATATTAGCATGAATCCTTTTTAATTTGTAATAATTTTGCACTGATAAGGGACAACACAAACTACGAAAACATTTTATTACATGAACAATTATACATAGAAAAAAACTTAATTTTTAAATGTAATATTTGTAAACTATCTGACCTAAATTGTGTTCTAATTGGTTCATTGTATTCTAAACTTAATTGTCAATCAATTGTTGAAACTATTAAGGTGTGCTGACCCAAAAATCTTTTAAAAACCTGGGCCAAGTTTAACCCAGTAACCAGGCATCACAGCTGGCAAAGGGGCATGTCTGACTTTGACATGTATATATTGCCATTATTATGTAATCAAAATGAAAATTATTATTGCTGGTCTTCAATGATAATGTCAAGTTTCTTTAATGTATTTGCACCAAAAAATGATAAGGAAAATTATAAGTATTTATGCTGATATCATCCAAAACCACACTTTGCCAGGGGTGTTTCCAAACTTTTGGAGGGCAGTGTACGTCAATATGCCAATATGGTATTACCATTGGAAATATTTTAAAAAACAGTGAAATTAAAGCATTGCTTTAAAACCATGGTATTAAACTTTTTTTTTTTGCTTTGGCTCTATTACTATGTCAAAAAATGTACTAATGTTATATTATGATGCTATGCGTTAAAAACATGGTATTACTGTAGTAAATGTCTAAAAAAACATAGCATACCACAGTGAACCATGGTATTGGTGTTGAAAAAAAAAATCTATGCATTACTATGGTATGACAAAAAACATGGTATTACTATGGTAAATTACAAAAAAACAAAATAAAACATGGCATTTCCAAGGTAAATGTTCAAAAACAGTACTGTCACGGTACATCTAAAACACCATGGTATTACTATTATACTCGCCTAAAACATAGTTTTAGCATCGGACATCTTCAAAAACACGGTATTACCATGATACACACTGTAAATAATTGTTAAAATACATTACTATAGTAAATGTCTAAAATGATGCTGTACTTTAAAAAAACATGGTATTACTATGGTAGATGTTAAAAAAACTGTATAAAAAGTATTACCTTTGAACTATGGTATTAAAGTAAAAAACAAAATTAAAGAATTACTATGGTATGACAAACATGTTATTACCATGCTAAATGTCCAAAAACACAGTACAAGTTACATATCTAAAATACTATGGTATTATGGTACTTGCCTTAAAAAAACAGTTTTACCATTGTATATCTCCAGAAAACATGGTATTATCATAGTCAATTTCCCCAAAAAAACCTAAACAAAACATGTTATTACCATGGAAAATGTCCAAAAACATAGTACTATCAAGGTACATATCTAAAACACTATGGTATTACCATGGTAATTTTCTTAAAAACTGTTTTACCGTCTCCAAAAAAACACATGGTATTACTATGGTCCATTCTCAAAAAAACAAAACATGATATTGCCATAGAAAATGTTCATGGTAATTGTAAAAATATACTATCAAAGTACCTAACTCTATGGTATTATCATGGTAATTGTCTACAAAACATGGTATTTCTCATGGCATCATGTCTAAAGCACAATATATTATGTCTAAAAACATGATATGCCAAAAAATATGGTGTTACTATGGTACGCATAGTACTATTCAGATACACATCTATACATATACATATATCGATCTATTTTTACCAAGGAACTTGTCTAAAAAACAGTTTTACCATCATACATCTCCAAAAACATGCTATTACCATGGTACACATTGACCAAACCCCCCCGAAAAAACAAAAAAACAAAAAACAAAACAAAACATGGTATTACCATGGTACATGCCCAAAACCCTCAGTGTAATACCACGGATAAAAAAATATATTATTACAGTAAGTAAGAAACATGATTATCAAGGTAAATGTCACAAAAACATGGTATTAGCGCAGTATCATGTCCAAAAAACATGGTATTACCATGTCTAAAAGCACTTACCAAAAAAGTCCAAACATACTACCATGGTATTCTTGGAGTAGCATGCAAACAGATGAATTTTAGTACCATAGTATGTTTGAAATGACCATAGTACCTGTATTTAGTGAAGATGACCTCAGTATGTACTATAGTATGTGTAATATAACACTACTCTGCGTGAACACACACATACCTTCCTGTGGCCGCTCTCTCCAGGAGGGCTTTCAGGCAGCATCATCTTCATGTACTCCTCTTTAGACATGTTGGGTTGCAGACCTCCGTCCTTCAGCTTGTCCCGTCCTCTGTCCTGCAGCCGAAGGGATGGCTCTGCGGCGTACAGCTGCCTGCGGGACACACAGAGGTTACAGAGTTAATCATAATCAAGAGAGCTGATGAGCGTTGCCCAGATAGTTTAGTCAAAGGAGAGGTAATTTAATAAAAGAGAGCATTTTAAATATTTGGGTATGATTATGGATACTAATTTAAATTTTAAAAATCATATTAAAAAGATCTCTGAATGTGCTAGAGCAAGCTTGATGATCTTCAGGAATATTAGGCACTAATTACCTGCTGCTAAACTCTTTATGCATACAATGATTCTCCCTCATTTATCTTATTGTGCTACAAGTTGGTCCCATATAAGTATAACTACATTAAAATGTATATTTATAAATTTAAAAACATTATATACTAATCTACAACATTTAGTATTTTTAAAACTACGCTTAAAGTATGGCTTAAGGAAAATCAAATATGTGATCATTGACCTGAATTTTTTATTTTATGGAGTATGATGTGATATTGTATGTGTTGTATGTATTGTATTATTTGTGACTGAATATTGTAATTTTGTAACAACATCCTGCCCAGGGACTGCAGATGCAAATTAGCTTTATAGCTAACTCTGGCACAACACTTCTGTTGTGCATTGTCCCTGTTAAATAAATGAAATAAGCTAAACTAAAAAAAAAAAAACCCCGCAGTTCAGGAGTGAGGGGAGAGCAGGGTCAAACACTGAGGATGGAGGCTCTGTTGCAGCATGTGTGAAGCAGGACAGAAGAGGTGTAGATGCTGCAGGTCAGTGTAAAGTCATGATAATCACAGTATCACACTGAACACTACACTACGAGCTAATGCTAACCATTCTCACGAGCGTCTGTCACACATCCTTTCAGCGGGTGAAGAGGAGGAAGAGGAGAGATGGTGACAGGGTGATGTGACCTTGATGCTGCTGTGTGCAGCTCACAGTGTTTATGTGTGTGTGTGTGTGTGTGTGTGTGACTCACTTGGCAGCGTGCTATATAGCTGTCAGACAGCATGCACACACAAATACACACACACAGGCTAAAACTAAGCCTGAACTACAGAAGAAATCACATATTTAATACAAGTTAAACTCTGTCGACAGCATCTGGAGCAAGACATTGATCTACAGTAGCAATCTGCAGAAAATTAAATCATGCCTTTTCCTGGAACATGTGGTGAATGAAGTAGCTTTAAAAAATATAAATAAATAAACAAAACAAGCCATTACAAATAAAAAGCAAATACTACAAGAACAGTACAATACTAGGAGATAAAATAAAAATAATAAAACAAACAAAAGATTATATATTTTTTTAAAATAAATAGTAAATGAAACAATTAAAACTTAAATTCAATAAGTAAATAATAATAATAAAATTAATATATAAAAATGTTGTATGTATATTTTTATGTGTGTGTGTGTGTGTGTGTGTGTGTGTGTGTGTGTATATATATATATATATACATACAAATGAAATGAAATATGAAAATAATAATGAAATCTAATAATGAAAAGCAAATAATTACAAATAATTACAAAAGTAATGTAAATAGTATAATACATACCAAAATAAAAAAATAAAAAAATAAACTGAAGAGTAGTACTAACTTTTGAAACTTAAATGCAATAAGTAAATAATAACAATACAATACATTTTTTTGTATTATTTTGTAGAAATATTTAAAAATGTTGTATATAAAACTGGAAGAAAACCTGAAATGTACTAGTATATATTATAGTTAAACCTGCTGTATTCAACACTATTACAGACCCAGAATCAGGCTCAGCCTCAGGCTGACAGACGTCTACAGGGAAAACAATGACAGACATTTCCATGCACAGATTCATTTCTTCTAGAATGTCCTTGTAAATAATAGACGAAATGTAAAGGTTACTAATATACAAGCTGCAGCCAAGTTAAAAATACTCAGTGAGTGTGTAAATACTGAAGGTGAGTTAATTAATATTGTGAGAAGGTCACATTCAGACGTGTGCGGTCTTTTATGTTTTTAGTTTCGCATAAAAATAACAACTGAGCAAAGCAGCAAAAATCCAAAGAAGCGTAATGGTGAAGAGGACGCATTAAAACTCACTGAAAGCCCGCAGGCGCTGGACAATGTCATCACAGCTGTCTGGCACTAGCGCCGCAGATTTAACACACTTAGTGACCCATTGCCCTTTACTGGTGTATGTGTCTATGAGCAACTGTTGATACGAGCACTACAGGCTATGTCTGAGTCTGACAGAAACTGTCGAGGTGAGCGAGGAGAGGAGGGTCGGTGCGGCACAGCAGGGAGGATTTCAACTCCAGACATTTACATTGAGTGAGGAGAACAGAAAGGTCAGGGGTCGAAGGGTCACTAACAGCGTGAGCACAAACATACACAGTGGGGGTGTGCGTATGTACCTGGACCGCTCGGCTAGAGCCTTCAGAAGGAAAGACAACAAGCTCTCAGCTCCACTGAGCAAAAGAAGCCGAGGAAAGTAGAAGAAACAGAAGAAAGTTAGCAGCTGCAGTTTACAGTGTCAAGCCGCACTGCAAACGGGGAAAAAAGCTTCATTAGCAGGCACAATAAATGCAAGCAATATTGGATGATTTGTCTAGAGGCTGGGTTACGTAACATGAAATAAAGGCTGAGGTGGAATAAACAAGGAAAGGAGGTGTTAACTGCATTACACGGCTTCTTTCATAACAGCTGGGGAAAAGCAGCTCAGCCGCACCATCAATCTAAGAAGAGTTTAACTGGAAACTTTGACTGAACAAAAGACATTAGTAAAGAGAAGGACCTGAGAGAGTTTCATTCAGAGCACAATTACACACTTCCTGTCTAAATGTGGATAAAACGGAGTCATCTACTTCTGTCAAATAAGTCCAATTATAATAATTACAGACAAACCCAAACTGAGCTTGTGGCATTTTAGATCAAAAACATTATTTACTGAACTGAGGCAGCAAACAAAATGTGTCATTTGAATTTGAATGTAAGGAAGTATAATTAAAATAAACTGATTTTCAAATTCATATAACTGCAACTTGTAATTAAACTGAAATTTGATTAAGTGAATACAGAACAACAGATAGATAGATAGATAGATAGATAGATAGATAGATAGATAGATAGATAGATAGATAGATAGATAGATAGATAGATAGATAGACAGACAGACAGACAGACAGACAGACAGACAGACAGACAGACAGACAGACAGACAGACAGACAGACAGACAGACAGACAGACAGACAGACAGACAGATCAACAGAATGATAGATATATAGATAGATCAACAGAATGATAGACAGATCAACAGAAAGATAGACTGATAGCTAGACGGACAAAGAGACGGAGAGACGGACAGACGGAGAGACGGACAGACGGAGAGACGGACAGACGGACGGACAGATAGACAGATAGATTTAAGGTAAAATTCATCCAACATAAATGAATACCAGTCTTTTCCCCATTGACATCATCATGATCTAGAAATAAAAAGATCTAAACCATGACTCTCTAGAAGCAGAGCTAGTATATTAAAGGAAAAGCAGAGGCGGCTCAATCACTTCCCCTCCAGGATCCGTTCGGAGTCCAGTAGGCAACACCGATCTTCTGTGTAGAAGAGTACAGTCCACAGGGACCAGACATCAGCATACAGATCAATAATGAGAAGAGACATATGCCAAGTATATTACGTCTGCACGTTTACAGATCTGATTTCACACAAAACTCACTTCGATCAAGCCCTGTTAATCTACTGATGGTTCTTTCCAGGCCTTGGTGATACTCGGATCGATAGAGGAAAGATTCACTTTGATCTGTAATCTATTGCAGACGGTTTTTCGTCCTTGAAAACTGGAATTGCCTGATGATTGTGCCAGCGGAGAGATTAATTGGATAAAAAGAAGTGAGAGACCTTAGCCGCTGGCTAAATTCAACCTCGGAATAGATTGGTCTCTCCTGGCCTTTTAAACCAGACGCTTAATGAGTCACACTGGCACAAGCTTGGAGGGCAAGATTAAATTTAATCAAATCTAAGGCCCAACCTAATTGTTCGAATTAGGAAATTACAATACAACTCTTTTTAAACATACTTGAGTGCTTTACGCACTCTAGAGATTTTGAGGTCCTGAGTATGTGGTAATGGCAAATGGTAAATTAAATTAAATAACAAATAACTCTCATATGAAGCGTCTTAATGTTGCTTTTAGTGGCCCAAACAATTAACTCCCGAATAAACCAATCATACCAGCAGATGCATCCCATTCCACACCTACACACACTCACCCACACTCGGACTGAATTGGGGGCTCGTCCGGGATCGAATTTGTCATCGGACCTCCCACAGCTTTGTGTGTGCGCATCAGTGCTGGGCCCTGGCTCCTGGCTACTGTGGGGGACTGCCTGGGTTCTAGAAGGTTCTGGAGAGGATATGTGCTTGAAGCTGTGGGGTAAGGGGCTGCCGGAGTGGTGGGAGCCACTGGCCAGCGCACATGAGATAGAGCACCGGTGGTTAGATAAAGAAGGGAAATACTTTACAAATGTGCCCAGTGGCATTTTTAGGGAGTTTTCACACCTGGTCAGAACTGAACGAGTGAACATAAACAGGAGAGGATCAATGAGAGTGCAGTAGAGCTGCACAATTAATTATTAAAAGATTGCGATCTCGATTCAAACACCCACACAATCTTATTTCTAAATGACAACGATTCTTCTGTGTCTATTAAACCTTTGACAATGTCATACCGGAACATTCAAATCACAGAGAGAGCAGTTATGTTTAGCTATGAAACAGCTTCACAGTCTTTTCAAACACACAGTATTATTTCTGTCTTACAATCATTCATATTATCACAGAAGTACTGGGATAAAAGTTTATAGTTCGGATATAAACACTGATGTCTATTGTAGTGATCAAAATGGAGCAAATCTACTTTTGAAAGTAATTTTCGTTTCAAAATGGGGCAATAACGTTTCAAATAACGTTTGTTGATTACATTGTTTTGCCAGTAGGAGATGACAAATGACTGATAATTTTTTTTATTTGTCATTGAATCATTCGTTCATGAGATTTGTTCAGAAACGCTGATTCATTCAGTAATAGAAAAAAGTGAGTCATTGAATCATTCATTCAAACTTTATTTTTTTAAATAATTCATTCAAATTAATTAAACATTTTTAATCGAATGAGGCAATTCATATTTTGTCACAGCCTCTAGTAAATTACGTTATTTTGCTTAGTTCAGAATCATGGGAGAATCGTGATCTCTATTTGAAACAGAAAAATCGTGATTCTCAATTTATCCAGAATTGTGCAGCTCTAGAATGCCGTTTTACTCACACGTGACTTGCATAAACACATTTTGGTATGCCTTACAATGTTGTCCTGTAAAAGCAAACTGAACCAAGAAGAAAATGCAACATTGTAAGTCCCTGTTTTGGAGCAAAGCAAATGATCAACAGGTCTGAAAAGATCTTTAAAGTGCCCCATTATGCCATTTCGAATATTGCCTTTCATGCAATGTTTAAAGTAACTGTATGTGAATGTAAAAAAATCTGCAAAGTTATAAAGCCGAAAGTCCACGATAAATAAAGTTGTTGTCTTCCAAAAGAAAGAATCAACTCTGAACAGCTTAAACGAGTCATCAGTAATTCGAATCCCACTTCTGCGATGGGGTAACACATTTGCATAATGCCCACCTATGTTCTATATTGGCCGGCTGCGAACAACTTGATCCACCCTCAAACACTGTAGCTTGTTCCTGTGGTTAACATCATGTCGAGAAGACATGTGTCACACACTGTGTCCTACGCTGTGAAATTAAATTTATTTTATTTTATTTTCACTTCCGAAAGAATCAATGGTTAATATTTTTCTTATTTTTCATTTTACTGATGACTGCTTCTCTAATCTTGGGGAGTTCAATGCGTGATTTACAAAACACTTGCTCTTGAAAGATGGTTAAGTACCCAGTTTATTTGGACCAGCTGGCTCCACTCAATCACAACCTGTAAGTATGATAAATAATAGATTTTTATATTTTATATTGAGCATTCAAAATAGGGAAATATGGCAATGGGCATATCGTTTCCGACATCCGCTGTATGCGGTAGACCAATCACAACAGACTAGGCCATTGGACCAATCAGAGCAGAGTAGGTTCACGGAAAGGAGGGGTTTAGAGAGAACGCTTCGAACAAATCGTTTGAGAATCATTGGAAAATGTGGTGATATTAAATGCATATTTTGAGAAAGTGAAAACGTTTTTTGACCTTGCATGCATTTAAAGCTATTGTAGGAGACTCCAAAACAATATTAGGAATCTTAAAAATTGCACAATAGGGGCACTTTAAAGTAACTAGATCAATAGCGATACAATGCAGCCGGGTCCTATGAACGATCCCTTGGGCTTCCGTTTAGGAAACAGTGGGTGAATTCTGCATTGACAGCGCTCTGTTCGGGCATCTTTTGAAATGTATTCACAAGACAAACATGCACTCAAAAACACACACACATCAGAACTGACAACATGCCTATGAGCAGGACCCTGACCTTTCTACAACAACATGACAGCTGCCATTTTCTCCGGTCTATCTCAAAGATACTTGTTTCCAATTTTTCTGCCTTTTATGTAACAGTCTATGCTTACAAGTGTTTAGTTTACATAAGAAGCTCTAATAATACTCCTTAAAGTTGTGCACTTTTGAAACCTCTCTTATCCATGCATTTTGAAGACAGCTGATTCTGAAGAACATAAGAACACTCTGAACATAATAGAAGGTACTTTGACAATTTTGCTAATGATTTTCCTGAATTGCTTTGCAGTGCAAAACAAAGCAGTTTCACTGTATGGATGGAAAATAACCCTATATTTCTACATTTAAGTGCAATACACAAAACCATCTATTTTTTCCCTTCAAGAACATTTTCTATTATCCTATGTAATCTCAATTACACAACTCCCACAATTATTCTACAATGTAAATAATGACTTCAATGCAAATTAAGACAATGTAACTTTCTTTTCCATGATGTAAAAAAGGGAAGTAGGATCTGCTACTTGGAAACAAGCTTAATTGACCTGGAATCACTGGAATTAACTTTTTCATCTGTGCATTTGGGGTCAGGAAGATTTTTTTTTTCGTTACATAAATCAATACTTTTAAGATTAAGATCTTAAGATTATTTTTATTTGTCACATACACAATTACATAGAGAGTATATAACCAGTAGTGAAATGTATTCTCTGCATTTAACCCATCCTAAGTGAACATACACCCGGAGCAGTGGTCAGCCATGTTACAGCGCCCGGGGAGCAGTTGGGGGTTCGGTGCCTTGCTCAAGGACACCTCAGTCGTGGTATTGAAGGAGGATACTCCCCCAACAATCCCTGCCGGACCTGAGATTCAAACCCACAACCTTCCGCTTATAAGTCCAACTCGCTATCCATTAGGCCACGACTGCCCCCGGTCTTTCTTTTATTCAGAAAGGATGCATTAAACTGATCGAAAATGACATTAAAAGACATTTAAAATATTACAAAAGATTTCTATTTAAAATAAATGCTGTTCGTTTGAACTTTCTATTCATCAAGCAATCCTGAAAAATAAGATGCATCACGTTTTCCACGAAAATCTGTAGCAGCACAACTGTTTTTAGGATCACGTGACATTGAAGACTGGAGTAATGATGCTGAAAATTCAGCTTTGATTACAGTAATAAATTACATTTTAACACAGTACATTCACATAGAAAACTGTTTTTTGGAACTGTAATAATATTGTACAATATGAATGTTTTTACTGTATTTTTGATCAAATAAATGCAGCCTTGCTGAGCAGAGGAGTCTTCCCTCAAAAAAGATCCGAACGACCCCAAACGTCTGAACTTGTCAAGCTTTTAGCATCTTCAAAATGAGGACAGAAGTCAGTGTTAGCAATTTAGAAGTAAAATGCCTGCAGACCTGTTACTAAAAAGCAGCATCCCTCTCTCTCCATGTGAATACACACAGCTGGATATGTAACATGTCAAAATAGGCAAAATACTTAAACACTTAAACAGCTGCACCCAATTAATTGTGTGTTTGTTTGTGCGTAACTGGAAGAATATGCACATATTTACAAACAATAACTGATGGCAGAGTGGGAAGTGCACATATTCTGCTGTTAGCATTCCACGGTGGAAATCCAGCCAGCAGGCCAATCAATAATGTTGGCAAAAACATTATCTGAACATAATCAACCAGGAAATGCTCGATCTATTCAGCCTCAAGATACAAATCTGACCTATTTATATTCTCATAAGCACCAGCACTCTCTCTTTTGCTCACCTAGAATGAGATGAGATCTCGCTCAGGTCTCCCATACTCCCGTCCGCAGGTGCTTGTCCGGTGGCCAGAGCCGCGGCGTAGCTCTGGGGAAGGTACAACCTGCCATGGTCCTCCTCCGTGGACCCTTCTTCCGCCAGCTCCGGTGTCCACGGGTGTCCCGGATCAGACACCCCACGGCCCTGGAGCATGACGCAGGAAACAGACGCACCGGCGACCCCCGGGGTCATGCTACAGGGCGCGGTGTCAATGCCGCTGTCTGTGGAGGCTCCTTTAATGTAGGTGAGACCCAGCATCTCTGGATCCATCAGATCCCCGGAGCCAAAGTGCTTCTCATCACTGTTACTGCTGGAGGCGTTGCTGGACAGAGTGTTACTGCTGGAGTGGCTGGAGTTCTTATCGCCACCCTGCTGGAGGAAGACAGAAAAACACATCAAGCAATCATTAATAATAGGGCCCTTTTAAGACATTTACTGAGGCATGCTTGCAATCTTTTTAAGCAACAACCTAGCAACCATCTAGCAAGAACTAGTTATATTTTCTTAAACAACATAAATACACACACACACACACACACACACACGAATACTTAAAAAATGGTAAATAATAATACTAACAATATAAATATAAATGTAATAAAAAATACACAAATAAAATATATAAAAATGTGAATAATAAATATATACGTATGAGATAAAACTTACACTGCCAGCATAAGTACCAAAACTCAATATTTCAAAACACATGCGCTAACCGTTCAGATGTGGATTTAAATATTATACAAAGGAAACAGAAGAGTAGCTCATATTGCAACACAGCATACATATCATCCCATTGTCTACGTGACATTTTGTGCATGCTTGCATATTTTATGATCTATAATTCTAATTAGCAGATGGAAAACTGGCCGTAGTTTTGTCATGTGACGCCTTCTTTAGTCCAAACTAATATCATGCCAATTTAAACCTACCGCTGCAAACTGCAAAGACCCGCAAAACTAATTACTGTGAGCTAATGAATAATTCTGTGACTGGTAATGTATGCAAATATGAGCTGTATTCATTAATTAGTGCGCAGACAATAGGCGTAATAAATCAAGAGAGCAGCGCCATGTACATCTCCCAGCGGATACGGACAACAGCATTTTACACAATGCAACAGACATTAGAGACCATTCAGAGCTGAAAAGGTTTGTAAGTTATTGATATAGATGGTAGAAGGCAAACACACAATAACAAACATAATTAAGAGACTGATCCTGACATTAAACCTGCTTTTATACAGACTGCCATCAAATGATCCAACAACACACTCATTAAAGCAGCTGCAAAACTCACTCCACTTAACGTGGATAATGAGACCGTCCTTTAATCTTTCATGGTTTTCTGTATTTGTTAAAAGGCTGTACAGATACAAACTGCCTATAGCTCTTCATTACAGACATACAAATCATATTCTGTAGATTAAACATCCTCAGGATCTTAAAGCCTTCAGAGCAACTGAGAAAATCATTAGAGTACATAGCAATGAACTTAAATTCATTTCAACAGCATGATTTTTAGCAAAATGTGGTAAAAACTGATTGGTTGTGATACTTAACGTGGGCTGGAATGAATTAAGACCATATCTGCTGATTTCTTTAATGGAAATTGTTCAATTACGAAGTAACGTGATTAAAAACTACAGTGTTTGCACATCAGAATAGAGGAAAATACTCTTCACAGTCACTGAAAGAGGAAAGCCTCATTTAAAAGAAGTGATAACATTAGTGTAAGTGAAACAAAGTAATTAACATTCATTTACCTTGGAGCAAATGAAGATGATCTTACTAATAATATATGTTTTCATTCGTGAACGAGGATGACATTTGGTTTAATTGCAAAAAGGAAAAAAAAAGTCTAACTATTAAACGTGAACTGACAACCTTTCTATAAAATTATCCCCATAAACTCAAATGAAAAAAGGAAAAAAATAAAATTCTTGGCTAATTCTTCCGTCGAAAACAGATTCAAAGTCAGTAACATTTTTAAGGCGGGGCTCAGCGAAGGGTTAATTATGCTGAAGTAAATGCAAATACAAGCGCAACGACTGCTTTGAGACAGAAAGCAACAAAATCATGACGCATTCACAGATACTTCATTTTTTAGGCATTATTAAATGCATCCTTCCCAAATTGCATTACAAATATGAATTGCATTATATATTAAGAATATTTTTATTATATATTAATATTTATAAATGGTATATATTTATTTGAAAAAAATTTACATATTCATTTTATTACAATATATTATTCATTACTGATAAAATATAGATTAAAAAAAAATAAAAAATCCCAAAAAATTATAAAATATATTTTTATTTTATATATTTATTTCATTACAGTATTTCATTCCATACTGAAAAGTATAGATATTTTACTCAATATTTTTGTGCACTAGATCTATTTTTTTTGCTTATTAGAGCATCTCTGGTAACTAAAGCCAGACTCATTAGTGGAGATTCTTCAAATGTAAATTTCACTTCAGTCACTTACAGTATGAAGATCATTTGAGAAATGACGCTCACTAGGTTTGGAAGAGAGCTTCTATCTACACTATATCTACAGTACAGGAGCTTGTTGTGTCTGCACTAAACAACTGTAATTCACTTTCAGCTGGATGCGGTGGTCAGATGCTATTACAGGAACAGACAGTGTGAGATATTGGGTAAAACTCACATTGAAGGTGAGAGAGAGACAGACGAACACGAGCGGGTCCTGATAACAGCACCAAGGGCAGACTGACCTTTTCGGCATTCATTCATCACACTGACGCACATGCACACTGACAGCAGCACTAGCGGGCTCATGCGTCTCCGTCTGTGTGTTTGTCATATCAAGGCTTTCAGCAAACGCAGCAACACCCTAAAGACGAGTCGGAGAACTTTCCCAAGCAGAGGAAGCCCATGTTTCCACTTATGCAACGTGATTATATGCTTCATATGTGAAGTGTAAATCCGGCTCACCACATTAAAACACATTCTGACACTGTAGGGAATTCCCATATTATGAATTAGTCTGGGATTTATAAACATACAGTTACATATATAAACAAATGCCTCCTGCTGGCCTGCCACTAACCAACTGAATTATAAATAAAGCACATGGTTTATTTTGTCAGCGCTCGTCTGTCCTGTAAATGAACCGGACCTCATAACCTCCTATACGGCTGTATGTAGGACAAGCAAGATTTTGACAAGTAGAACATACATAATCCAAAATTACTATCAAACAATACGATTTTAAGGGTTTGAATTGTGGCTTTAATATGATTCTCATCAATCTATCAAAATATAGATTTTTATGGCAGTGGTTGTAACCAATGATTTATTCAATACAAAACAAGCATTCAAATTTTTAGGTGAATTAACCCCATCCACAACAGTTTTTTTTCTTTCCTCAGCCTTGGAAAACCTGGATATGTGAGGAAGCCTAATTTCAAAAAAACAAAGTGATTTCTAGTACTGGAAGTACTAGTTATAATTCTAGTTATGAATACTTATTTTTTTATTTATGCCAATAATGATGATAATATTTCTAATTATAAAAATAGAAATTCTGAGCAATGTCATTTTAGTATACTTTAGTACACTATTATTATATATATATATATATATATATATATATATATTGTGTGTGTTTTCCATCATCATTTCACTTTTAGTTAAAGTTTTAGCAATTTTTGTTGTGTTTATCATTTTTACTAGTTTTTATTTATTTATTTAATAATGTCTATAAATGTCTTAACCTATCATTTCATAATGATTTTACGGCAGATTTCCTCAACCTATGATTTATAAAAAATAAAAAAACAAGAATTAAAATGAGTTAAAACAGCTCAAATTAAAATACTTTTTGTGAATTAACCCTCTTAACAACGGACTTTCTTATGTTGTCTTGGAAAACATAAGGCAGCCTAATAAAAATTAAAAAGGGACATGTAAATCATGTAAATTAATAAAATCTTAAAACGGCATGGGCATTTTTTATAAAGAGTATAATCATGATAATGTTTTCTAATTATTTTAAGATTTGAATATTTAGTTTTTATTTTTGTATTTCCAATTTTTCATTTTCAAATTTTAGCAATTTTGCTGTCTTTGTCATTTTTATTGGCTATTTTTTATTAGCTCATTTTTATAGTTTTATTTCAGTTTTAGTTTTAATTATTTTAGTACTCCAAGTTAAACTAAATTAAAAATTAGAAGTATTGCCTTGGCAACTAGTTGAAATGTATATATTTTTTTACTTTTTATTTCATTTATTGTTTTGGTAAAAGGTTTAGTTAATAAGTAATTCTGAGTAAAATATTATTTAAAAATCCTTACCCAAAATTGACATTTCCAATTTTTTATTTGAATTATAATAATGTTGTTACCTATTTTAATCTATAGATACTCCTGGTTTCTATTGAAAAAAAAACGGTAACACTTTACTTGAAGGGGTGTGCATAAGACTGACATGACACCTTCATAATCATAACATGACACATGTCATGAATATGAATGAGGTTTTATGCATTAAGTGTCATTCGCTCAGTTATGTAATTTTTAATGCAAAGATGACATTATTTGACCTAACCCTACCCCTACCCCTAGCCCATAACAAAGACATCTCAAACAATGTCATCTTTGCATTAAAAATTACATAACTGAGCAAATTACACTTAATGACAGTTGTCATAAACATGCTTAAAAAAACCTTCATATTCATGACATGTGTCATGTCATGATTATGAAGGTGTCATGTCAATCTTATGCACACCCCTTCAAGTAAAGTGTAACCAAAAAACCTTTCATTACAGCAGATGTGCCAGAGGAAACTTGAGGGCCTTGGAGTTCAAATGCTTGGAAATCACTGTTTTAATGTCATTTTATGGTTAGGTTTATGTGTGGTTCTTGGCATCACTTCTACTCTACAGGAGTGTTGAGTGGGAATAGTCTTACCCGCGTCAACTTGTTTGGTGAATCCTTGCCTCTTTCTTTCAAGGAACTGAGGATCTTGGTGGAAGGGACGTGCCACTTCGCCTCTGTGAAGAAACAGACTGAAGGATAAACATGGAGATTCCCAGAACATCTGACTGTCTAACCTGGTTTCTAGCTGGTCCAAACTGGTCTTTAGATGGTGTAAACTGGTCTAGATGACTAGTCTTAAGGCTGGTAGACTTCCTTAGACCAACTACTAATCACCTACAATATTCTAAAAACCAGACTGACTACAATGACTAGGGCTGCATATAAAAAATACAGTAACTGAGATTTTTCTGATAAAAATTGCATTTGTGATTTAAAATGCAAAAAACAAACAAAAAAAAAACTCCAGGTCTGATGTGCTTGTTTGTAGGGCTGCACAATTTGTCCCAAAAATAGTGATTCTATATTAATATGACTATGTAAAAAAAATCTAATAAAATAATAAGAATAAGAATTATCATTATTATTTTTGCTACTACTACTACTACTACAAGTTAAAAAATATTAAATAAAAAATATTACTATTCACTGTAAAATAAAAAAACAAGTGTTTAAAAAAAAGCTACAAGACTGCTGTGTTTGTATGTAGTGTTACGCAAATTGACCAAAAATATTATGATTATATATTGGACTACAGAATAAATAAATAATAATAATAATAGATAAAATATTAAACAAAATAAGAAATATTAAAATTTAGTGTAAAATATAAACACGTATTTAATATAACATTATTATTATTATTATTATTTTATTGTACAGTACAATTGTAAAATTACAATTAAATACAAATTGTTAATATTTATGGCTGTCTTAATTTTTAAAATGTTAAACCATCAAGTTTCTATTTTTTATAACAAGTTTGTGTTGTTTTCAAATGTGGTTTTATTCAGATTAATCAAGCAGCCCTAAAAATAACCTGTTTTTTTACATGCTTTTTCTAACATGTTACCACATAATAATCTGCAGTATTCTTTCAGTCCAGTGGCTAACGTCTGTCTGAGCTCCAGTGGTGAGAATGATCGGTGTGAAGCTGTGGATGTGTGAATGGTACCTGCAGAGCGGGTCCTCTCCAGCGTCGGCTCTCTCTCCCGCAGCATCTCCCCGTCTCCCAGCATGCCCTGGGCTTCAGCCGAGCGCTCGTGGAGCTCAGGAGACTGACACCTGCGGACGAGACCAGCTAGAGCTCAGACTCATGGGAACGACCAAAATGACTTCAATCAGCCAAATGAGGAGGATGAAAAGATTTTTTTCTGGGATATTCATCTTTGGTTAGAGTTGTAGAGTTGGATTAAAACACCTCCAGCTGTGATCAAAGTCGTCACGTTTGAGGACACGAAAAAAAAACTGCCAGCCTTAATTGGATTGATTATAGAAAAACATTGGATATTAATAAGAATCAACAAAGTCTGGTAATAAAATGTGTGAATATCCTGTGGCTCACGTCTGCAGATGTTTATAGTTTTTGTCAATGCTGGACGAGACGTGTGAAATCTGCTAAAAGTGTGCAGCGCTAAAGAGAAAGAAAACTCTTTATGACTGACTTAAAATCAAGTACTAATTACTTTTATTAAATTAGTAAATTACCAATTACTCTGCCTGAAAATTAATTAGGTTACACATTACTTATGAATTCATTTATAAAATGCAAAACAATTTATGTCAGATGGACGACACAATTTACTATATAAAATGTTCTAATAAAAATGTGAAATAATTGATTACATTAGATAATATTAATAGTAAATAATTTTATATTAACAAATATTTATTTTATAAATATTTATAAATGAATAAATCCTTCTTTATTAATACATCTATTAATACATTAAGAAAATATTCAATAAACGAAAAAAATACTAAATAATATTTTTAATTAAATTATAAAACCCGAAACAATATATATAAGATGGACAATATGACCAAATTGACAATATAATAAACAACAAATAATATTAATAATATTAGTATTACTTAAAATGAATACTGAACTAATGTTTATATTAATACATTAATACTAAATTAAACTACTAAATCACATTTATGTTGAAATGATCAAAACAATGTTACTAACTAATTTACTGGTTGATTTATTAATTTACATTCGTTTAATTTTTGACCAATCCATTGATGCTAAATAAAAAATTAAACTAAATGAACACTAAATGAATACTGACTAATATTTGATCAAAATTATCAATACAATTTTATTAACTGATTTATTGATTAATTTATATTAATAGAATTATTAATTGGACCAATACATTAATACTAAAAAATGAATTCATGAAATGAAAATTATCAATATAATGCTATTAATTAATGTTGTTGGTTGATTTATTAATTTATATTAATTGAACCAATAAATGAATACATTAAACTAGAATAAACTAAATAAATAATGAATAATATTTGATAAAAATGATCAATCTAATTGTATTAAACTATCTATATATTTATTGATTTCTTTTATTTGAGTTTGTCATTGGACCAACACATAAATACTAAATTAAACTAATAAATAAACCAAATTATTACTAAATAAATACTTGATAATAAAAATGATCCATGTAATCTTATTAACTGTATGTATGTCATATAACAGCATTCTCTGTCTCTGTTACCCGTCGTATCCCGGCTGCTGGTTCCAGCTGGCGCTTGCGCAGGGTCCCGGGTCGCTGGAGGACGACTGGTTACTGGGTGAGCTGCGGTAGTGTTGGGACGCGTCTCCTTTACTGCAGGACGAGATCTGAGGCTTCTCAACATCCTGAACGCTCCTGCAGCGAGAGAAACACACATTCTCACACCAGCTGTGATGCTGATACTGATACAGATGAGTTCAACACGTGTGAGCAACAGATTTCAGTTTAACAAACAAACCGCGGATCAGAGAGACGAGAGAGCAACGTCAGGGGACTGATTAATTCACAGGAGTGTCTCCAATCAGATCTAGAAGCAGCTAAAGAGCAGGAGATTGTGTGCAACATTCAGCATTATTTTGTCTATCATGACATTCTTATCAACGTTGAGGAAAAGAGAATGAAATGATCAAATAAAATAAAGAGCTGTGGATAATTAGGCAACACACAGTATCATAACTGTTGCAAGCATCAATAATAATAATAATACATTTTATTCTATATTGCACCTTTAAATGCAGCTTCTCAAGCCGCTTTACAAAGAAATAAGTAATACAAAAATAACAGTAAGTAAAAATAATAAAAAAAGAATGAATAAGCAAATTAAGATGATTAAGACTACAGTTATTATTATTATTATTATTACTTCTATTATTATTATTATTATTATTTCATGTTATTGGCTGATTCATTAATTTAATTACTACCAATACATTCAAACACTAAATAATACTTGATAATTATCATATATAATTTTAGAAATGTGTTTATATTCATTAAATTATTAATTTATAAAGATAACCCTTGTCTTGTCGCTATTATATTATATTTATATGTTTTTACACCACAGAGGTGCTTTAAGAATTTCGTTGTTTGCTCTGCTTGCAATGACAATAAAAGCTATTCATTCAATTAGGTCAGTACATTAATAATAAATTCAATAAACTAAATTAAACTAAACAAGCAAACAAAAGTAATACTTAGTAAAAACTAAAAATATTCGATAACAAAACGTTCAATATAATCTTATTAATAACTTTAACCTAAACTAATACTGAATGATATGATAAAAATGATCAATACAACTTTATTAACGGATTCATTGACTGATTTATATGAATTGAATTATTAATTGGACCAATACATTACTAATAAATAAAATTAGAATATATAAATGAAATGAATATTAAATACTGAATAATACTTGACTGTCAGTATCATTTTATTAATTAATTTGACTGATTGATTTATATTAACTGAATTATTTATTGGACCAATACATTAATACTAAATTAAATTATAATAAATACACTTAATATTAAATAAACAAATTAAAATAAAATAAAATTATAATAAAAATGATCAATATAATCTTAGTAATAACTTTAACCTGACATCAATAACAGTTTAAATTATTTAAACCTTGTTTTCTGTTAAATATGTTACTGCAATTAACCTTTTCCTGTATTTATTTGACATGTGGGCAAATGTGCATCTGGGTTTACCATACATACAGAAGATGCGCACAGTATGCATCCTACAAATATAGTAAGATTACTATAGTAATATGCTAGTTTGAACATAACTGCAGTACAGCTGATTCAATTGCACATCCCCTCGTAAAAAGTAAACATCTGATATTTCTGTTTATCTGCTTCATCTCGTCCGTCAGCTGCAGCAGATCTCATTCTCCATGCATACATCTCACACATCTTCCAGAAGAGAACTGCATGAAGGTGATTTCAGCTCTCACCAACGTCAGTCTGAAGCCACAATGCACAGAACAGAATGCACTACTGACAGGGTTACTTTGTGCACCAACAATGCCGCTGGACAATATGCATGTTAGTATATTAACACATCACTGTGACAGATGCATAAATGTCCTTTAACGCCTGTAAACATTTCATCACTTCATGCATTTCCTTTGAAAATGTGAGAGGTGTTTGCATGTGTGTTTTTAGTGTTAGTATTAGTGCATCACTAATAAGAGGGTAAGAGAGTCCAGTGGTGTGGCATTACACAGCTCTCTCCACATGCCGTCTCATAGAGGAGCTGGAAAGGTCATCAGCACCACGAGGGGGTTCCAAGTAAGAACAAATGACCACATTATAACAAACCATATTTGAAAGGCATATCGCCTGCATACCAAATACAGGAAGCTGAATTCATGATCTGGGTCAGTAAGTTTGCCAGGAACACCGGAAATGCAACACAACACAACACTTTCCAGCAGAATGTAAATTGTCAGTGCAGGCTGAAACTGAAAATGCTGCATGACACTGCACAATCAGTGTTTTATTTCTGAAATTTACAAATATTTGAATACATTTTACCTTTATCTGAATCAGGTTTGTGCACTGCAAAAAAAAATCTTAATGAGTAAGTTTGTCTTATTTTTCAGTTAAAATATCTTAAATCCCTAAAATAAAATGTATTTCTGCAAGAAGCAATACTGCAAACAACTTGTATTACTACAATTTAATATAACTGTTTACTATTTTAATATATTTATTTTCACATATTGAAACTTTTTTCCGTTTACATGAACCATTTCGCACAGCAACAAATTCTTAATGAGTATTTTTGTTTTGTTTTCCAGTTAAAATATCTAAAAATTAAATAAATTTACTCAAGCAATATTGCATGCAATTTTAAGATTTGTTTTCTTAGACTGTTTCTTGTTTTCTTTTATTCTGTTTCACTGTTTGAAATAAAATTTTAGTAATCAAAAAGCATTTAAATCTAACTGAAATCATGAAATTTGTACAATTTATTATCAATTATCATTATAATTTAAATTATATTAAAAGTAAAATTTGCAATTCCATCTGCGTCATGGAAATCATATAGCGCCACACTTAAAATGTCAGAAAAGGCACAATAAAAAGTTTCATCACGTCTTCATCCTGCTGTATTTTTTGTGCATTCTAACACCCAGAGTTCTGGTTGATTCAGGAAGGCGATGGATTCACAGTTAACTCATCCAACTGACATTTAGAAAAACGCACAAGCATGCATCTGAAACTGAAGAGATACCTGGGTCCATCCGGCAGCTTCCTGTCGAAAGAGGTGCTGCGTGGGATGGAGGTCTGAGCGTGCTGGAGGATCTGCTGGCACGGCATGCGATCGGGACCCTGCGTGGGGGATCCGCGGGGAAGAGGCTGGCCGCTGGTGGGCACACGGTGCCAGGTGGTGTTTCTCTTGAAGGGCGTCTTGTACTCGCAGGGCGTTCCTTCACTGTCCAGCTTATACTCCACCATGGGGATGCGGTAGAGCTCTGAACATCCCCTGAGAGACACAGAGAGCAGAAGAAACCGTCAACGAACATTTAGAAGATGCTTTTATTTTTATGTGCACTGATAACAACATTACACTAATCCACAAGTAATCCACACCACTCCAGTCCATCAACTAACATCTTGTGAACTGAAAATCTGTGTTTGTAAGAAACAAATCCATCATTAAGATGTTTTTAACAAACTGTTGCTTCCAGCTAAAATACGAGTCCATAATACATAATAACGTTTCCTCCAGTGAAAAAGTCTATCTCCTGTTGTCCTCTCACATCAAAATCTAGCCACATGTTTATTTAGAACTGTTTTGGCTTGATCTGTGCAGATTTCTCTCCTGATTCAGACCAGACCACTTTATCATTGGAAGAAGTGTTATTATGGATAGAGGACTCATATTTTACTTCAAAACGTCTTGATGGATTTGTTTCTTACAAACACTGAGCTTTTGTCTTCTCAAGATGTTAACTGATGGACTGGAGTGGTGTGGATTACTTGTGGATTGTGATGTTTTATCAGCTGTTTGGACTCTCATTCTGACGGCACCCATTCACTGCAGAGCATCCATTGATGAGCAACTGATGGAATGCTACATTTCTGTAGCATTCACAAAACTGAACTAGTTATCATCTGGTTACCAGTCCTGGGTTCAGTTGGGTAAACAAAACCTCTATGTTAAAACTGTCTTAAGAACTAGCAGTTAACCTAGTCTACTAGCAGTTAACAAATGGTTATCAGTCTTACTTTTCAGATTTGAATAGGACCTTTATATGTAACTTTTAAAAAGTTATGACTGTTCATGCAGAGAAAAAAAAATAGACAACTATCTTTTAAGAATAGTCTAAGCAGTTTATGCAACTGGCACCTGAGCTTTAAAACAGAATCATACACAAGTGCATACAAGTTACATTTATTTGTATAGCACTTTTCACAATGTACATTGTTTCAAAGCAGTTTTACATCAAATTATGTTAATGTTTAGAATATCTTAACATCTTTAAAATATTAAAATTTTGCAATGAAATAATAAATCACACAGCTAAAATTTGCTTTATAGTGAATATATCTTTACCTGAGTATACTTTATGTATGCGGATGAAATGGACATATATATATATATATATATATATATATATATATATATATATAGAAAGAGCTGCGCAATAATATAGTTACATTTTGCGACAATATAAAAAGTGACAATATATAGTAACGGTTGAATTATTGTTGAGAAAGAGAAACAAAGCTGGTAATTTATATATTATATATATATAAATTACCTTTTAATGCCTTATTTCGCAACAAAGAAGTTAAAAATTTTCTTTAAATGTATAAATAACTAGAAATGAATGTATAGTAAAATTGTTTGCAGTACAAACCAGTCGGTTTACATTTAGGATAATAAATTAAAATAATATAATAAACACCAGTTTGCAATAAAAAAGCAGCATAACAGATTTTTTTGTACATGTAAAATAA
Source organism: Schizothorax lantsangensis (assembly GCA_027422415.1). Taxonomy (NCBI): domain Eukaryota; kingdom Metazoa; phylum Chordata; class Actinopteri; order Cypriniformes; family Cyprinidae; genus Schizothorax; species Schizothorax lantsangensis. The sequence goes on along the minus strand of CM049852.1, from coordinate 32,249,578 downwards.
TTAGAAGTGAATGACACTGGAAGCCTTGCACATTCAAGTTACTGCAGCTCTTATGTTAAAAATAAGGTGGATAAGAGCGCTAGAAGGGAACTAGAAGACACAGAAAAGGAGAAGCTCGTTGAGGTGGGTTTTTGAGTTGAAAGAAAAGAGCCTGAGGGTTACAAAAACAGTCAGCTCTACGAAATGGAAAAAAACCCTGCAATTCAACTCTGGAGCTATTGTCTGCATGAAGCTCTTGAGGTGAAGGGTTAACATTCTCCTCTTCCATTTGCATAAGCAGGCCACAGGCTCGTATCAATTAGATGCAGAAGACAGGCCCAAAAATCAGACAATGTGATCTCTGCATCGGTTTTAAATTGAGCTGCATTCATCAGCTACTTCCCCATTGCCCTCTGGTTATCACTGACCTCGGCGTCCTCAGGAGGCCAGAGAACACTAGACGCTACGCTACACTTTCTGGCAGGATCTCTTGGCATGAGCAACAGCAATGCAAAGCATCCTCCAAAGGGAATTTTTTGACTGAGAAATCCTGCCGGAATACATTAAAGAAACAGATCAGGAATAAATGAAAATTCTGTCGTTCAAATTCTCTTTGACTTTCATATGTGAAATACAAACAAGATATTTTGCAATGCAGAATGAGGTTTTTGAGCTATGAAAATGGGTGAGAAAATATGAGTTAAGGTCCTTGCACACGGAGTCTGAAATTTCAGTGTGGGGTTTTCCATTTTTTTAACGGTACTTTAACTGATTTACAGTCAATTTTGAACAATTTAATGTGTCTTTATTGAATAAAAGTATGAATTACACACACACAAACACACACTCTCGCATCTGTGGTTTACGGAGACTCTTCATAGGCGTAATGGTTTTTATACTGTACAAACTGTATTTTCTATCGCTCTACACCTAAACCTACCCCATACAGGAAACTAATGGCAATTTTTGAATTTCATAAAACACCGTTTAGTATTTTTTTTTAAGCCTTTTGTTTTAAGGGGACACAGGAAATTATCTCATAAACCATGTTTACGTTGTAGTACCCATGTCATTATACACATTTGTGTCCTCATAAACCATATAGTACAATATAGTATTCAACCATATAGTATAAACCAGTACATATACATACACATAACAAGCAGACACCCCTTTATTCAAAAGATTGGGGAACAGCTTGAAATAAAATCATAAGTCAAAATCAAAAGTCATAGGATAGCTTTTTTAAGGCACAAACCAAAATTGAAGTTGTTTATGAGAACAGTACGCTTTGCATAAGTTGAATGCAGTGGTATGTTGAGGTGACTGATGTGAAAGGGTCTTTAGTTCTGGGACGCAGATCCCCCTTAAGCGTTTATCAATCAGCAGAAATCAAGCTAAATGCACATGCAAATGCATCCAGACGTGCCGCTGAAACATTAGCCGCAACATCGTCTCGTGTGTTTGAGAACTCAGTCAACAGAAATGCATTTACTGTACATCACTCACAGACGCAACATAATGAGAACCAGTTGAAAAGAAACGTAAACTACTGAACTGCAGCTTTGGTGACCTGAGCATATGAGATGCTGAGTGTTTACAGAATAAACAGGTCAATCAGTTTCTTTCAGTTAATTACGTCTGTTTTCCCATTAAAAGCTGAATAATATCCAAAACTAGTGTAAAGGCAGTTTAAAGAGCACGCTAAAGCTAATGTGTGTATCTTTCCACATGTTTATCAAATGTTTTGCATCACTATTTACTTCAACTTCCACACAGAACAAAACATTCACATTTTCCACATCAAAACCTGAAACCTCTGACCTGCACTGACATATGGAGAATAATCTACAGCGTGTGAATGTGCAGAGAAACACGAACCCAATTGCATTTAGGTGGAAGCTCTTACAGATTCAGTATGTTGTTTTAGAAACACACTTGATACCACACGTCCAACCAAGAGTTATTCCTAACATTAGTGTTTTTATCCAAGAAAAAGCATGTTAAGCAAACTTTGAGGGACAGTTTTCATCAGAGAGCTCATGCAATACAGGAGCGTTCACACCACTGCTCACATTCACAGACTCAGATTTACAGAGCGATGTTTTCCACGGCCGCCTGCCAAGATCCGCACAATGACTGAGTCAGTCCTCTCACACTATACTGCCGGCGTAATGGAAAACTAAAGTGTGGGATATAGAGGTAAGATACTAATGAGCCTGCAAAATGCAATAACGATCAGTACTGATTGACATTATGTGAAACACCATATGGATAAATGTGCTACTGAGTATGTAACAACACTTCATATGGGCAACACAGGGTCAAATCTAGCATGCAACACTTCCTGATCCTGTTAAAATTGCATTAGATTTTCAAATTAAAGTATATATAAAATGTATAAAATTTATTAAAATAACACACTAATTATTAATTATTTAATAATATCTAATTTTATCTAAATAAATTATATATATATATATATATATATATATATAAAACTGACATATATATATATAATTCTATTGATTGAAGAATCCTGAAGAAATCTCTATTCATCCAAAAAAATCAAAATAAAAATGGAGCAGCATAACTGTTTTCAACATTGATAATAATCAGAAATGGTTCTTGAGCAGCATATTAGAATGATTTCTGAAGGATCATGTGACACTGAAGACTTGAGAAATGACGCTGAAAATTCAGCTTTGACTACAGGAATAAATTACATTTTACAATATATTCAAATAATAACTGTCTGGTTTGGTTCAGCTACAAATCAGACATCAGAAGACTACAGAGAACGGTTCAGACTGCTGAAAGTATTATTGGTGCTCCCTTGCTCACCCTCCAAGAACTGTATACATCCAGAGTGAAGAAAAGGGCTCAGAAAAATCACTCTGGATCCCTCACATCCAAGCCATCTCCTTTTTGAACATTTACCATCTGGCCGGCGCTACAGAGCACTGAATACCAGGACAGCCAGGCACAAGAACAGTTTCTTCCCCCAGGCAATCTACCTCATAAGCAGCTAAATGTTCCCCCCATTGTGCAATAAAAATATGTGCAATAACCTTATACTTAGGCCTGTCGCGATAGTCGATAAATCGATTAATCGCACGATAAAAAAAAATGACCTCGATAATTTTTCCGGCCGCGATAATTTCATTTGCATACTTGTTTGTTATCCGCGACTGAATGACAACTCTCGTTTCCTTAGCATAGGAGAAGTGAACCCTCTTGTCAGTTGCATTGTCTTTTGTGTGGGGAGGCGGCGCTTGTCAGTCACATGGACTTTGTGTGGGAAGGCGGGAGTGTTTGAGGCGACTGCAGAGAAGAGCGAAAAGACGAGACGCAAGTTGTGACATGGAATTGGTTTCAAAGCCAAACGCGACAGCTGCAGTGTGGGAGCACTTCGGATTCAAACCAAATGACCGTGGTGAACCACTTAACCTGAGCGAGCCGGTATGTCGCATTTGTTTTAAAACAGTATCGACTAAAACCGGTAACACAACAAACATGCACATGCACCTAAAACACAATCATCCGTTGCAGTTTTCCCAGATGGGAAAAAAAAAAGCTACAACAGACGGGCCGTCTTCGTCTTCCCGACAGTGCACCATAACTGGGGCATTTAGTCGACAAACAAAGTACAAACAGGACAGTGCAAAATGGTGTGCACTCACCGTCAGTGTAGTTCGCTTGATTGCTAAAGAGATGCTGCCCTTTAGTATCGTCGAAAAGCCGGCATTTCGACGAATGCTGCAAACATTTGACAGCCAGTATGAATTGCCTGGGAGAACATACGTGTCACAAACGGCAATTCCACAACTGTACAACAGCATTAAAGATGGCATACTAAACGAGATCAAAGACATCCAATTTTTCTCTGCCACTACGGATATGTGGTCAAGTTCAAACATGACCCCCTATATGAGCTTTACTATACACTATATAAGTGCTGACTGGAGCCTGCACTCCAAGTGTTTAGAGACCAGGTATGTCCCAGATAACCATACTGCTGACACCCTTGGAGAAAACCTGAAGTCTGCTGTAGCAGATTGGGGACTGGATGAGCACAAACTAGTTTGCATCACTACAGATAATGGTGCTAACATTGTTGCTGCAATAAGGGATCTTGGCTGGCCATGGCTCAATTGCTTTGGTCACAACCTCCATCTCGCTGTGTCCCATGGTCTGGACAGCAACAAAGATCGGACATAGGACTCTGTAAAGGTTTGGTCAACACATTCAACCTGAGCTGGCTTAAGAGGAGAGACCTGAGGAAGGCACAGAGTGAGGCTAATCTCCCCCAACACAGTCTAATACTGGTGAGTGATGTTTGATTCATAGATAAAATATTTATATAATATGCTCATTTCGGTTCATTTTCCCGACCGACAACCGCCGCTCGTTATCCGATTTTTATCCGTTAATATTATAAGATTATAATATTGAATTGGCATTAAGTAAAAAATAAAATTGACACGTGTCTGTGATCCGTTAAAAATAAAAATCACGGGTTTATTTTAACGTGCAAACATGCAGAACAGATCAACAACAGAACCTGGATTCACATAAAATTCAAGCACCTGCAGCATTTCTGACAGTGACAACAGAAAAAAAACAATAAAATAATATAAATAAAAAACATAAGATAGGCCTACAATAAATATATCTTATTAACTTAAATAATTAACAAATTATGATGACAAAAAGAAAACACTGAATCAATTTGAAGCTTTGAAAAAAATGGCATTTTTTTCATCAAATAAAAATAGCAGGCCTACCTTAATCCACATCTTTGATTATATATATATATATATATATATATATATATATATATACCATGCAGCAAAAAAAAACAAAAAAAAAAACCTTTAACATAGTATTATAATCGGTCAAAATGTTTACTTTCGTTTAACGGTTAAATGGTCAATATGAGCATTAATAAAAATAATGGACATGTAAAAAGAAGTTATTTTATTTAAGAATGTTGATAGACAAACTAATGAACAAGAACAATATTATCTTTCACACAGGATGTTGTCACACGATGGGGCACTAAGCAGAAGATGGTAGAGAGGGTGCTGGAGCAACTCCCAGCCATAAGACGTGTCCTGGTTGAAGACAAAAAACATAGCCACCTCAACCCAACCTGGCAGGATGTTGCTGTGTTGGAGTCTATCAACGCAGCAATGAAACCACTGGCTGACTTCACAGACATCCTCTCAGGGGAAAAATACGTCACGGTGTCCTCGGTTAAGCCTGTGTTGGAACTGATTAAAGACGACCTTCTCTCTCCAGGCCCTGATGACACTGCACTTACAGCCAGTATTAAACAAAACATGTGCAGGGTACTGACTGAAAAATACAGCTCACCTGCAATCAATGTCCTACTTAGAAAGGCCACCATCTTGGATCCAAGGTATCGTGGCAGCATGGAGGAGGCAGGTGCATTGGATGATGTCAAACATCAGCTTGTGCAAGAGCTACTGGACTTAGGACCAGAAGAAAGTGGAGAAGGTACAAGTGGTGAGAGCTGCAGCAAAGCCACTGGAGGAAACGAGGATGAACCTACTGCTGCCGCACTCACCAAGAAGAAGAGGCTGAGTGACCTTCTTCAAAACAGAAGAGCTCGTAATCTCAGTCAGGCCCATGCTGCATTTCCAAAAAGAGTGCAGACTGATGCAGAGCTGACTAAGTTCCTCCAAGAGGATGCAATTGATGCATCTTGTGATCCCTTGGTGTGGTGGCATGACAATCAAAGAAGATATCCTTTGATGGCCAAGTTGGCCCAAAAATACATGTGCATTTGTGCTACAAGCACCAGCTCTGAGAGAATGTTTAGCACAGCTGGCAACATTGCTACTCCTGAGAGATCCTGCCTTAAGCCACACAAAGTCAACATGTTGGTATTTCTTGCACGGAATCTGCCATAAAATCTCTATCTCTCTCTCTCATCATTGGTGTACATAGACTGCAATTCACTTTTTTTGCTGGAGAAATTATTTTTCAAAAGTTTTTTGCATATGGCTTGAGGCTTTTTTGTTTGTTTGTTTACAAAGGTCCTAACAGGCAGTTTTGCCTGTTATGGAATGCATGTTGCGCCTATTGTTTAATATTTTTTGAAGTGCAATTTTGTTTACATCCATTTTATTTATTGTTTTTGGTATTTATTCAAGTGCATTTTTTGTTAACAGAGACTGAGAGTCCATTGCTTTTATTGTTTTTGGTTGTTTTGTTCATTGTTATTGTGGATATTTAAAATGTTTTCCATTTTCAGTGTTAAATAGTCTTTGGAAATAAACGTTTATTGAATTTTGAAAGGTGTATGTGCATTATTATGCCATTATCATTATTCTAGATGAAAATGGTCTCAGATCGACAATATTATCGTTTATCGCGATAATTTCTTGGACAATTTATCGTCCAGAAAAATTTGTTATCGTGACAGGCCTACTTATACTTACTGTATTTATCACCCTACATCCTAGTACATCCCTGTATCTTATTCTATTCTATTCTATTCTATTCTATCTATAGCACACCTGTACATACAATTTATTTCATTTTTCAATTTTTTTTTCAATTTTTTTGTTTATTTATAATTACATGTGTATTTTTATTCTCATTTTTATTTGTTATTGTCTGTGTGTTGTTGTTGTTGTCTCTGTGTAATGGAAGCTTGTGACACTAAAACAAATTCCTTGTATGCGCAAACATACTTGGCAATAAAGCTGTTTCTGACTAAAATACAGCTGGTTTGAATTGTAACACAACTTTACTGTTTTTACTGCATATTTAATGAAGTAAATGCAGCCTTGATGAGCAAAAGGAACTTCTTTTTAAAAACATAAATTTTAACCAAGCCCAACCTTTTGATGGTAGTGTATATAATAAAATAAAACCACATTTTTACACAAGATCTTCAAATTAAAGCATCTTCAAGGAAATAAATATCAAAGTACCATCTGATAACAACATCAGAGTACTTCTTTGTATGGGTGGGAAATCAAGCCTCAACAGGACTTTTCCCATCAAACACACTGTTTTTACATCCTCTCTTATTTTAAAGAGCTCATAGATGTCTTTTTATGGCTGTGCAGAATCCAGTCTGGGCGGTTGAAATATGGATCTAATATTAGCCTAACCCAGAAAATCTATTTATTTACACTAGAGCAGCAGAATGTGGCCGTAACCCTGCCGTCCTCAAGCTTCTCCATCATTTCTATATGAATCTCTAAACATGCCGCCCATACATCTCACTAATGAGAGAAAAAGAGAAACAGTTCAGATGTGTCCACACTCAAACTTACTCACTTATGGATTGAAAATGTAAACAGCGGGTAAATATTTGGTTTTCAGACTAATCAGAGAGAGTATGTAATGTTTTGAGGCTCTGCTCCTCGACGTCTGACCTGAAACATGAGACTCGGCTGTATATTTGAATATGGCCGTTTATACTGCGAGTCTTTCCTTTAAAGACATATTTATCCGGGTGTACAGTTCATACATGCTGGACGCAGCGATGACATCTGGAGTTCAAGCAATTCTAGGAATATTCTGTGGTTGTTTAACTGCATCACTTAGAATTACATTTGCATTGATGCATTTGCCAGATGCTTTTATTCGAAGCCACTTGCATTGCATTGAAGGTACAGTATATGCATTTGATCAGTTCTCGCATTCCCTGGGAATCAAACCCATGTCTCTCGATAGTCAATATGACAAACTACTTTAAAAGTACAGAAACCTCAATGAGATGCTCTGCTGAGTAAATAAGCTTCTGTTGCGTCATGTACGATGACAGATGATCATGTACACTATATTGCCAAAAGTATTGGGTCGCCCCCTTCTAATGAACAGGTTTGACTACTTTAGTAATTTCTATGAGTACAAATCTTAATGTTAAAGCATATAATGATATTCTAGGAAATTGTGTGCTTCTAATATTATAGCAACAGTTTGGACAGGACCCTTTTCTATTCTAACATGACAATGTCTCTGTGTATAAGACAAGGTTCAAAAAGAAAATGATTGATTCAGTCAGTGTGGAAGAACTTGACTGGTCTGCATAAAACCAAGTCCTAATTCCAGTTTAACACCTCTGGTGTGACTGTAAATGCAGACCTTGAGCCAAAAACTCATCACCAAACACCAATGACTGTCTGTTTGTGAGCAAATTAAACAAACAGCTCAGAATGTGGTCACATTTGTTTACTTAACCTAATTAGCCTCTGTTAAAGATCTAACGTTCAGATTACAAATGAGAAAAAGCAGCTGAATGAACTGGTCATCTTATTTTAATGTGTGAAAAGCCTAATTAATTCATATGATAATTGATTTAGGAAATGTGATCAAATATGACACTATGTGAAAAGGTAAGATTCTGAGCATAAAGAAAAAAAAAATGATATAATGTATATACATACTGTATATTGTAATAATAATAACAATAAATGTATATAAATAATAATTCTAATGATATAAATTATTGTTACTATTCAGAATATATGTAATAATAATAAAATATATAAATATAGCAAAAATAATATTTATAAAAATTATAGATAGATTGATAGATAGATATACACTATAAATAATTGTATCTAATAACAACTATATTTATTATTATTTATATTATTATTATTACTAATACTATTATAAATAAATATAATCATATAAAAATAAATGTAACAATTAAATATATAATAAAGATTATAAATTATTATGAATAATATTTTATTTTAAAAAGTATATATATAATTATATATAAAATTAAATAAAAAATGTAATATATAAAAAGCTAAAAAAATAATTAAGAACAAATTATTTAAATAGTAATTCCTCAACCGTTTTCATGAGGTTTGCTTTAAAAGGCTTTAAACGCTCTGTTTTGTAATCTGGACGGTTGGTTGATGGTATGTGATTGTGCAGGTGGATCTGTTCTGTTTTAATTGGTGGGACGTGCAGACGAAGTCTAAAAGCACAATCTGCTGCGCTGCGAGTCGGCGCTGAGACGAGTTTCTTCAGTACTCAAGCACCTCCTGCTGCTATCGCTGGGTGAAGAGCGTCAGGCCTCGACCCAGCTGGCCAGATCCGTCAGCCACATTACACCGCTGCTGCCGCTACACAAACGTCAGCGCTCTCCTTCTGTTCCCACTGATCCACCACAATCACTTAAAGACAAACTAACCATTCACAGCAAATCAGTTCCAGAAGCAGCATCATGTTAACAACACTGGATAATAGAGAGGCTTGAGGCAAGAAGTGGAGTGGAGTTTTTACTGCTAAGAGTGAGATATTAAAACTCAAGACTTCAAATCCCATCCAACAAGATAAACCATCGGCGTAAGACTGAAAAAACAGCAGAAAACCTGCTATTAACATCCATCTGGGGTGATTTATTAAGAAAAAGTAATGCATTTCATATGAAACTATAAGTTAATATTGAATATCTTTAATCATGGCTCATATATTCATAATATAATATAATAATAAACTTAGAGGTGTTGGATAAAGCTATAACCCTAAGTATTACATTCTTATAAATTAATACAAAATAATATAATATAATACAAAATAATATAATATAATATATAATTAAAGTTGTTAAACATACCCATAGTCCTAAGTATTAAGCTTCTAAAAACAAATACAAAAAATAATATCATATATTAAACACATATTTGATTTTGATTGCTTCCATTGTCCTCATTTGTAAGTCACTTTGGTTAGAAGCGTCTGCTAAATGACTAAATGTAAATGTAAATATTGAAAAAAAAATTATATAATATAATATAATGTATAATTAGAGTTGTTGGATAAACCCCTAACCCTAAGTATTAAACTTCTAAAAATAAATGCAAAATTAAAAAAAAAAAAATATATATATATATTATTTTAATATAACTATCATTTCAAAGGCAGATCTGTTACATAACCATTTCAATTATTATTTTTAATTATTTTTAAAATGACCAAGTTGTTGAACAAATCACTGATACCTTCTGGGAGCTCCGTCCTTATACGGCTGGATAATGATCACCTTGACGCTGATGGAGGTGCGCAGCAGGTCGATCATCTGCTCGTGGGTCAGCGTGGCCACCGCCACCTTACAGATCTCCACCAGCCGGCTGCCCTGCCGCAAACCGGCCTTCCAGGCGTATCCGAACGGCTCCACGTCAGCCACGATGCCCTCGAAGTTAACGTGGAAGCCCAGCTGACCGAGACCGTTCCTGCGCAAGGTCATTTCTGTGGTCTCACAGCCGCGCGTGACCATCTGGAGCAAGACAGAGAGACCGAGAGAGAAATCAGACTCTATATATTACAGAGTATCAGTCACAAAATGCATCATACCACTTCAGAAAACACACATTAACTACTTTTAATGGCACTTTTTTCATTTTTGAGCTTGAAGGAAAAGAGCAGCGTGGACATTCTTCACAATTCTCCCTTTTGAAAAGTCATTTGGGTTTGGAAACATGACGGTGGGTAAATAATGTCAGCATTATTTCTGGGTGAACGGTTTCTTTAAGTAGCTCAGATGTGAAGGACAGACGGTCACAGGGAGACGAGACAAAAAAAAGAGATAAAACCAACATCCCCCGGCAACATTTAAATCCAAGCGGGACGCATGTGTGACTGTAAGTCCTCTCAATCTAAAGAGCCTTTCATATGGAAATAAAGACAAAGGCACTCCAGGGAAAAAGTTTTTTTAGAAAGGAAAAAACTGATCTGATCAACGAATCAGCGGAAAGAAAGAAACATCACAGCAATGACTCTTCAGTCTGATGGTAAGAACAGAAAACTTTTACAGTTCAAGATCAAGAAAGCTTATTACTCTTAAATTAGATCAAATTAATATATAATATAATATAATATAATATAATATATAATATAATATGAGTTGTTGAACAAACCCCCATCCCTTAGGTAATAAACATCAAGAAAATAAATAAATAAATTATAATTAATTTTAAAATAAAAAAGTATAATAAAATAATTCAATAATTAAAATTATATATAAAATATTAATATAATGTAACTATAATATAATAACATTAATAAAATGAAATATAATACTTAAATTAATACTTCTGTATTAGAACAAACTAATATTGAATAGAATAGAGGTGTCAAACAAACCCCTATCCCTGTAAAAAAAACAAATACAATTTTATAAAAAAAATATAAAATAAATTATTTTAAATAAAGCTTATTATAAAATAAATAAATAATTTAAAAATATTAATACATCTCTAACCCTAAGCATGAATTTTCCACAAAAAAAAAAAATTAATTAAAATATATTAATTTACAATATAGTATGGAGTTGTTGAACAAACCCCTAATCTTAAGTATTATATTTAAAAAAAATATGAATATGAAAATATAATATATAACATATCACTATCACAAAATAACCTTTAAAAAAAAAAAAAAAAAAAAGATAAAAAAAATGTTAAATGGTGAGTGGTGTTTAATTCCATTTGGTGCTGCTAGTGTTACAGAAATGACTTTTACTTCTCCACAGACGGGTTTTCCTCAGGACCTGCCCATCTTGAACTGGTTTGACTGATTTTCTTTGGACTCCGGTACTAACAGGTGTAGTAATTAGCATTAATCCAGTATAAATATGCCATTATGAGATGGTGACTGCTGCTTATGTTCAGCTGCAGTGAAACACGTTCACACGGTCATGTGACGCCGCCGTCACGCAATCTCATTCAGTCATTAGACTGCATTAACGAGAGCTGAGCTCCAAACCAGCAGAACTATGGGAAAACAGGAGTGGACGGGCAGGTGAAGGGTTAAGAGCACATATATGAGAGTACATTGATTAGTAAATGTGTATTTGATTAGTTGGTGGAGTCATGAGTTTACAGGAGCGGGAGGTTTGGTGAGTCAGTAAATACTCTGAGGAGAGGCTGATCCGTCTTACAAGCTTTACCGTAATGAGCCCAGCTAGAGAGAGTGACTCACTGTACACTTGATTTCAACTGTTAGTAGTAGTTAGTCAACAAATACAGTCATATTAAAGCACAGATTCAGCGACCGACATATTAGTTTGCATGAAGGACTGAAACCACAACAGCTTGAGTCTGTTTTCAGGATTCAGACGGTCATTGACAACAACAGACCAATCAGCTGTGAGCTTGAGTCTGGACTTCAACAATAACAAATCAGACTTTAACTGGCATCCATTCATTCAATGTTGTAATGTGCACAAATTGTTAGTATTACTTCAATCTACATATACATACGTGTTAAAAACAACAAGATTATTCAATTCAGAAGTCCAGAAAGTATGTCATAAATTTGCTTTGATGTAAAATCAAATGTGAACATATAATAAATAAAATGTTTAGCATAAATAAAATAAATGAATAATAATAAAAAATAAAAATAATAAAAAAATTAAAAGCTAGAAAAGATTTAATTTCCATTGATGCAATAATCAAATGTTATGCAAATAAGTAAATATAGAAAAGAATACATGTATTTCAGGCTAGAAAAGATATCAATTTTATTTGATGCAATGATTAAATGTTATGCAAATACATAATTAACAAAACTGATAGAATGAAAGAATGAATGAGTAAATAAATGTAATTAAAAATTAGAAGGCCAGAAAATATGCAATTTTTTTATGTAATAATCAAAAGTTATATAATACTGATTGCATACTGATAGCATAAATAAATAATAGAAAATAAAAATATATAATTAAAATTTGATAGCCAGAAAAGATATCCGCAATTTTATTTGATGTACTGATTAAATGTTAATTAAATGAAATATATATTGAATAAAACTGATAACATAAGTAAATAAATTTAAAAAAGCATAAATAAAAAACAGAAAATAAATATTGAAAAAATTAGAAAGCCAAAAAAAGATATACATTTTCTTTGATGTACTGATCAAATGTTATGTAAATATATAATGAATAAAATGAATGAATGAATGAATAAATATATAAACCAATTAGACGGCCAGAAAATATATACATTTTTATTGATTACATTTTCAAAAGTTATGAAAATATATAATTAATGAAACTGGTAGCATAAATAATAAATAAATATTTTTTTTAAATAAATAAAAATTATAAGGCCAGATAAGATGATATCAATTTTCTTTGATGAAATATCAAATGATATGTAAATAAAATAAAATAAAATAAAAATAGAATGAATGAATGAATGAATGAATGAATGAATGAATGAATGAATGAATGGCGTGAGCAATGGCAATGCCATGGGTTCGATTCCCAGCAATACATGTTTCTTCGGAAAAAAGCATCTGCCAAATGCAAATGTAATCTCTATGTGTACATAACAACGCACACCAATGAATCATTCACAATAACACCAGCAAATTTTGGGTGTTTTGATTTTGATTTCACACTGAGTTTAAAGCAGCCCAACCTTGTGCTTTCCTTAAACACACATCATTAGACAGATCAATGAGACGCTGAAGCACTGCTGGACAACTGTTATCAGAGAATAATTACACACAGTACAACAAACAAACTCCAAGCAGCTGAAGCAAAGCAAACTGTGAAGTGAGCGAGCTGTGGTGATCCTCAGAGGGAGCTGAGCTCTCGCTCTTCCCACACGTCTGTGTCTGCGCTAAACTGCTTTAAAGAGAGCAATCTGTTGTGCTGTCTGCCGCAGCACCGCTCTTTACTCTCACATTCACCTCTCAAACTCCACGCAGAGGATCTCCTAGACTGACGTGAGAGAGAGACACATGTGCAAACTGCTAGTATGAGCATGAGAGATATTTCACGTAAACAAACACGGTGTCAAAACTAGTGTTATACAAGTCTCCAATAGAGACATTTTAGCACTCACAAAATACAAAATACAGTCCAAAATGACAATAATCAAAGTTAAACAATATACTATATATTAAACCTGCACCAGGTGATATTTACCTTAAGACATGAATTCTTTTGACAAATATGTTTAAAATGAACTAGATTTACTGTGATGTAAATATATAATGAATATAATTGATAGAACAAATAAATAAACAAGCCTGTGAATTTTGGTAACACGTTACAATGATGATTCATTTGATTACATTAGCCAACTACATCAGTCAAAGTTGCAATGAAACGTACTGTGATGTAAATTCAAGTGAATTTGACCACTGAAAAAAAAAAAAAAATTAGAAAATAGATTTCCGCATTTCTGAATTTTGAAATTTCTGGAAAAATATTCTGAAAAAATGTATATAAATATATATTCATAAGAAAATATGTATAAACAGCAGTTTTTCTATAAATTACTTTTTATATGTTATACAATTTATATTTCTATTAATAAATGTAGATTTAATTAACAGGTAACATTTTACAATAAGGTCCCATTAGATAACATTAATTACTACATAAACTAAATGAGCCATACATTTTCTACAGTGCTTATTAATCTTTATTAACATTAATTAATAAAAAAACAACTGTTCATTGTTAGTTCATGTTAGCTCAGGTACAATAAATAAAATTAACAGATACAACTTTTGATTTTAATTTATTAGTAAATTATAAATATAAAATGTGATTAATAAAATGCTTTACAGGTATTTTTATTGTTAATTCATGTTAAATAATCTTAACAAATGAAACCGCATTGTAAAGTGTTACTGTGTTATCTTATGAGCCTAGAAAATATGGAAAAGACACTTTTCTGACTTTCACATTTTTATTTTCTATTTCTATTTACACATGTACATTTAATTAACACTATTATTAATATAGGGCCCTATGATTTCCATGATGTGGAAAACATGGACGGAATCGCAGAATCCAGTCATAAAAACGGAATTTACTGTATAATGCAGAATGTTACAGAATTTGCCAAATTTTGGACAGATAAATCAAAAGTAGGTAAACTACTCTTAAATCAAAATGCTATATGGACTAGTGTCTGTGAATATTAAGCTGCAAAAATACCATTTAAATATGAATCCTGCAAGTTCTGTGTGAATGAATGGTGCAGACGCGCGGTTTCGTTTACTACACACATACTAAATCGCGAAAACTGAATTTGAGAAAAAAATAATACATATTTCATAGGGCCTTGAAAATGTAATTTTTGTTCAACTTTTAATAAATTGCTGTTTAATAATGTAAGCTTCGTGATTTCAATTAATTAGACATGCTTCTTGATGAATAACATTTAATTTAACCATTAAACAGAGTCTAGCAAAAATTCAAATGGAAAAGAACAGAGTCCAGAAAAATTTTAATGGAAAAAATTGAATTTGGAAAAGATTTAAGGAATTTGGGAATTTTGGGAACGGATTTCATAGGGCCCCATTAATAGCATTAATGGTAAAACATGATTTCATAATCACTATGTGCAGAGCACAACATCAAAAACAGTGAAAAATGACTTCTTGTGATGAAAACTCAAGACTCAAGGTCCGTTCACACAACGAACTCTTTCACATGTTTCTACAGTTTAATGATGGAGGACCATAAATCTGCCAAACCTAAAAGTAAAAAGTAAAGCGAGAAAACCTGCTCGACAATACTAGGAAATGGAGAGTACTGTGGGTTATTTGAGACGTTTGGCAGCAGGAGACTCTAAAAGCAGCAGCTCAGAGTGAGTCTGCAGATGTAAGGCGAATCGACTTGAGGTGCACCGCAGATGGCCAAACGGGACGGCAGAGGCCCAGATGGGCCGTACAGCAGACCTGTGCCTTCTGACAGCTTCTGGGCCGAGCGACAGCATCTCATCCAGAACAGACGAGCACATGCAGCAGATCCCAGCAGCCCTCTGGCAAAACACATCATGCTGAAGGTGCTCTAAGAGACCGTCTCACTGAGTTTTTTTCTGCCATGCAATGTGGTTTGGACAAAACATTCTTCAAAATGTTCCAGTGAAAAAAGTAAGTCAAACAAGTTTGGAACGACATGAGGAGGACTTACATTTTCTGCTGAACTCTCCCAGGGCTCGACAGTAAGGACTGGCCAGCGTGAAAGATGCTTGGGACAGTTGACAGAATTTAATGTGGTCCGATCGGGTCACTAACCCTAACCAATCCGTCACGAAAGTTCCTGCCAATTGCCAATTTAAACTATCAAGCCATTTCAAAGCATTTAAGTTTACGTTGTTTACATGCGCACGTCTTCTCCTGAATGTAAACAGCGCTGATTACGTTCTGGGGAAAGTGCACACATGCGTTTATAAATAATGTTATTTTTGTTTTCTTTGCGCACAAAAAGTATTCTCGTAGCTTCGCAAAATTGAAATTGAGCCACTGATGTCACATGGACTATTTTACCGATGTCCTTGCTATGTTTCTGGGTCTGGGAACATTACAGTTGAGTTGCTGTCAATGCAGGGTCAGAAAACTCTCAGATTTCATCAAAATTATGGGTTTGGAACGACATGAGAGCGAGTAATTAATGACAGAAATTTCATTTTGGGGTGAACTATCCCTTTAATAATGATTTAACTTTTTTGGTATTGGAATTGTACAATTTAACTGGCATCTAAAATGTTGGTGTCGTACAAGCTTATTTATTAGAATAACATTACTACATAACATGGTTAAAAAACAACGAAAACTATTTTTTTCTTGGCACGGCCAGTGAAAAATCCCACTATCCCTTTAAATCAATGGCTCAATAAGGCCATTTAAAATACAGAAACAGTAAAATTGTGAAATATTATTACAATTTCAAATAACTGTTTTCTATGTGAATATATTTTAAAATATAATTTATGCTTGTGATCAAAGCTGAATTTTCAGCATCATTACTTCAGTCTTCAGTGTCACATGATCCTTCAGAAACATTTCTTATTTTCAATGTTGAAAACTGCTTAATATTTTTGTAGAAACTATTTTCTTCAGGATTTTTTGATTAATGGAAAGTTCAAAAAGCATTTATTAGAATTATAAATATTTCACAACATTATAAATGTCTTTACTGCCACTTTTGAGCAATTTAATGTGTCCTTGCAGAATACACACATTCATTTCTACATTTAAAAAAAAATCTTATTGACCCCAAACTTTTGAATGGTATAGTATAGTGTTTATTTTATAAATAAAAACACAAATACATATTTGATTTGAAAAATAAATAATAATAATAACTCCTACTCCTACTACTACTACTACCTGTCACTTTTGATCAATCTAATGCATCCTTGCTGAATAAAAGTATACATTTCTTTTTTTTATCTTACTGACACCAATATTTTAAATACTATTGTATTACTGTTATACCTGTGAATCAGTAATATTGTAATATTTCACAATATTACTTTTTTATTGTATTTTACTGTGTTCCTGATCAAATAAATGCAGCCTAGGTGAGCAGAAGAGACTTCTTCCAAAAACATTTAAAAAAAATTGTACAAACTTTTGACTGGTATGCTTATAATTTTCCATTTTAATGTTTGTCACGCACATTGCCTTGTCTGTAGAAATGAGCTCAAAGTCAAGTGTGACCGTGACATAAGTTCAGTAAGTACTGTTGCAATCACTTCCAGCACCTTTAACTGCTCACTGGCAGCGCTTGTGTTGTAGCAAAGCAGACAGTGGAAGTCAAATACGAGGGCATGATTAGCATAAGTGCGAACGCTCCTATCCCGTCCTTGATATTCATTGGCTCATTCTGTATGCAAATGTATCCCGTCCTCCAGGAGTGGCGCTGGATGCTCTACAGGTACGGGATGTCAGCTCAGATCTCACACACACACACACACACACACACACTCGTCTGTCCCAGCACGTGACACACGCGGCTCTGAGAAACAAGGACACCCTCATCTGAGCACTGACCTGCGGCGCTGTGACTTTGAAGGTGTGCGGTGGATTTCTCTGCACTCACACAGAGAGACAGAGACGCTTCATTTCATGAGCCTGACTGTGATGTTCACTAAACAGCACACGCTCTGTTTTAACACCCACCAAATCCACAGCACCGGACACTGAGGATGCTAACAGTAAATCAACACATTCATTACTGTTAATCATTTAAGAGTTGGGCAAATTATGAATGAATAAAACCTGATTTCATGAATTTGAATGGAACTGGTCATCCACAGCATGTTGAATTTTACTTTGAATTGGAAAAAAAATATTATATTGTAATTTAAAGAAACGCACACCAATGAATTTCATTAGTTCAATTTCTGCTGTACATAAATAATTACAAAATTAATTACATCTATTTATCTCCTGACATGTGATAACTGATTAGACATATTTCTTTCAAAATAAATCCAGCTATTTATATTATTTTTATTTAATTTAAAAAAATATATTTAAGGTATAAACAAATAAGAAAAAATAAATATATAAAATTTCATATATACACATACATAAATATAAATACATATTTATTTTTTATATTATTTACTTATGTAATTATAAAACATTATAGGCTATAAACATATTACATATAATATAATATATTATATGATATATGATATGACAATCTAGTCCAAATTGTAATAAAATAACACAATAATACAATAACACAATAATACAAATGTAAATTAATGATTAAAAAAATTATATTTATTATTTATAATAATTACTTATACAATTATAAAATATATATGCATATGAACATGTTATATTTATAATATGTATATAAATATATTACATTTTATAATTATATTGTTATATTTCATGATATATTATGTTATAATCTAGTCCAAAATAAAATGTAATAAAAATATTTAAAATGTTATGAATAATAATATTTAAGAATAATTTATTATTAGAATAATAAATCACAATACATTTTCATAATATTTATAAAGTATTATAGATTATCTGTATCTACAGTGGGGAAAAGATTATTTGATCCCCTGCTGATTTTGTACGTTTGCCCACTGACAAAGAAATGATCAGTCTATAATTTTAATGGTAGGTTTATTTGAACAGTGAGAGACAGAATAACAACAAAAAATGATCAGTCTATAATTTTAATGGTAGGTTTATTTGAACAGTGAGAGACAGAATAACAACAAAAAAAATCCAGAAAAACGCATTTCTAAAAAGTTATAAATTGATTTGGATTTTAATGAGTGAAATAAGTATTTGACCCCTTCACAAAACATGACTTAGTACTTGGTGGCAAAACCCTTGTTGGCAATCACAGAGGTCAGACGTTTCTTGTAGTTGGCCACCAGGTTTGCACACATCTCAGGAGGGATTTTGTCCCACTCCTCTTTGCAGATCCTCTCCAAGTCATTAAGATTTCGAGGCTGACGTTTGGCAACTCGAACCTTCAGCTCCCTCCACAGATTTTCTATGGGATGAAGGTCTGGAGACTGGCTAGGCCACTCCAGGACCTTAATGTGCTTCTTCTTGAGCCACTCCTTTGTTGCCTTGGCCATGTGTTTTGGGTCATTGTCATGCTGGAATACCCATCCACGACCCATTTTCAATGCCCTGGCTGGCTTCAATGCCATCGTCCCTTTGATGCGGTGCAGTTGTCCCGTCCCCTTAGCAGAAACCCCCCCCCAAAGCATAATGTTTCCACCTCCATGCTTGACGGTGGGGGTGGTGTTCTTGGGGTCATAGGCAGCATTCCTCCTCCTCCAAACACGGCGAGTTGAGTTGATGCCTGGATTTTGGTCCCGACCACAACACTGTAATCATTGTTCAGACGGGCCTGGGCTGAGCAGGGGGACCTTCCTCACCGTTGTGTTACTTGTTTTCATGATCATTGAAACTCCACGAGGTGAGATCTTGCATGGAGCCCCAGTCTGAGGGAGATTGATAGTTATTTTGTGTTTCTTTCATTTGTGAATAATCGCACCAACTGTTGTCACCTTCTCACCAAGCTGCTTGGCGATGGTCTTGTAGCCCATTCCAGCCTTGTGTAGGTCTACAATCTTGTCCCGGACATCCTTGGACAGCTCTTTGATCTTGGCCATGGTGGAGAGTTTGGAATCTGATTGATTGATTGATTCTGTGGACAGATGTCTTTTATACAGGTAACAAGCTGAGACTCCCTTTAAGAGAGTGCTCCTAATCTCAGCTCCTTACCTGTATAAAAGACACCTGGGAGCCAGAAATCTTGCTGATTGATAGGGGATCAAATACTTATTTCACTCATTAAAATCCAAATCAATTTATAACTTTTTTGAAATGCGTTTTTCTGGATTTTTTTGTTATTCTGTCTCTCACTGTTAAAATAAACCTACTATTAAAATTATAGACTTGTCAGTGGGCAAACGTACAAAATCAGCAGAGGATCAAATAATTTTCCCCCCACTGTATATTATCCATATTATCCATACTATTAATATCATTTAGTCAAACTCAAAGTCAAAAGTAATGTCTGCAATATTTTACAATATTACATTTTAATAAATATTAATCAAGTATCAAAGAAGAAAATTGTATCTGTTCTATATTAATGGTATATTAAACACTTAAATTTATACTAAATATGAAAAATCCAGTCAACTGCCAATCTGCTCTGCTTCTGCTGTGAGCAGCTTCATAATAAAGATGCTGCTGTCCTCATATGAACACAATCCCACTGTGTCACTAACCAGGGAATTTCTGATCTCCATCAAATCAAGTAAGCGCCCAGACAGGTGACACGGGTTTGTTTCATAATGACTCCCGGATGAGAAACATCTGTTCTGGGAGTGTCTCGTCTGACGGCAGTTGCAGTCCTCAGTACAAAGTGCCTCTAGGAAATGAGGCCAAAAACAGGAACGCCACTAATCCCACTCGCACCCAGCGTACCGCGGTAATCCCTGGAGATCCCACGTCCCCAAACCATCCTGGTAACCCAGCTGAGCTCATCAGCCACAACACATCACAGCTTTCTCTGTCTTTCTATGTCCTCACTGTAAATAAACAAGGAAACCTCATTTTTTATGTTTCTAATAAATTATTTAAAAATACAACAAATATAATATTAAAATTAATCTATTTAATCTATCTATTTTTATGATTTGAGTGTTTTATTATGTTGTGTTGGGCTAATTAGATAATAGTACTAATAATGAATATAATACATTAATATAATAATCAATATTTATGTAACAAATAATATACTAATTAATTAAATATGATTAATAATGAAAATATAATATAATGATAAATTAATATTTATGTTTTTAATAAATTATTTAAAAATACAAATAATATAATATGAATATTAATCTATTATATATGCTGTATGTAAGTGTTAATTAAATAATTATAATTAATGATTAATAATACATTAAATAATTATAAATAAATGTTTTTTTATATTTAATTAAAAAAAAAAATTATATTAATACATTGTTCAATAAAATAAAACAAAAATTATACAAATATTATTAAAATGTTAAACATTATTACAATACCTTAAACATACCCTAAATGGACGTCTTTGACCGCTGTGCCATGTCTCGCTCTTCACACCATTCTATGCAGCATTATTTCTAAATGTATTTATATTTATAAAGTGTGGACTTGAAAAGCACCACAAGGACTGAGGACGCCTTTGAATCGGGAAATGTCATCTAAGATGCTTCTACATATTATGCCTCGACAGCATCCGAAAGCCAAAAACTGAGCGACCCGAGTGAGTTTAACTGGCTTGGGCATTTACAGAAGCCAAAAACACAGATCAGGAGCAGCGCCAGGAGTAACACAAACCTGCACTCGTCAAACATTCTGGCCACCGAGACGACTCCATCCCTCTGAGAAATCATGTAAGAAGATTAGGATGATTTCTCAAGACACAGATTTCATCAGGCCGAGCTCTTCACAGGTACACATGATCACATGTACAGGAAGACGATGAAAACATTTAATTACAGACCCTTTAATTTATGATAAAACTAAGTCTGAATATCCCCTAAGAAAAGTCATTTAAGGAATAATTAGACTGTTACTCAAGATAACACGAACACAACTGCAAGCCAACTTTCTTCTCCAGCTTAGAGAGGAAAAGAATAAGCAGGTTTTGATTGAGCCCGATTTAATTTTGATTAAGAGAAAACACTGAATTGAGTAGACAGACGTCTGAATGAAAGGATCCTGAAGACATCAAAAAGATGAATAGGAATAGGGCATCATGGGAGTTGCGGTTGCTAGTTTAAGTCATTAAGTTAACTTAGAATACCGTTATACGTATAAATAAAGAAATTAGTCATTTCAATCAGCAACAATGCATTAAATTAATCTAAAATTGACAAAGACATTTATAATGTTAGAAAGGATTTCTATTTCAAATAAATGCTGTTCTTGTGAACTTTCTACTCATCAAAAAATCTTAAATAAAATGTATCAAAATATGAAGCAGCATAACTGTTTTCAACATTGATAATAATCAGAAATGTTTCTTGAGTAGCAAATCGGCATATTAAGAATGATTTCTGAAGGATCATGTGACTCTGAAGACGAGAAAATTCAGCTTTGATATATTAAAACACCAAGGTAGGGTAGGCGATTTCGGAGAGGCACGCGATAGCAATAGCTTAAGTAGATATGCTGTCATGTCACAAAATATTTTTAATACGACCTTATTTGTATATAACGTGATCATAAATGAATAAAAACATTGTAACTTACTAAATATAACGCTTTCATTTCCACAGTTATTCAAACAGTACATAAATTATATACAAAAAGCAAGCAAAGAACCCTTAGGCCTACATTATCAAAGAACATGATGACTGACTTCAGTCTAGTCTCGCGTAGCCAGACTGACGGCTGAAGGTCTGGGAACTTTGGCCGCTTTGAATGGCCAAGGCCAAGAGGCCATTCATTTCAGACCCGTGGCAAGGGGAAGGCTAAGCCTTGCCCAGCCTTATACACGCTCCACCTATGGCAAGCTAGCTTTGAAAGCATAAGATCCCACCCTCCCTGCAAATCACTCAGCCACACCTCCTCCAAAACACATGACCGCGTCACGCACAGGCAGAGCAGAGGCTAACCAGCAACATGATGAGACGGCGTCAACACTGTCAGATTACCTTATGTGTCATTCACCAGTGAGAAAACATTACAGTACAAAGCAATTAATATTACAATAATAATGCTTTCCATTCTTGCTCAGTCATCAATAGCATAATGGAATGCGCTGATGACGTATCATGTCTGCGCAAATGGTGCATGGAGGTCTGCAAATACATACATTAACAGGCAGGTAGGGAAGCCTATCATAGAGGAATATGATTGGACAAACATTTTATGGTCCTGCGCCTTCCACAGATGATTTAAATACAAATAAATACATTTAGACCACTTAACTTAAGCTGGCCACACACTAGAGGATTTTAAGCCCAATTTGATTTAAGCCCGGGGGGTGTAGCCCGATTCGGGGCTTGTCGCAAGCGATTTTTTTGTCCCAAAAAATCCTCTATTGTGTGGTGTCATTGCGATTATTTAACTGCTCCTGATTGAGACGGAGCGTCCCTGAACTCAAATCGTAAATATCAATCATGTTTGATTGATACGGTGGTCTCACATGGTTTTAAAATCGGTTAAGATTTGAATATCGTCTAGTGTGTGGTCAGCTTTAGTGATTGCTATCAGGGTGTGAAGTGATTTTCAACCAGCATAACAAAATATGTTTCTGAACCAAACCTACCCTGCCTTAAAACATGCAGTACCTTATTTTACAAAAAATAAAAATGCAATATTAGTTGTGAATTCACTGTTTCCAAACCCCCCCAAATAGGGCTGCACGATAAATCGTAATGAAATCGCAATCACGATTAGGCAAAAGCTGCGATTGTCATGCACATCTTGTCAGTGAAGCACGGTTCTGTGATCAACAGTAAATCTCCATCCGAAGGCCAGAGAAACTACAAATACACCCCGCAGAAGAAATCCAGGCAATCCCTATAGCAGTAGCTGAATAAACATAAGATTTAACTGCTTTCATTTATTCCACGTGACTAATAAACACACGACTATGACAATATTTGGTTTATCTGAGTTCTTATTATAATTTTCCTTATAATAAAGTATATAATAATGCAATGACTTTATCACTGCTTAGAATACTATGAAATATGTTGCGTGCCTTATTCTGTAAGCCACATCATCTCACAGAAGGACTTATTTCAAACATTCGACTGACGTTATGAAGTGAGTTTGGAGTAAAAATTTTATTAAATGTGGTATTTTCACATGCTTTCAGATGGAGCAGCATTTACTACACAGAGCTGTAGTTCACTGAGAAGCTACGCAAACAGCTGTTATTATCGCGAACGATATCTTCGATTTCATAATCGTACAATTATATCGTCTGAAAAAATTTTTTGCGGATCTTGTCAGTGAACTGCGGCTCTGTGTAGTAAATGCTGCTCCATCTGAAAGCAGGTGATTGAGATTTACTACCAATCACAGAACTGGCTTTACTGACAAGATGCGCATAACAATCACATTCGATTAATCGTGCAGCCCTACCCCTAAACATTATATCCAGGAATGCTTGTCGGTGCCAATAACCTTGTGGGCAGCGCGCCTACATACAGTGACATTGCGCTATGGCTGTCCCGAGTTCGAATCCCGACTTGAGGACCTTTCCCGATCCCGCCATCTCTCTCTCCCACTTCGCTTTCTGTCAGCTCTGATGTGTCCTATCATAATAAAAGGCAAAAATGCCAAAAATAAATCTTTAAAAAAAGACCAGGAACACTCTTACCTCAAGTCTTTGGACGATCTCTTGAATGTCCTCTCCACAGTTGTCATGCGCGGAAAATATCACACACTCCCCACGTTCGTAGAAGATCTTGATGCTCATGACGCCAGACGACCAGCCGATGACATCCCGACAGGAGCAGTTAAAAATCACGTTCTTGGACTCCTCTTCGATCAGCACGATGAACTCGTTGGAAATCCCCAGCAGGCACTCCACGTCCGCCGACTGGCCGAAATCCCGTGCCACCACGCTCCACGTGACGGCTCCCACGCTCTGGAGATGGGCGTCCTTCCGCGGCTTCACCCGCTCCTTCTTCTTGGCCCCCAGCGTGATGAAGCTGAACTTCACTGCAGAGTCCACCGCCGTCGTGCTCACGAAGTTCTCCGCGAGGTCCTTGAGGTACTCCTGCCGCGTGCGGGTTGCCATGGCACGGAACTTCTCCGATTTGTGCGCCGCGTTTTCCCCGTTGATCACCTTGGCCAGCAGGAAGTCCCTGAAGACGGCCGACTTGGGAAAGGTCACGCCTTTAGGAATGGGAGGGCCGAACGGAGGCACGTCTTTGGATCTGGATACCGCAACACTGCAAAGATGACAACGAGAGAGATTGTCTGGTGTAACTAAGGCAATGCAATATGTGACCCTGGACCACAAAACCAGTCATAACATATTTGTGGGCATATTAGCAATAGCCAAAAACACATTGTATGGGTCAAAATTATCGATTTTTCTTTTATTCCATGAATATATTTTGTAAATTTCCTACCATAAATATATCAAAACTTAAGTTTGTTTTTTTCCATCTAATATTTACGTTTTAGTAATTTTGTTGTGCTTTTGTCATTTTTATAAAGTATTTTTTTATATTTAATATATTTTTTTTATTTTAGTTTTAGTTTTAGGAATTTCCACTTCTACTTTTTATATTTGATCAATTTGTTAATATTCTATTTTAGAGAATTATATTAGTATATTATAATTGTAATTTTGTATTATATTGTACTTTTTATACTCTAGTTTTATTCTTTAACTTTTACATTTCTTACCATTTCTATTTTAATGTAACAGTGGTCATTTATTTGTCACATATATTTTTTTATGTGACAAATAAACATTTTAATGTGATTTGATAATTTTTTTGTATTTCAACTTTATTTCAGTTGCCAAGGCAGCAATTCCAATTTTCTGTCTTTTTTTTATTTCAAAATTTCTGTTTCTAATATTTCTTTTTTATTATTTTAATTTGGTTTCATTTTTCTGCTTTATTTCAATGGCCAAAAACAACAACATGAAACAAGATCATCAGTGAATAATGACTTAAAATTAGCAGTGTTCCAAAAAACTACAGTATGAGTTCAGAAGATTATATAGAGTAGGAGTCATATGGACTATTTTTATGGTACTGGTATATGTCAATTTTTTGGGTTTTACAGCCACTGGTCACTATAGGTTTCATTACATGAGAGATGCACAAACCAGACTTCTCCATTTGAGCTCCACGGATGAGAGAAAGGGATTTGGAAAGGCATGAGGATGAGTAAATTATGACATAATTTACTCTTTAATGCTATAATTAAATGCCTCAAACAGTCTTTGGCACTGCTTTTAAACAGAAGATCAAAAATTACAGGCAAGCCAAGCACTGACACATGAGTGATTCCTGTGAGTTCTCCAGCATTTAATGCAAGTTCTTCAGCTTCATTGATATTTTCTCTTCACAGTAACAGACATCAAAGGTAAATGAAATCACTTCATTTCTCTTAATAGCTATCATAGCGTATCATCATCATAATTTACGGTGTAAATCAAAGGCATCGTTCCCAGACAGACGTTTGCTTCACTCACCTGTAGCAGACGTTCTCAGTGCACGGATTGTGAACTTTAACGATGACAAACACATGCTGGAAATGGGAGCGGATGTTTTTGGGTGTGAAAGGCAAGGCACCCGGCTCCTGAAACACGATGGTGACGATGTCATTTCCTATGTGTCTCTTTCTGAGCAACTGGTTAGAGAAGACAAAGAACATAGGTGAATGGACTCAGTGTGTGCCGTTTACTCGAAGGACAGGTCAAACAGCATCTTTAGCATGTGTAGTAGCAAATCCTACCAGTTTCAAAGTGCCCCGAAAAAAAGTGACATGACATAATCCATTTCACTTCAAATAATATGTATTAAATGAAACGAAAATGACATGTTCAATCCTCTTTTGTAACCAGGGTCCAAAATTAACACTTGCAGAGTGGAACATTAATAATAATAATAATAATAATTATTATTATTATTTTCTGTTGTTAAAATATTGAATGTTGTTTAAAATATTGAAAATAAATTAACAACAGCTATAATGATAACTCTAATAATAAAATATATATTTTTTAAAAATCATAATAATTTTATGTTGATAAAATAGTGAAAATAAATAAAACAAATTATTATTAGCAGTAGTAGTAATTTTATGTTGCTATAAATAGTGAAAAATTATTTATAATAGTGGAAATAATTTATAAATAAACAAA
Organism: Schizothorax lantsangensis; assembly: GCA_027422415.1. Classification (NCBI taxonomy): domain Eukaryota; kingdom Metazoa; phylum Chordata; class Actinopteri; order Cypriniformes; family Cyprinidae; genus Schizothorax; species Schizothorax lantsangensis. Next base: position 32,222,433 of record CM049852.1, on the reverse strand, counting down.
CTAATAAATATAAATAATAGTAATAATAATAATAATAATAACAATAATAATAATAATTTTGTTACTAAATATAGTGAAAAAATAAATAAAAACTTGTTGCTATTTTTTTTTAAATTAAATAAAAACTATTATTTTATTACTACTACTACTACTAATTGTATGTTGCTAAAAATATTGCAAAATTAGCACTTGCCAAGTGCAAAGGAACAAAAAAAAACTATAATACTAATACTAACACTACTACTACTACTACTAATAATAATAATTGTGTGTTGCTAACATACAGCCTGTAAAAATATGATTTGAATTTAATTTTCAACTAATATTAGCAGGTGTGGCAAAAAGCTGATTTTGGACCCTGTTTGTTATACAAGTTTTGAAAGGCAAGGATTTATTTCCATTATGTTTGTCTTCTAATTCAAATCAGTTTGAAAAGATTTTTGGAGGGTATACATTTTTTCACAGCAAAAAGAAACAGATTAAAAATATAAGAGTTATTGATATACACTGTATATATAAAAGCAATGTGCCATCTGGCGTAATTTTGGCGCAATAAATGGCACAAAAGATGCCTGCAGATGCTGTGAAAGACTACCTGAAATCTCTTAAGCTCATCCGTAAGTACAATATCTGAATCCTGAGAGATTTTTAGCACAGTCAGCTTCATATCTCAAAGATATTTGATAAGGCAACAGAGTGAGGAACTAATATTACTCCATTAACCCCGAGCCGTCATATTAACCGTGCGCCTGCCTTCCTGTGAGTGGCCAAGGGTTACAAACAGGATTATGGGTGAGACGGGGTGGATGAGACGATGAGAGGCTGAACTGTGGCCAGAGTCTTCTGGAAGCTTACGGACAGGGATTTATGCACTAATCCTGCACAATCGAATAGAATTGAAGTTGGAGAAGAAAAAGACAGAAAATCCTCTAATCCTGCCAATCGACTGTCAGAGATGTAAGTGACAGCGACGCAGCTGGAGCCGCTCCAGTCAAGACATGTGCAGTGATGAGGCTCTGTTTTAGGAAAGTCAATGCAACTGAATCATTTTATATAAAACAGATCAAATATATTTAATGGCATTACATGTAATGCAGCTCATGCATTTACCAAATTAGAATTATAGCTTCAAATCAGATCCACACTTTTAACCCAAGTGAAGTCTTGTCAAAATTCCATTGAGTTTTATCTTTTCACATTTTTTGTTTTCTTCCCTAAAAGTAAAAGTAAATGCTTTAAAATGCACATGCATACGATTTTGAAAAAATAAATAAAAATAATAATAATAATAATAATAATGGTGGCAAAACAAATAATAAAAGAAACAAAGTGCTAACTGTTCAAACCTGAGGGCATATAAAAAAGCTATTGTCCAAAAAAGGGAAAAACAATAAAATACACAAAATACAAAAAAATAAATACAAAAAATAAAATAAAATAAAATAATGGGGGTTGGGGGGGGGGGGTGCAAACAAGAAATAATTAAATAGAAATAAAATGCTAATATATATAGTTCAGAATATATAGTTAGAAATAAAAAATTGTTCAAACCTGAGGGAGAAAATAATCAAACATTGTTCAAAAAAGGGGAAAAAAGATCTATGAATATATATTTTAATTTATAAAAACATATTCAGATTTAAATAAATTGGGAATCACTACACGAAAATAACACTATATCAACTACATTAACATCAAAACCCTGATGAGCATGATTCAAGAACACAGCAAAAGGGACGGACAGACAACGGCATATTCTGATAAAGAGCACATATCATGGTTAATATCATTATTACACAATAAATCCCATCACACTGAGCTCTGTACCTGCTGTCTGTTGTTGGGAGTGTAGGGCAGGAGCGTGGACACGTGGAACATCAGCTCAAAGTCCTTATAGGTGGTGTAGAGCGAGTGAGTGCCGGTGGAGTCCGCTGAACAACAGGACAAACACAACACAGCCGAGACAGTCAACACAAAATCAACACTGATTTTTACCTGCTCTGACAACGGTTTCACTGACCCCACCACCACTGTGATTTCAGTATCATTGAGATACTACTATGGTTTTTATTAGTATTTTAAATCAGTCCTATTTCTATATTTTCTGTTTTCATTTGAATTTTAGTTAATGCTTTAGTACAGAATACAGTATACAGTTAGAAATAATTATAAACTTCTAAAAAATATAAAAAAAAATAAAATAAAATGGGTATATATAGAAATAATTATAAATTGTTCAAACCTGAGGAGGAAAAAAAAAAATCAAATATCATTCAAAAAAAGGAAAAAAAAGATTTAGAAATATATATTTTTCTTTATACCAGTGTTATTTTTATTATCATTGAGATACCATTATAAATTTTATATAATTTTTTATAAATTTAATTATTAAGTAAATAAATAAACAAATTAATAAAGTAAACACAGTAAGTAAATAAATAAAGTATACACAGAAGCAACAAAAAATGTCAAGTGCCTGAGCACAATAAGCATAACAACAACAATAACAACAACAAAATTATTATAATTATTATATTACGTAAATAAATAATAGTATATACATATTTTAAAAAGTAAATGCTATTAAAATGTAGTGTTTGAGAGCAATATGCACCGTGTTTATTTATCAATTATTATTATTATTATTAATCAATTCCTAATAATATGAATTACTTTTTTTTAACCATAATTAAGTAAATAAATAAATAAATATATATTAGTATATAGGTATAAGTTTATATACATAGATAACTTTTATAAATGTGGAAAAGTTATTGTGTTGTGTGTTCAGCACATACTCTTGTTGTCCAGCTGAGCTCGGTACTTGGTGAAGCCCTTCAGCCGGACTCTCTGACCGAGCAGATCCAGGAACTCGTCCAGCGCCGGGCCGGCGTTCTCGTTATTGTACATCTCCTCCTCTGTGCTCTGACCCGCTTTACAGTACAGGACGCCCACTTTGTGCTGGAAACTCAGCTGCAACACAACCAAACACAGATTACATTTCTTTAGTGTCATACACTGTCTCAAGAACAGCAAGTGCCACAGAAGCTTCTTCCTTCTTTAAGGAGGGATTATGGGTAATTCAAATAGTTTATGAGAAACTATGACTAAAACTTCACACCTCGAGCGAAAGCAATCAGTCAGGCATGTAAACACATGAAGTCATGAATAAAACGGTCATCTCTGCATTCATCAGGCAGCGGCAGGTTTATTTTCTAGGTGTGGATGAAGCAAAGTCTGATGGGTATTTTCATATACATGAGTCCATTCAGAAGAGCTCAGTCTGTGACAAACATCAGTTCAGCAGACTGAACAATGAATACAAACAGAGACCTTATTCAAGAGGATTTAATAATCATTATGGAAATGGAAGGATTACATTGATAAAGTCAACAGCTGCAGAGTAGAAAACCTGTGGATCATCATGATTCACCTCTGAATTTACAGATGAAACTTCAAAATAATGATCACTTTTAGGTTTCTCACACTACTACACACATATATGTACTCTGTGTGTGTGTGTGTGTGTGTGTGTGTACATATATATATATAACATGTGTTTGTTTAGTTTGAGGCAGTGTTTTTTTAGTTATATAATTATTAATATATTTAGACACTTTTATAGTTTTAAATTATAATGAACTTTTATTTTCACATTCCAGTTTTAATTTTAATTTTAGATTAAATCATTAAATGTTATTGTGCTTTTGTCATTTTTATTAGTTTTTTTAGATTTCTAAATTCTAATTAAGAATTATTCAATTATTATTCTACTATTTAAAAAAAATACTATTACTTTTTAATTGAAATGAAAAATTTAGTTTTTTCAGTTAAATCTCATTAAAAATGGTAATACTTCAACAAACTTTTTTCAGTTAGTTGCCAAAGCAACATTAAAATAATAATAATAATAATAATTTAATATTTATGTTTTATTTCAACTTTAACTAAAAAAAAGTAAAGAAAATAACACTATTTACAAAAATAAATGAAATACATTCTGTTTGCTTTGCTGTATTATATCTGTAAAATAAAATGTACAATATGCACAGTGTTTGTTTATTTATAATAATAATAATACCATTATTATTATGAAAGAAATTGCATAAATTTTTTGTAAGGGAAAATGTAAATGGTATTTTGCAAAGAGAGCACAACATGCACAGTGTTTGTTTATTTATCATAATTAATAATAATTACAATAATAATAATTATTATTATTATTGAATATTATTATTATAAACAAACCAGTCTGAGGTGGTTTGCTGGTGTAGTTTAAGCTAGTTTAGCTGGTCTCCCAGCCTGGCCAAGCTGACAAAGTGTTCAAACCCCTCTAAAACAATCAAAAGAGTGGGTTAAGATCAGCAAACCACCTGTTTTCCTCACTTCAGCATTAATGATTCCAATCAGTCTCTGGAATTTCCCTGATTTCATCTGATCTGAAGTGAGCTGTGACAGAAAACAGCTTATGGTTTCTAGAAAAACAACAACACTGAGTCGTGATGAGCGGCTGTCACAGACTCCAAACGCAAGCGTAACCCGGTTGTGATGAGGCGGGAATCAGACTCTGCTCTCTTACGAGGGTCAAGTATTCCCAGCGTGCAACCATACTGTTGTCATGGGACCTCGCTCTCGGAAACATTCAGCCGACTGTTGTGGATTAGGAAGAGCCAGTGACTTCCACGGCGTCTACTCGAGCAGCGCTAATGCAGTCCAGAGGAGATGCCCTACTTGGCTTCAGGAAGGACACACACACACACACACACACACACACACACACACACACACACACACACACACACACACACACACACACACACACACACACACACACACACACACACACACACACACACACACACACACACACACACACACACACACACACACACACACACACACACACACACACACACACACACACACACACACACACACACACACACACACACAGGGATGAGTGCAGTAAACTCCAGTTATAAAAGAGGTAAATGATGGCATCCAAACCGCTGACACATTCTGAATGGCTTGATATACGGCCAACAGGCAGATTTCAGAGAAAGAAAACGGTGAGAAGACATCAAATGCTTGCAGGAGTCAGAAACACAGAGGGGTGAATGTAGCATGGGCAGCCATACGAGCCAACAGTGATGTCATGCACTCACTTCCTCTCCACGGTTTATTTATTTTTATTTATTTAGTCATTTAGCAGACGCTTTTGTCCAAAGCGACTTACAAATGAGGACAATAGAAGCAATCAAAAACCAACAAAAGAGCAACAATATGCAAGTGCTATGACAAGTCTTGGTTAGCCTAAAGCAGTACACGTAGCAAGGTTTTTTTTTGTTTTGTTTTTTTAAAGAAAACAAGTAGATAGAATATAGAAAAAAGAAATCTAGTTTTTAAGAAACAAGTAGATAGAATAGAAAAAAGAAAGCTAGTGTTAGTTTTTCAAGAACATCATGGGACAAGACCCTAAAAAGCAGTGAGATGTGTTGCAAAGGTCAAAGACATCAATCTAGTGCATATTGACATAGAAAAATCCTTAAAAGCCAGCAAACTATGCAGATAGTAGACACCAAGGCAGCTCACTAGGCTTTAAAACAGAGCAAGAAATGCCAAAAAGACAGACAATCTCCTATTTCTGAGCCTGAAATCTTTGGCACAGACTCTTTCTATTGGATCCTGATATTTTAATCAAACCTACAGCACAGAGGATAAAGATTATGAAACACATTCTTCTGTCTGTTCCTCACAGAGAGCTCAACACAGACCCAGATAAACCTCTGAATGACATGAAACGCCACAAGACAGAAGAAACACAGGCTAGTGATGGAGGGACAGAGAGTCGAGTGCTTTACATAACGCCATCCTGACATCACTGCTCCCATCAGCCCTCGGGGCAGGAATGACTTCTCACGACTCCGAGACTCCAGCACCAGCAAACATGCTGTCATCATACAGTCATTTATTACCTGCACAGCGCTGACCGCTACACTGCAGAAAACAGTGAGCAACCTGCTGCTGATGACTGCTTCCGGAAGCATTTTCCCCATTCATTCCTCTAAAGGGATTTAAAACAAAAAGTCCAGAGCACTGAACACCAAACCAACCAGCTCTGAGATGCAAAAGAGCTAAAAGCTTAAAAGCAATCTTTGAGGAAATGTGCAATATAGAAATGTATTTTTAAAATACAGATTAAATATTAAATAATTATATATGATACGTAGATAATGAAAATAATGAAATTTATTTAAATATTAAACCATTAAAATATTTAAAAACTATTTTAACTATATAATATATATTATAAAAATGATTACATTATAAAATTTGTAGACTATTTTATATATATATATATATATATATATATATATATATATATATATGCAATATTAAAAAATGTATGTTATTATTATTATTAGTACCATTAAAATTGTACACAAAAAATATTTTATAAAAATAGTCTATAAAAAAAATTATAAAACAAAATAAAAAGCTAAAAAGTAAGCTTTGAAAACACAGGAATAAATTACACTTTTAACTATATTAAAGTAGAAAGCAGTTATTTTAAATAGTAAAAATATTTCACAATATTACTGCTTTTACTGTATTTTGGATCAAATAAATGCAGACTTGGTGAGCAGAAGAGAATTCTTTAAAAACATTAAAAATCTTACTGTTCAAAAACGTTTGACTAGTATATAAAATCTTAATCAGATCTCATGGTATGTCTTAAAAATGTTGCTAAAGTCTTCACCTCCAAAACCCTACTGTTGCATTCAGCAAAGTTTCATTTCTGCTAAGCCTCCACTAATTCTTATCATCCGGTGAGGAATCACGGTCACACACGAGTAGAAGAGAAGAAAGGGACGGGAAATGGAAGGAAAGGCTTCACTTCTCATTATCTGTCACCATCAAGTGAGCAGCAAACCCTCCCGCAGCAGCCCGAGGTAAAGCGATGCGGCTGGCGCTCTTCTGTACGCGCGGGTGGCAGACTGGAGGTCATTAGCACTTTATGTGACATAGGTGTTGTTTTTCACACCTGCTTCCCCAGAGGCAGCGATGAAGACCCCCGTTCATCTCCACAAAGGTGAAGCGTGTAATTTTAGTGCCAAGACAAAATAACTAGATTCAGTGTCTGCAGGAAATCTGAGTGGTTTGTGCCAAAACTTGATGGTTAAATTATAAACACCAGTACAAATAACTACACTTCAAGTCTGTTCCAATTGATAGCAATTCAACGCACGTTAACCAGACTGCCCTGCTTTGCTGTAACAAAGGAGTTTCCTGTTCGACTGACTCAGATGGGATCCCACACAGGGTCTACACTGAAACACAAGTCTTTTGGGACGAACCCTTACACACTCCTGCAGAGAAACATGAAACTGAGATCAATAAAGTGCGTTAAGTGCAATAATGGAATGTTATTTTTTTCTGTTTTTGTCTCTTATGTGAGACTAAACATCCTGGGAATTTTTCAGCTGACGTTTGGTCTCGACAGTAAACCCAACAAGAAGATTCACAGCACATGTGATGATGGGAATCCACAGTCATTCATGTGACAGGGAAATACTGAGACACAGTGTTCAAAAGTCTGGGATTGGTAAGACTAAGTCTCTTATGCTCGGTAAGCCTGCATTTATTTGATTAAAACTCCAGTAAAAACAGTCAAATTAAGAAAAATTATTACAATTTAAAATAAGTGTTTTCTGTGTGAATATATTGTAAAATGTAATTTATTCCTGTGATGTAAAGCTGAATTTTCATCATCATTACTCCAGTCTGTAGTGTCACATGATCTTCAGAAATCATTCTAATATGCTGATTTACTGCTCAAGAAACATTTCTGATTATTATCAATGTTGAAAATAGCTGTTCTGCTTCATATTTTTGTGGAAATATGATTTATTTTATTTTTCAGGATTCTTTGATGACTAAAATGTTCAAAAGAACAGCAGTTATTTAAAATAGAACGTTTTGTAACATTTAAATGTCTTTACTGTCACTGTTGATCAAATTAATGCATCCTTGCTGAACAAAAGTATTAATTTCTTTCAAAAAAAGAATATAACCAGACAAAAAGAAATGACTGGGCTTTCCATTCATATGAGGTCTATATTTAACATTCAAGAAATCTTCAAGAAACACTTCACTGTAAAGATGATAATGAAGCATTATTGAGAGGACGGGAATGAAATAAAATATAATTCCGGCTATATGCCAACCTCATTCACACTTCCACTCAATGTTGGGAAATCAATGGGTGACTAGGGCTGTTATTGATCGACCCTTAACATGATATTGGCTGATTTTCTCCCTCAGAAACCAGACGACCATCTGAAAGCGTGTTGACATGGGAAAAACAGCTCGACACACGGTGTTTCTGAGACCAAGTGCATGGTGATTTTTAGTCACATGCATTATTTGTATGAACACTTCCTTGTGTTGCAGATTTATTTGGGTTGTGAGAAACGGTTACTTCACTTATTCTTTATGCATCTTTACACAGCGAGTTAAGGCTGCTTAAAATTCAGTGCAAAGGCACAATGCTGCATTAAAGCCAGACTCAGTGATGCCTGATCTGACCAATAAAGTATACAGCATATCATAATCAAAGTGTTAAAGAATCAGTCACTGAAAAACCCATATTGACTGACCACTACTCTGAACATTAGAACAATAAATGTTGCTTACTGTTATAAAACATCAGCAAAAGCACTATAATAAAAGACAATATTGCATTAGGGCTGCACTATTAATCTAAATAAAAACCATAATCGTGAAAATAAGTAAATTAAGACAGCCATAAATATTTGTATTTTACAGATGCAATGTAAAATACAATTGTTATTATTATATTTTCTTAAATACTCTCTATGATTATTTTACAGTGAAATATCAAAATAGCAATATTTCTTATTTTATTATTGTAGTTTTATTAAATATTATTAGTAGTAGCAGTTGTAGTATAGTATAAAAGTAGTAGTAATAATAATAATAATAAAATATATATTTTTGTTGATTCTTATTTAACATTAATTATTATTATTATTTTATAGACATTTGAAGTGGAACAAAACCTTTCATCAAAGTTGTCCTAAAACCAAAATGCGTTCTTGTCTTATGACAACTTTTTTTGATCCACTTCAAATATTGACTACTGCATATATTCACCAAATTCTGGATTCATTGTGCAGCTCTACAAACAAGCACAACAATTATTTTTAAATTGCGTTTTAAAAATTGCAGTATTTATCAGAAAAATCACGATTAGATTTTTTTCCCCAAAATGTGCAGCCCTACTATGCATAATTGAATATCCTTTACTTAACAACAGCGTCAAGCGCGGCTCATCCAATCAGATTTGAGCACTTTAATACACACCCCCTGCTCGTCCAGTTTGAGGAGCTGCTCCGGGACTCTGGGTGAGCTGATGGCCAGTCGAAGGCACTGGATGTTCAGCTCAGGAACCACGTACTCCAGCACCTCCTTCAGCGGGAGACCGCGGGCCATCCCATGCCTCGCCGTGGAGGGCACAGCGTCCTCCAGAATCGCCCCACGCAGGGTAGTTAACTGAGGGAAAGAGAGCAGCGCTGTTAGTACGCTGGACAGGAATTAAACATCACATGCATTACACAGCAAGGACATTTTCCTGCCTCAAACAATCAAAATCCCATGACAAGAAAGTAGATTTTTACAAGTCTGGTCAATATATCAGTCCAGTGTTTGACCTCAAGTACTAAATCCTGTCAGTCTATGAGAAAACTCAATACTTTTAATAAAAAAATACATAGATCCACTGGGACATTAAGTCATTGGCAATGAAATTCTCCATCCCTGAAGGAGATTTGAGGGCGTGCTCTTGTCTGAAAGGAAGAAATTGAGTCTCAACCCTTTTATCTGCACTTTCACTTATAAAGTAAAAGGCTTTTATGCTGAATGCCGATTTGAAGCACTAGCATCTCTTTAAATCTCATTCTGAGTGTCTAGGCTTCATAATTCAGTTTAATTGTGAAGAAGTTCCATTAGAAGCTAAAGATCAAAGCCTAAGGTTTAATGCGACGATGCATTTGATGAGAGAGGAACTGATGCTGACAATATCTGCATCTACTGTCAGAATATTTCACCTCATAAAAAGAGAAAAAGAAAATTATATTTTGCATAAAGAAAATGAAGCTCATTTTAGGTCTATTATGATTATTTTCTTAATTAAATTTCATTAAATATTATCCATCCTAAATAAATACATAAATAATACATATTTATATTAATATTATAATTATAATATATAAAATATATTATATAGCTTGTAAGTTTGAAAGAAGGAGAGTTTTACCTCCTAATAATAATTCAATGCTAAATATTAGCAGGTAAAATTTTAATTCAAATGTGGAAGCATTTCCATGTTCATTTATTGATTAAAGGTGCTGTATGTAGGATTTTGACTCTACTAAAAGCATAAAAATACCATAATATGCTTGCAGATATTTGAGAAACATGCTAAGTTAACATACTTGTTTATCTGAAAAACAATGCTACAGTCAGTTATTCTCCTTTGAAAATGTGCGTTCCGCCCGGAATGTCTGTGTTTGTTATGGTTTGTGAAACCCGCCCACTGCCAGTTTACCCAATTGTATTTCGGCACCTCGGGTTGCCAGTTGGCGGAAAACACAGCGTATTTAATTTCATTCATCGTCATGTGCGCTCGTTTCTGTTGGTGTCGTTAAACAAGGCAACCTGCGCATGCGTCAAGTCTGAGGAGGAGGGGCTGGTGAAAAATACAATATTTTGAATTTGGACTGCAATACCTAGTTCAACCACTGGGTGTCAATCCTACATACAGCACCTTTAAATCTAAAACAACTTTAAACATTTTTCAAATTTTATTGCAATTTGGCAAATGTCAATCAATTAATTAAAATGTCAATCAATTAATTTTAAAATTAATGAATTACATGATAGGCTGATCAAATTCAATCACAATTAATTATCAATGTTTATTAATATATTATTATTTGTTGAGTATTTCATCAAGTACCTGACTCGTCCTGAAGGTGACGCGGTAGTTATACTGCGCCGCCTCCTTGTCTTTCCCATCATCCAGCTTTTCTCTCCGTACGCTGATGGCCACCGGACCCAAGTTCTCATCCACGCCGAAGTAGTTCTGGTGCTCTGAGGGTTAATGACAGGACAGATGTGAGGTCAGGTTCTAGACAGATAACACTTTCCAAGAATACCCTTCAGAGTGAGCGAGAGTGGGGCCATTCACAGCCGCTCTAGTGCTGCTTATCTGAGAGGTCACGCTGAGGAGATATACTCTATATCTATCTAAACCAACACCAGAGCTCTCTTTGACATGTGGACATGAGAACTGTGGCAACGTCTCCAAGACGCTTCGAGAAACCTACCTGCAAAGCTACAGTGCTGTTGAAAGTTTTAGGCACTTGTGTAAAAATGCTATAAAATGAGGATGCTTTCAAAAATAATGTCATAAACAGATATTCTTTATCAATTCACTTCTATTAACTAAATGAAATCAACATTTGGTCCGAGCATCCTTTGTGTTTAAAGCAGCTTTTGTCCTCGGTGCACTTGAGCAGAGTTTCTCAGGAGCTTTGCAGGTAGGTTTCTTGAAGCATCTTGAAGCTGTGTCAGAAGACACAGTTCTTCTGGATTTAGTCTGTCTCAGTTTGTTCTGTTTCTTCATGTCATTCCAGACAGACTGATGATGATCAGATCAGATCTCTGTGTGGAGCAAACTAAAATCTCACTGGATTATTACGATCAATGTTTGGAAATGTAAACTGATATTTCCTACTGACACACTACAGCAAAAGATAGAAATAACTGACTTAAAACCATTTTTTAGCTGCTGAAAATACTAGTGTTCTAATAATTTTGGCCACCACTGTAACGCTTTACATGAAACAGCTACTCGTCTTCATATTTTGATGATTAAATGGACAAAATAAATAGAAATGATTCCTGTTTATCAATTCCTGAAATCATTTTTCCACAAAACTACTGCAATGCAAATTATATTTGTATGACTAAAAGGATGAATCTCAATAAGTCAATCCAGGTCATATTTCACTCCACAAAAAGACATTTATATTTTGCATAAAGAAAATTACATTTATTTTAGAACCATTTATTAGGATTATCCATACCAAACAAAAATCAATCAAACAAACACACAAATAAATAATATTTGATAGTAACTTGGTTTTAAATCGTTTATAAATTATTTAAAATAAAATAAAATGATAATCTGTTCCAAACAAACAAACAAACGTTTAAAAAAAAATGTAATTTGATAGTAACTTAATTATAAATACTTTATAAATGATTTTCTCTTTAGGTTTTGGAATAAAATATGACATGATTGAGATAGGCTTCATGATATTAATAAAATAAATAAACCATTTATTTTAGAATGAATGAATGAATGAATGAATGAATGAATGATGTTGGTAGTAACTTAATTTTAAATACTTATAAAACTTATTTCACTTATTTAAATACTATAACTTGAAATGTGACATAACAATCTTTATGATATTAAAATCACAAAACAAACTTAACTTAACTTATTTTTATGACAACTGATGGTCAATTGATCATCTGTTCCAAACAAACAAACAAACATTTTAAATACGTTGTACATTATTTAATTTGATAGTAACTTAATTTTAAATACTTTATAAATAATTTTCTCTTTTGATTTTGGAATAAAATATGACATGCTCTTGATAGGCTTCATGATGTAAAATAAAATAAATTAAGATAAAATCAAATCAAATCAAATAATTATTTTAAACTGGTGTTATAATGGAGAAGAGTTGAGGTTAAAATATCTGTCATGTCCACATGGCAATAATGTGGTCTGATCCAGAGCACATCTCCATGGATTTTCACACTACACATTTCACAGACACATTAGCGTCATATATGAAGCATAATCTCTGATTTCACTGCACCGTAGGGGTCCATCAGAGATTAACAACAGAAATAAAAGCCACCTCAGATGAAGCTTAACCTCTTTCTTCTTGATATCCTTTTCAGTAAGCCCCTTTAGAAACAAACATGCATTCGTACATCAAGTCGAAAACCTGAGGCCAAAATTATGCAACATGATGAACAAAGTGTACTAAAGCATGTCATGGAGAAGAGAAAAGCATTAAAATAAAAACACAAAAATATGGAACAAACAAAATTAGCAACAGAGATTGAGCAGCTCAGTTATTGTGAATGAAAAGCAAACAACCTAATTTATAGTTACAGCAGCAGGCACGACCTGAACGATGGAGCAGATCTGAAACCGTTCTTCTCCTCAAAAAGCCCCTAATCCAACTCAAAGCCAGAAGTGAAGAACAACAAACACCCTCACCTTCACCGGGACACTTCATCTCTTCCTCTCTAAACAACTCAAAAGCTGCGATGAAGAGTAAAACAACACGACTACTGCCCTCTAAAATCCACTTTATCAGAACCCTGCTGGAAAATCCAGTTACAAGCAGATTTTGATGAATCATCATCTGGTTTTGACAAGGTAGTAGAGGTCTGCAAGACCATCGGGTCCCATTGTGTCCATATATGCGCAGAGCACACATGGCGACTGTATGAAATACTGATTAAATATTACACATCCCCTACGCAATATGCAACGCATAATTGCATGCATTAGCATACAGGTGACAGTTGACCATGCAGAGCATCAGGGAGAATTTGGAGCGTGGTTACTAAAAGTTCCCAATGCTTCGGGAAAAGCTGCATTTTGGATCATCCATGCAGTTGATGATGATCCTGACTCACCATCTCCTCATTGGATACGCCTTTAGAGTTTTTCAGAAGCGCTCCTGCTCAAAACTGAAACTGCTTTTTTTTCTTTATTTTATAAAAGCATGTTTTGTTGATATTTTGAGTGCACACAAATAAAAGTAGACCCTTTACAGTACCGAACAATGTAGCCTATTACTCTTACCTTTATGAGCAAAAATTACGCATATTTTGAAATGTTTCCAATGCAAGTGATCGCTCTGGCGCGTCCTGTAAAGCGCACTTCAGCTTCCACTCTCCGCACAAACGACTGGATATGCGTCAGTGCACATTTATCTAGGTTAAGCGTTTAAACTAACATTGTGGAGCTGTTTTATAACTATAGATTTAATTTTAGACAAGTCTTGATGATTTGAGAAGGCTAAATTTATCAAACATAGGCTATGATCAACTCGCTGTCTGCCGCTGGCTGCTTGGTCGTTACTTTAAAAAACAAAAACCTACATTTAACGAATAAAAAAAATGCTCCAAACATTTTTCTAAATTAACTTAATAAAATAACGAAACAAAATACAATCACTTTGCCATTTCATACAAAACTGAAGAATTTTAATAGCTGAAACAGTAGTATAAGCTGTTTTGGGAGAAGGGAAAAAAAAGACTGGCCCGGGCCGGTAATTCTGATAAGCTGTCGGACACGGGCCGAGCTAGGGCCTGAGCGTCTCGGGCCAGGGCCGGGCTAGGGCCTAAGTTTTAGGCCCGTGCAGAGCTCTACAAGGTAGACCAACTTGGTCAAGCTGGATTCGTGAGGATACCATAGTACTTTCATATATATTGTAGTACTGAATGATTTCCTTGTTTAGATAAAGTATATTACGTTTACAGTTTGGGGTCAGTAAGAAATTAATATTTTTATTTATCAAGGACGCATAAAATATTTCTATTTCAAGTAAATGCTGTTCTTTCGAACTTTCTTTTCATCAAAGAATCCTTAAAAAAAGGAATCCATAAAAAAATTTTTATGATTTCCTTAGAAATATGAACCGTTTTCAACACTGATAAGGATCATGTGACACTGAAGACTGGAGTTATGATGCTGAAAATTCAGCTTTACATCACAGGAATAAATTATATTTTACAATACATTCAAATAGAAAACATTCATTTTAAATTGCAATAATATATATATTATATATAATATATATATAAAAAAATAAATAAAATATATATATATATATATATATATTTTTTTTTTTTTTTTTTTTTTTTTTTTAATTCTGTAATTTTGATCAAATAAATGCAGCTTTGGTGAGCAGAAGAGAATACTTTCAAAAACATTACCAACCCCAAACTTTTGAACAGTAGCGTACATGTATTGATTTAGCAGGTGTTTTTATCTAAAAAGGCTTATAAATGAGTAAAAACACAAATATAAGATATATAAAATTTTCATAGATGGTTTTACCATGGTACATGCCAAAACAACTATAGGATTACCACAGTATCAAGTCCAAAACAAACAAACAAAAACAAAAAACCTATGGCAAAACCATAGTCTGATGATATTTGTAATGATATTTACAACTTCTGTAACATGACATTTTGTAGTGAAATAAGATACTCAATGAGATAAATCTTTCAGAAATACTTTGTTATTTCAGAAGTGGTTTCAACTTGGTGGACCAGGAACAAACCGGCAAAATCAAAAACCATCATAACCACGTTAAACCGTCTGAAATGCAACTATGACACATCAGTTTCTGTCACCAATGGGAGGCATTGAGCTGAGCCATGATTTTTATCAAAATGAAGTATATAATAACATTCATGCATTCAGTGGGCATGTCACTTCTTGCATCCCCGATCATGCAGCATCTTGGTCACGAACAGGGGAAAACGGGAGAGGAAGTTAATGGAATCAATGCTTCTCCCTAGGTGATAAAAGCATGGAAAGTAAGGTGTGAAAGAGGATAGTGGCTCTTGGGAGAGACATGTTGACAGCTCTGTCCTTTCCACGTCCCTCTAGAGACGATGACGGGGTGATGATCAGCTATGAAAGGTTAAATGGACTCTGACTGTTAGTTTGAAGTCGAGAATGTCAGACTGTCAAAATAAAATCAGTTTCTGTATTAAATCATTTAAAACCGACATTTATCTTAAGAGTAAGTTATGCATTCCATTGAATTAAATTTAGTTATGCATTCAAGACAAGTTATGCATTGCATTTATTCAAATTGAAGTTATGCATTTAAGTTTTGCATTCAATTAAATTCAATTTGAAGCAATGCATTCAATTTTATTTCATTTAAAGTTGTGTCGAAGTTATGCACTCAATTTAATTCACTTTAAAGTTATGCATTCAATTTATGCATTGCGTTTATTTAATTTTAAAGTAATTCATTCCATTTATTTCAATTTTAAGTTATGCATTCAATTTAATTCAATTGTATACATTAAAGTTATGCATTCAGTTTAATGCTATGCATTCAATTACAAATGAATTGTAATTGAAAAACAAATACTAAAGCTCCTATTTAAATCTGCCATTATTTACCATTATTTCAATTTTCCGTCGCTGCATAACCAGCATTAAATTACTGTTAATTATAAGCTAGATATTAGCAAAGCTGCATTACCTACAACAGTAGCCTAAGAATAACTAAATAAATGAATATCTGGCTATTAGTTTTGAATTAACTAATAGTTCACATGGCTAAATGGATCAATTTTGATTTTCACATCGAAACTCCTTTCCTCTTTAAACGACACTTAAAATAAATAGTTAAATGCACAAGACTAATCAGTGTCAAATATATCCCTGCACAAATGAAGGAAATTGAGCTCTTCTGCTTGATAGGTCTTTGGCGACTCGGCACGGTGGATGATTATCTATTTCCCAATAGAACGAGCTGGCTAACATGATTTATTGTCATTTGAGCGGAGCTGTAATTGGCTCATTCGCTATAGCTGGAAAGCCTGTGAACGTGCGGGACACAATCGCAGCTTTCACCCACAGGCTGCGGCTCATTATTCAGCGTAGTCAAAGGAAAGAAACAAATTTCTGCATGGCAAGAGTTGGAGCAGCTGCTTTCCAGAGCTTAGGAATGGGTAACACAATCCTGTCAGGACTATGCAGATGTGCAGACATGAAAAAAAAAAAAAAAAAAAGGCAGACAGACGCTGACACCTTCTCAGTCAAACACGGACGACATTGTGCAATATACAGTAAGTTGAGGTATCATTTGCTTGTTCCATTCCCAGACACGCTGAGGTGTTTTAATGAAGAGCGGTGGGACTGCGGTGTAAGGAGAGGGTCCTGTCTCGCCTCTCTCGGCATCACGGCTCCTCGGAGGGGAACAGCTGCACCTAACCCTGTCTATTCTCACATGACAAATCACAGGCCAAAGACAGGAGAACTTTCTCACACCTCAACCCTTGGCACAAATGTTTCTCCTTTCAAAATGTGTAACAAACACCATGCTTCTGAAAACCTACGATCCCTAAATCATCAAACCGACATCCAAAGGAGAGAATACTTACAACGCACGATTTTTAATAATTCACAGAGCAAAAAAAATGACATTTTAAATTTCTAATTAGTACTTTTTGTAGTCATTTTGCAAAGTTAACCCTCCAAAAAAATTAAATTCTGTCATTTACTCACCCTCATGTGGAACACAAAAGAAGATAATCTGAGGAATGTTGGTAATCAAACAGCTGATGGTAGCGACTTGACTTCCATAGTATTATTTTCCATACCATGGAAGTCGATGGCTACCTTCAACTGTTTGGTTACCAGCATTCTTCAGAATATATGCACCGTGCTGGCAAAATGAGTCTGAATGTGCATGGAACAAGCTACAGGCCAAAAAAAAAAAATAATAATAATGTCAATTTCTTTCAATCTGAGGTTTTCAC
Organism: Schizothorax lantsangensis; assembly: GCA_027422415.1. Lineage (NCBI taxonomy): Eukaryota > Metazoa > Chordata > Actinopteri > Cypriniformes > Cyprinidae > Schizothorax > Schizothorax lantsangensis. The sequence continues at coordinate 32,204,733 of CM049852.1, read as the reverse complement.
AAAAATCAGTTCATTAAGCCCTCGTCTAGCAATCCCAATGATCCAAATAGTAATTAAACATCTAAAATAATCTTTATTTGTATGTTTTCTGAGAGGTCTACCTTTTTCTCTGCTTGCTTCTTGACGACTGGTGCTTCCCCTCAGCACAAGTTTGGTATAGTTGTAAAGCGCAGCATTCCAGCTTTGTGAATATTCATAGCAAATTCTTGATGGCTGAACCAGTGAAATGTGATGTTCAAACTCATGCTGATGTAAACAAAATGATCGTGCTGACTGACACATTCGAAACGTGCGAATAAAGATGCATCTCACAGACAGCGTGCGATTCCGAAATACACATATACACAGAATTACAGTATTTCAAAATATCTGTCTTGGTGAGTATTTATGCAAACGTAATCTGTTATGTCTTAAGTGAATGTCTGGGGGACTGTTGGGGACTAACATCTGATGTGTAACATAACATTACATTATTAGATCCTTGCATTACAGCATACAGGCCGTCTGTCTCATTAAAAGAAAAGAGGGAATCACTCGCTGCTCTTGATTGAACTGCTTTTGTAGTTTTAATAATCAGTTAATTTGTAATGAATACACTAAAGTGATTTTTACTTTTGATAAGCCTATTTGTTTTTCTTACTCAAATGCTTCTGTTTAGATGTGAGATGAATGCACCATTTAATTTGCTTTTTTCTTATATTATATTTGTTCAACTGTTTCTTTGCATCTTTGTACTAATTTTTAATATTGTGATTATTAATATAGTAATATTATTAAGAAAAGAAGTGGAGGAAAAGATGCAACGTTGCTATGTGGTTTTGCTTTGGACCTTCAGAAGACTAGCTCAGTAATTTTTTTTGGTCAATTCCAACAAATCATACATCATTTTGAAGGTTTTTTTATAGGGAGATTGTGAGAATAAAAAGGACTCATTTTTGAAAATTTGCTCATTGTGACTCATTTTGCCAGCACAGGTCATATCTTCTTTTGTGCTCAACAGAAGAAAGAAACTCAAACAGGTTTGGAGCATTGGTACATTGAAGATACAAACCTATGAAAATACTTAGGGCCAGATTTACTAAACAGGGCAAATTAGCGTGAGATCACAATCCCATAAAAGCACCGATGGGAGTAGAAAGTTCTGCAGTTGATCTGAAAGGGAAACTCCTACAGAATGCATATAAGCCGCAAAATATCTGGTCCATGCCAGAGTTACAAAACCTTTGTGACATCAGCTAAAGAGAAATTGTGTTTCAGAGGCACAGCAAGATTACAAGCAATAACAATTTAGAATAACATACACTGATGAATCATTCTGAATAGAACCAGGAATGAAAGGTCAATTTAGTTTTCATGTTGAGTTAAAACAAACAAGAATCAGCTTTGTTTTTCATGCAAAATGACAAGGCTTACCTCTCCCATAGAAGTATTTGTGATAATAATACGCTCCGAGGTCGATGTGCTCGATGATGTACCGCTTGACCTTTTCGCGGTGGATTGGCTGGCTTTCTCGTGGCACCTCCAGTACAGACACGCCAGCATTAGTACAGTGGGAGCTCAAAGAGGACTCGAACGAGCAGTTTTCTCCTCCAGAGCTGTAGGTGGCGTTGTTGGCCCTGGATAGAGATATTCTCCTCTCCCCTTCTCCACCAATCTCATTGCGAAAATGCATGCAACTCAGCACCAATCCATTGCTCTTCCCATCCCCCTCATCCGCATCCAGGTTCTCCTTGGGATTGAGGTCTTCCCGACTTCCGAGTGGCGATTCGAACATGGATGCAGGTCCAGTTGTATTCCCAGCCACTTGTCCACCTCCTGGGACTTGGTATTGGGAGGCGGCAGAAGCTCCGGTGGTGGTGTTCTTCCTTTGGCTGAGGCTTACGCGATTGGCTACTGCTTCGCTGATGTTAAAGAGGACGCTCTGGACATCATAGTGAGCGAAGCACTTCTGGAAGCTGAGTGGCCGGCGGTCATCCTGCTCGGTGGAGAGCCGCAGACCGTCGTTCTCGCTCTTAATAGTCCTCAGTTTCCTGAACAGCGATGTCTCGGATGATTCCGACCTGAGACGATGCATGAAGGACTTCTCTCTTTCTCGGCTGTAGAGGAGCGAGCTGTCCACGTAGTCGTATCCGGAGATGCGGACGATCTCGCCGCGGGCTATTTGTGCAGCGGTCTGCAAGCTTGGGGAGAGGGTTGTGTCATAGCGAAGGAGCTCTGGGAACCCGGCAGGTGGAGCGCTGCGATGGTCCAAGTTGTCAATCCGATATCCTCGCAACATAGTAAAGAACCCATCGTTCCCAAGACCCTGTCGGTCAATCGAAGACGTGCTGCCGTACTCCCGATGCAATGAGGCGCCGGTGTTGGGGTTGACAGCGTTCTGGTCCATTATGTCCTCCGCATCAATGTCGCTGATGGTCACGTCACTGTTACTCCGTTGGCGAATGGGATGGAGTCCCTTCATAGGGGATCGACTCAAAAGGTCACTCAAGGAATATTTTGTATCCGAATAATCAGGCTCCAAAGGTGCTTCACCCAAATCTGTGATCTCCACACTTTGGTCTGGCTGTCCGTTCTGGAAGGCCGTGATGACAGTCTCATAGTTGGGTCCCCAACCCTCCTTTTTTGGGGGCCAGTCCGTCACCCTGGCCCGCACCCCCATTTTAGGCATAGCAGGCGTCCCGTTTGTCTTGCCACCCCCGTCCAGCTTGCCCTGCGTGTTGCCCGCTGGATGTCCCATACTCCCATTCAACGCTTTCAGCTTCCTGCTAAACAATTCCTCAGATGACTGCATGACGTTAGAGGAGGCCTCAAGCGATGGAAGGTTAGTTTTATCACCGATACCCGCGGCTCAAGCTCATATCCTGCTTGCAGCTGCTTGGGAAAGAGAGAACTCAAGTCCCCTTATTGATTACATTGTCATAGGTCACCCATTTGAGTCTCAACTAGTTTCAGAGTCGTCCTAGAGGGAGTCAGCCCACATAAAGGGCCGCCCTTCACTCAAAGTCCATTTTTCTCCAGGAGTGACCAGTTTGATGAAAGACAGGCAGCATTTGGGTGTCACGGATGGCTGGAGCTTCAAGGAGCAGAAGGGGTCAGTTGAAACGGCTCTCCTTTCACAGAGCTCAGCTAATTTAGGGTGACAGCTGGAGGAGAGCGATCTGTTGGGAGCAAGGAGAAAAACAAAAGCGCATTAAGGCATGTCGCAGAGAACGGCAGAATATATTTATTCGGATACTCTTCCAGGATTTCAGAGAGAACAGTGGGATGACTTTCTCACAACCTCCTTATGACCACTGAACAATGTAAGACTGTTAGATAAGTGGCAGGGTGTGTACCGCAAAACATGCCTGATGACTCCTTCAAGAAGGTTTTCTCACAAAGAGATCTTTCAGAAATATAAATGCCTATTTCTGTTGCTTACTTTTATTGGCGAAGTAGGGGTTCAAATCAGTCTTCTTAGCCATAAACTTAAGGGAACGTTCAGTGGTTTTCAAACTGGACTATGTATTAGGCAAGGAGAACTCGGCAAAATGTCTTTATTTTCATGCCACATTTATTTGCTCCCACAGAGTACTGGAGCCCCCAATTGCAATGCATATATTACATGCACAACTATAAATGCATATAGCATATATATATATATATATATATATATATATATATATATATATATATATATATATATATATATAATGATATACACTTATATAGCCAAGGTTCCCAGTGGGAACTCCAGCATTTGAACTTCACCTTCTGTTCAGCTGTGCAGCTCACCGCTTGTGGGTTGGGAAGATGCCACTGATGACCTAAATGGGTTTTTCTTGTTCATGTATATTGCACGGGTGCCACATTCATGTATCCTTATATATGTGCTATTCAGAATCATGTAACATGACCTGACATTGCTATCAGCCCACAAAAAAAGCTGCTAAATCCATTATATAGCTTGACCAACAATGTAAACGCTGTGACCCTTTTTCAGAACAGAACCACTAATCTTCATTCCATTTTCACTACTCCTTAAAAAACAGGAACAAGCGACAAAACATCCCATCTTCACTGCATTCACCCTATCCCATGATTCAATTTCTGATGTACTGTTTATATTTGCAGGACAAGCAACATCTGCAGGGGGAATGTGGGCCACAACAAGATAAGCTGTAATGTATATGCTGTTGTTTTAACACTAAATATAGTGATTACAAATATACACTAAACATTGGATATATAGGCCAATGCTGCATACTGTAATTTCATTATAATGATATTAGCAATATTGCAAGAGTTTGGTTAAAGCATTTTGATTAGTAACAAGCAAATTTTGAAATAACCTGCAAGTACTGAAAAAGATTTTCATCCAAAAACGTATTCATTAATTTTTCTGACTTCTGACTGAAGTACAGGTTTGGCTGGCGTACATGAAATGCAACCAAGACAGAGAAAAATTAATTAATAAGGGAGCCCTGGCTGTAGTTTTTGGATAAAAGAGAATCTTAATTGTTTTTCAATATTTTTTTATTATTATTAAAAATAATAATTTTATTATTAATGCAGATTAATCAAATATTTGCATAAATCCCTATATTTTTGACCCTGCAGTGCTGAGCAATAAATAAATAAATAAAAGAAACTCAACAACAACAGCTGAAACCAGCCTAAACTGGTTGGCTGGTTTTAGCTGGTCTTCCAGGCTGGTTTGTAGGCTGGTTTTAGAGGGGTTTAGCTCGTCAGGCTGGTCTTTGCTGGTTTTAGCATTTTGTTCCGCAGGGAAGAACACAAATTAATTCAAAGAAATTCATATTATTGTGGCAGAATAGACAAAAATGTCTTTATAAGTCAAAATATATATTTTTTCCCATATAATTTAACAAAAGCCTATCATAGCTACAGAAAACCACTTTGCAAACATTAATGTCATCCTTTGACAGGGTTCATCTTTAAGAAAAAATCATGATAATCACATGGTACTTTGAAGAATGACCATGGTGCATGTTCAAAAACAGGCTAATACTACAATACAGTGTTGTAAGCAAACTTGCAATAAAAAAAACTATCATGTCATTTCTATGTAAACATCAGATCAGCTAATGTTATTTTCTGATTGCATTGGTGTATTAGCATTGACTTTTCCTAGACTGTTTCCCCTTGGACTGTCCTTCGGTACAAGCGAGCAGGATTTTGGATCCCAGTGTTGTAGCCTAACTAACTGTTTTCACATTGAAATGCAGCAGCAGCAAAAGTGCTCCCTGAAATAACTTCATTAAATGAGACAGGTTTTTCTGAAAGGATGAGCAAGGACAAAACAGAGGAGCCCCGATTACGTAATCTTTTTCACATCGACACAATCATTAAAACACACACACACACACACACACACACACACACAGCAGGGTCACTGAGAAAAACCCTGTCCTCAAAACACTCAAGGACTACTGAACTGTGACTAAAAGTGTTTCCTTCAGTGCAATGAGACTCAGAATAAACTGCTTAATTCCAACAGAAAGATTCTTCTCCAAAAGCTCTTTACAAATCTAAATGTCTAAATACAAATGAAGTCTTAACAGAGCAGTTCCTCCAAGCAAACCACATGCTAACTGGCAATGAGTTCCAAAGGCTTTTTGTAAAGGCCTTGATGTTAAAACACATTCTCCTTGCAATTTTAGTCATTTAGCAGATGTTTATCTCCAAAGAAACCTAAAAATGAAAAACACTGCAAGAAATTCATCATACAAGAGATAATAATACACTATTGCAACCCAGGGCCGTAACCACCATAGACACTGAGGGGGACAAGTCCCCCCAATAATTAGAAATTGCCAAATGTCCCCCCCAATATCTGAAATTCTTGCACTCATCTGCTGCTCTCCATTACGCAGCGCTCTTGTTAGGACGATAAAAAAGCTTTAAAAAGTAACATTTTAAGTCTGCTCTGCCTCAGTGGGATAACAGCACTCGTTAATGTCAAAAATAATTGAGCTGGCCAATCAAATCAAAGTAGGCGGGGTTTAGCGTTCACAGACGCTGAGCGCGCCGCGAAGATTGAAAACATTGAAAGAGAACGAGGTAAGAGATGGAAGCTGCAAATCTAATTTTAATGTTAGTCAACTGTTTTAAGATAGAAATGTTAAATGACCGACAGTTATATTCAGTGAAGCAAACTACTCAAATATGCCCATTTTGAGAGAGAGCGAGCGAGAGAGAGAGATGAAATGTGCGTGTGTTAATTATCTGCATCTGTTTGTCTGTGCCTACAAACAATGAAACCGTGAATTTAGTTCTACTTCAAAAACACGTCGCTGCTGAGAAATATAATGTAGCAATTCAGTATGAAAACTATTCTATTACAATAAAAGTCGCAGGGTAGTGTTGACAAGTTTCTGTGTGCGAGTAATGCATGTGTGTGCGTGCGTCAATTAAAGCATATATATATATATATATATATATATATATATATATATATATATATATATATTAGTGCTGTCAATCGATTAAAAAAAATAACTAATTAATTGCACATTTTTCTAAAATTAATCGCGATTAATCCCACCTAACATTAAAGTATTTAAATATACTTTTATATTGCAATAATTTCACATTCAATCTTCAAATGTACAATGTACAAACAACAAAGACAGTATATTTTTAATATTTCTTTAATGGCATCTTTTTTATGATTGAAGGCCAGCATCACTGATATCAATACTACTGATGTCTCTATAAAATTGTTTTTCCCCTTAATATTTAACCATTGACTGTAGCCATTCAGCATTACAGTATAATTGACAGCTATCAATTTTAACATTTATTAGACTTAACTTCTAATTTAAGTGAACTTAAAACAATCTTCACATGAACTCATTATAATAAATGACATATTTAGCTACCTGTGCCCTTCAGCAGAAATATACAGAAAATGAATAGTTACCAAACACTAAATTCTAAATTAAATATAGATGAACCCCTTAAAGCTATAAAAGTTATTGATTTCCTCTTTTTTCTTTTAGTAGTTATTAAGATTGATGTGGTTTGGAATTGGTAAAATATGCTTGTAAAAAAAAAAAGATCAGAATATCAACATGCCTAATAATTACGTATGCATACGGCGTATACATCAATATTGACTAATATTGAGACATTTATGCAAAAAATAAATAAAAAAATCAACTTCTGCTCTTTTACCGTTTTTGCAATTTAGTAGTAATGCACATTATATAAATTTTTGTGCAATACTGGTAAAATAAGTTGCGTATGTGTATAAATATATACACTATATTGCCAAAAGTATTGGGTCGCCCCCTTCTAATGAACAGGTTTGACTACTTTAGTAATTTCTATGAGTACAAATCTTAATGTTAAAGCATATAATGATATTCTAGGAAATTGTGTGCTTCTAATATTATAGCAACAGTTTGGACAGGACCCTTTTCTATTCTAACATGACAATGCATCTGTGTATAAGACAAGGTTCAAAAAGAAATGATTGATTCAGTCAGTGTGGAAGAACTTGACTGGTCTGTATAAAACCAAGTCCTAATCCCAGTTTAACACCTCTGGTGTGACTGTAAATGCAGACCTTGAGCCAAAAACTCATTACCAAACACCAATGACTTGTACATACACTATATAGACAAAAGTATTGGGACACCCCCTTCTTTAGAACAGAAAAATGCACTTCCAAATCTGTGGCAACAACGATGGGAACATAATTCATGTATTTAAAAATTGTATTTCCATCTCTGTTGCAACAGTTTTGGAAGTGTCTAAAATGACTGAACCCATATGTACAAGTCATTGGTGTTTGGTGATGAGTTTTTGGCTCAAGGTCTGCATTTACAGTCACACCAGAGGTGTTAAACTGGGATTAGGACTTGGTTTTATGCAGACCAGTCAAGTTCTTCCACATTGACTCAATCAATCATTTTCTTTTTGAACCTTGTCTTATACACAGATGCATTGTCATGTTAGAATAGAAAAGGGTCCTGTCCAAACTGTTGCTATAATATTAGAAGCACACAGTTTCCTAGAATATCATTATATGCTTTAACGTTAAGATTTGTACTCATAGAAATTACTAAAGTAGTCAAACCTGTTCATTAGAAGGGGGCGACCCAATACTTTTGGCAATATAGTGTATATATATATATATACACATACACAACTTATTTTACCAGTATTGCACAAAAATTTATATAATGTGCATTACTACTAAATTGCAAAAACGGTAAAAGAGCAGAAGGTTTTTTTTTTTTTTTTTAAAGCAAGACGTGTCTTCATCAGATCAGACGTTTAGAGGCTCGTTCCAACACAGAGAAACAGAGAGAGTAAAAGCTCTGGAAAGTGTATACTCAAGCCCAGAATAAACATCTGCCACACACACAAACTAGACATCATGGTGGTCTCTATCTAGAACACAGACAATGATAAATGCTCTCCATCGTGTCTTTCTCTACAGGGCCCCTGATTGCAGCGCAACTTCGTGGTCAGCAAAAATTCATCATCCCTATGACCTCTGACCTGTGCAGGGCTTGTTTTCTGACTGGGCCTTCTGTGTGTGTGAAGGAAGCTAATGATGTGAGGTCTGACACACACACACACACACACACACACACACACACAGAGGTCTTTAACGAGAAAAGCTCAGCAGTCATTATCTTTGGTCAACCTCCAAGGCCAAAGAAATGAAATTGGGGAGGTGGAGGGGGAGGCTTCTGCGAGACTAATTATGGCGATGAACTCATTTTCTGTCGCTGGCTGGGCCGGTTTTGTGTCTTTGGTGCCGTTTCACCAGGTCTTAAAATAATCTTTTGACATGGTGGCCTGATTAGAGGCTGCGGGAGTATTAATGTGCCGTCACCAGGAGAACCCGCTGCTGTCAGCCATCTTTAAAATGATACGCCGCTTTCATCTGCTTCAGACGAGATCGCTGGACCCGGAGGAAAATATTAGGAGCACACCATTTGATATGAGCATGTCTAGCCTTATTTTGCCATCATATATTTCATATTTGCCATCATATATCATCATATTTTTCGTTGTATATGCTTACTTTGGGATCCATTTTTAGAAAACATAGTGTTTCTTTTCATTGTTACAAGGGTGACACACAGATTTATATGCCATTTCATAAGAATAATAAGAACGCTCTTACTCCTCTTTTGAACTGCTTCAGGGATGTAAAAATCTGGATGCTTTAAATTTTCTGAAATTTAACGATAATAAAACAGAGATTATTTTATTTGGACAAACTGAAAATTTGGCCTCTGTAAATGTAAATTTGGGTTCCCTGCCTGTGTACAACAAAGCGGTTGTGAAAAATGTAGGTGTATGGTTTGACAGAGAACTCAAATTTGATAAGCAAATTAACAATGTTGTTAAATCATGCTTTTTTAATCTGAGACTTCTAGCTAAAGTAAAGACTTTTCTTTCTGTTAATGACCTTGAGAAACTCATCCATATATATATATATGAAAGCGCTGAATGCTGTGATTCTCGTCAGCACAGGGGTCACTGCAAACCTCCTCATCATCCAAACCGGCTCTGACAGGAGAGCTGTGCTGCAAAGTCAGGACACCGCAGAGAGTTTCAACATGCTGCTTCACCGTTATACTGACAGCATGAGTGCAAACCTAACCTGAGATCATCTCCTGATTAAACCCTCACAACACAACAACTCTAATACAGAGAGAAGTCAAATATTAACACTCACGTTTAATTTATTTCTGAGCTCAAACACCCACAAACCTTTCTAATAGTACAAAAGAATAAGCAACAAGCACAGAAAATCACAATATTTGAAAAAACAATCATAATAAAAATAGATTTGACCATTTTCTGCAAGAAAATGTTCTCCATACATAACTCTGCACTCTCAGAAAAAAAGGTACAAAAGCTGTCACTGGGAAGGTACCCTTTCAAAAGGTACACATTTGTACCTTTTTTTACCACTAAAGGTTGCATTTTAGTACCTTAAAAGTATTCACTAGTACTTAAAGTGTACATATTAGTGCCTAATGGTAAATTTTTTGTACATATATATATATATATATATATATATACACACACACACACACACACACACATATTATATATTAAGTTTTTAATTTTAGTTAAAATTGTATATAAATAAAATATAACATTTTATTATACATTCAGTTTTAGTCATTCTGTTATGTGCTATTGACATTTTATTAATGTTTGGTTATATATATATATATATTTGTGTGTGTGTGTGTATATATTTACTTTATTTAATTTTAATTGAGTCATTTTAGTATACTTCAACTTATTTTCAGTATTTCAACTTAAACTAATTTTATTTTAGTCAGTTGCCAAGGCAAATTTTTTAAGTGTTTAATCAAATATTTGTATCTTATTTCATATTAGCTTCATTTCAATTAACAAAAACTAATGTTCCCATTTCTCATTTATTGTAAGTCTGTCAGATTTTATCACAACTTCACAAAACCAACAAGGAAGAAGCAAAAACCATAAATCCAACAACACTTGTGGAATGGAGAAATCATGGAATAAAAAGGTGCTGCTATAGAAAATCAGTCCTTTATTGTGCCAATGCATTTCGGACGTCATCAAGACTAAAAAAAGCCCTTTATTATAGACTGTCAGATAAAAAAAAATAAAAAAATAAAAATGTAAGCAATAGCAAGCTCTCTTCAATAAGCTTTCATGTGAATAGTACAAACTGCAAGTTATGTAGCAAAGTTTAATGCTTAGCATTTGGATAATAATAGCAACTAATAGTAATGTCTGCAATAACAAGTGGCTGGCAAGAGTTAAAATAACAGTCCATAACCAGACACCTTATGCACTAAACGGCTTTCATAAATAATGAATGGCTGAATGCCAAAATGAGGTAATGAACCTATTCAGAGACTTTCCTTTTCAAACTCAGCTAACATGTACGTCCTTTATCCAGCAATGTTTATTTGTGCTCATTCAGGTTAAATAAAGAGCTCGCAGTCTATTATCTGAGAACACAAAACAACACACACAAGCAATTCACACCTCGCTCAAGTTCACACTTCAGACTACTTCTCTGCTTTCAATCAAACTTCAAGAGCCGTTGTTTTAACCTTGAGGGGATTCGGATGGCGATTATTAAATTCCTCACTTTGTGGTCCAAACGAGAAACGAGAGAGGGTAACCAGACCCTGGTATCTCCGGCTCCACAAACACTCGTATTTCTGTCACAGCCAGCCTTGAAGGAGCAGACAAGACTGAAGGTGAGATGAGGAAACATTCCTGCTTTGCTCTGCTTATTTGTAGAGCTGCACAGTTTTCCCAAAGTTTTGTGATTCTATCTCAATATGGCAATAAATAAATACAAATTATTTTTATTTAGTGATAGTATCTATTATTATTATTTTATATTTAGAAATATTTAAAAATATTGTTAGCACTAAAACGTAATTATTAGTAACAATAATAAGAATTATCAGATCATCATTATTTTTCTTAGGTCTTAATCATATTATAATTGTTATTATTTTTTTAATGTTTGTATTTAGTAAATATAATAAATAATAATTATTATACTAGTAATAGTTTTTATTTTTACTATTAATAGTTTTTATTTAGTACTAAAACTTATTAATAATCATTAATAACAATAACAAGAATCATCATCGGCATAATTATTTCTTATTACTATTGTTATTAGTATTATTTTTATATTTATTTAGCAGCAGTAGTAATAATAATAATCATAATAATAATAATGATATTTGTATTTAATAATATAATAATAATAATAATATTTAGTAATAACAACAACAATAATAATTATTATTATTATTTTGTACTACTAATAATTAATACTTATTAATACTTATTAATGCTAATTAATAAGAATCATCGTCATCATCATCATCATCATCACTTAATTCCTCATTATATTAACATTTTTATAACATTTTTAATTTGTAACAATAATTATCATTATTATTTTTATATTTTGTAATAATATTAGTTTTAAATCTAGATTTATAAATAAGAATAATAATCATTATTACTACTACTAAATAAAAATATGAAAGGACTAAAAATCAAATTAAGAAATATTATTGCTGTAAAAAAGAATTTAAATATTTCAGAAAATTTCAAATAAAATTACAATAATAAATTACAAACTAATATTTGTTTAATATATTAATATTAATGTCTCCATTTTCAAACATTAATCCATGAAATGTTTAAGTTAAAAGATTAAAGGTGAGATGAAAATGGGCCAAATCTTGTAAACAAAACTCAAGTAATTAAACTGTCAGGCCAGTTAACGTGTGTCTTTTATCCTCAGAGGTTCATTATTAGGTCCTGGGAACAGATTCTCTCCTACTGATGGGGATATTCTAACGGTGCGTGATTGTTTGGGGCGAAGGCCAAGTCGGCCGATGCAGTCCTCCTGAACACAGATCCAGCGGCCCCCAAAACACACCCTTCCTTTTATCTGCAGCTCATAACTCAGGCCCTCGACGGGGAGGCCTCCACCACAAGCTGACACTCAAATTAGCACCAGCGTGCAGCTCGGGACGTTAGAAGTCTATAAGCTCCTCTGTAATAAGACGGGCCCCTCCATCAGCCGGGCCCTTTGAGGCCTGCGTCGAGCACCGCTGGGAATTTAATAGCCAGGTTTTGTAGGGAATCACACCCTTCGCTCATCAACAGTTGGTGGCTGAAAGAGTTGCAGAGAGAAATTTTCATTTCGAGCGACAAAACCGACACGCATCAGACGATCAAAGAGACGCTGATAACGAGTCGGAGACGGAATAAATAAGAGACTGGAGAGCAGAGATGCACCACATTCAGTCACCACAAACAGAGGAAAGGGGAATAGAAACTGTTACTTTAAAATAGAGCCACACAATTTGGGGGAAAACGTAATTGTGATTTTTCAGAAAAATTGTGATAACTATTTAAAATGTGATTTAAAAAGAAAACTCAGGTTTGCTGTGCCTGTTTGAAGGGTTGCACAGTTTGGCCAAAATGTTGTGGTTACGTATCATCAAAGAAATTATAATAATACTTATTATTAGTCATTGATAAATTAATAAATACTTTTTAACAACTAAAATAATAATAAAGTATATTATTATACTTTATATTTAATTAATTAATTATTTATTATTGCTATTATTAAATAAAAACAAAAATAACTAAAAACTACTGTAATGTTTTGCTGCAAAATTGCTAAATAGAATATTTCACAACAATTATTATTAGACATTGATACATTTATAATATTTATTATTTTACTTTTCATATTTTTAAGCATTAATTTATTATTGTTATTATTAATATTACATAAAAACTAAAATAACTAAAATACTGTAATATTTGTACTGTAACAAGTACAAAATGGAATATTTCAAAATATAATAATAATAACAACAACAACAACAACTTTACAATTTAGTCAACACCACGGTGAAATAAATACAGTGAAGTACTAAAATAACTAAAACTAAGTAAATTAAAAGCTACAATAAATCAATGATATGGAAATATTATTATAAAAACACTAAAAATGAAAAAGCGCCTAAATTATTCAAACTTCAACTGAAAACCAAAAATATAAATAAAAGCTAAATCAATGCATTAATAAATTCTAAATTATATAAATATCATCATAAACATTGTTTCTTACCCTGAAATAACTCTCAAAACGTGTACACTGAAAAAAAAATGGTGTAGAAACAATTTTCTCTCATAAATTGCTGGTAGATTTCACAGTTAATTACAAAGAAAAGGCAATTAACACTTTACATTAAACATGAAATTTTGAAGTAGAAAGATTGCAATGGTATATTTTTGTTAAACATTCTCCGTTAATCTTTTTTATTTACTTCGAAAATATTTTTACAGTGTTTTTCAGGATAGCCCACTCAATGCACATATGCAGTGTAGTGTTTCCTTCAAATCAATGCCATTAAACCAGATGTTTTACTATTCAGGTAAACAGCTATAAACATGTTAACAGTTTAACTAACCTACCAAGCAAGATTCACTTTAAACCGTTGCTCTGCCCTGAAAGAACAAAAACTGTAGAAGACCACACTAATATCAAAGAATGCAAAATCTACTGTCGCTTTATCAATTGAGTTCAGACACGTTTCCCAACACATCGACAGCTTGTGCAACCAGAAGCATGTTAAAAAAGACTTGTGCTAAGGACAAAGAGAACTTCTGAGATCCTTCATGCCGGGCGTTCATGTCACCGGTTTGCCCCGGAGCAGCTGGAACGCACCCCTCTCAAATCCCCCGATCCGTCCCTCCACAGAAAATAGAAATGGGCTGTTAGCAGAGCCATCTATCCTCGGTCCAAATGAAATTGCTGGCCAGCAGCCCATATTAAAGCACCTGTCCCTGAGGACACGGCCCTTTTTCCTGGTGTATGTGACGGTCCTTCCAGGACACTTGTTGCTGCAGGAACCACATTTTTACAGCGTGGAGCATCTACAAGAGAAACCACTCTTAAATAGCAGAGCATGTGATCAGATAAAAAAAGAAGGAAAACCTTTTCCCCCATTCAGTGTGACTATACAACAACAACTATTATTATTATTAATATTATTCAAAATAAGTTTATTTATTATAATTTTAATTATAAAAATTATATTTAAAAATATTGCAATAATACAATGGTACTATAAAATAAAAATGAGCATTTCATAAATATTATTATTATTAAAAATAATAGTTTATTATTATTTGCATTATAAAATGTATATAAAAATATTAAAAACATTGCAATAATACAATGGTATGGAATAAAAATGAGTATTTCATAATAATAATAATAATAATAATTATTATTATTATTATTATTATTATTGCTTAAAATATTTGTTATTAAATTAATTAATAATTATTTTATTATTTACTTTTATGGTTTATTATTAAATTATAAAAAAAATTATCAATCAATAAATAATTCTTATTGCAATAATGCTACTGCATTGTAAAATAAAAACCATTCCATAATATTATTATTATTAAATTGTTATCCATTTTTATTTCTATCATTTTTATTTTATAATATTTAAATTATAAAGATACAATTAAATAAATATTTTACTTTTGCAGTAATACTACTGTAAAATACAAAAAAAAACAGACAATCATAATAACTACTACTATTATTAGCATTTATACAGAAAAAAACTGATAAAATAGCAATACTATGGCTGTATTAATTTCTTTACTTTCAAAAATGAAACTATAGAGCTTGGTGGAAAACCACTGAGAGACGTTTCTTTTGTTTATATCGGACTCATACACGATTCTCATGACAAATTTGTGAAGATGAATAGTGCATGCGGTGTTTTCAAACACACGTTATAAGGGACCCAAACTCACAGCGCTTGCAGAGATGGAGTTTGTGTGGAGCAGCATGTGGATCATACTTCAGGGTGGAAAATACAGAAATCTGTATAAACTGGGGGGAAACATCTTGTACAAAGACATGAGAAGTCCTTACAAAAATCTGTGGTGTGTGTTGTTTGTTGTTATTCCATGGTCTGACTGAATACTCGATTCTGATTGGCTGGCAGGTGTTGATTAAATTCGTTGAACTGCACAGGTAGTTCCAAGTCAGTTTAATCACCGTTCCATATTAATGCGCTGCTTTAATAGATGAACACTAACCAACAAGCATCACTCGCTCACACACACACACACACACACACACACACACAAGGAGAGAGTGTGAGTTGGAAGATCGCAGATTGCGCTGCACACATACATGAACTTCTTGTCAACGCTTCCCCACGATTTTTATTAATAAAATAGCCTAGATACTAGATCGCTAGATTATATTCCTCAGCAACGATGGTAAAATGGCTGTTTAAGTAATTTTTTGTACAGAGAGACGCGCACAGATGCAGGTAACAACTGTCCTCTCTCTCTCTCTCTCTCTCTATAATTAATTGAAATACATGAAGTATCATTCAAATAAATGTGATGATTGTGATCTTACCTCACTATTTCATCTCTGTGTCTGATTTGAAGGGGGCAGAATGCTGAGCTAACGAGCCGTAACTGACGAAAATAACTCATTTTTACCCATTCCGACAAATATTGCGCTGCAAAGAGCAATACTAGTTTTAACTTGTCTATAACTTGGCATATGACCATGGAATAAACGGGATAATCAACGGCTAGCCGTGCATTAAAGGATTTAACTCCGCTTCGCGTCGGGCGGTTCTTTGCCTCCACGTCGTGCATTTAAAGTAATTTAATGCACAGCTAGCCGTTGATTATCCCTTACTTGTATGTTGCGGGGCTGTTTACTGCAAATAAAACAGGTGGCACATCAGCGGAAAAACAGGATCTGGAGAAACTGAAGAGGCTTGAGTTCATTCACTTTGTACAGTGTCCTCCACTAATATTGGCACCCTTGGTAAATATGAGCAAAGGCAGCTGTGAAAATAAATCTGAATTGTTTATCCTTTTTATCTTTCATTGAAAAAATTCACAAATTTCCAACCTATCATTGAAGTAAAACAATTGAGAGTGGGGCGGGGGATCTCATTGTGAAATAAATGCTTTCACCATTTCATGTTGGCCACAATTATTGGCACCCAATTATTGCAACGTCCTTTTCCCAGCACAACAGCTCTGAGTTTTCTCATAGAATGCCTGAAGAGTTTGGAGAACACCTGATAAGAGATCAGAGACCATTTTCTTCATCCAGAATCTCTCCAGATCCTTCAGATTCACAGCTCCATGTTAGTACTTCTTCTCTTCAGTTCACCTCACTCATTTTCTGTAGGGTTCAGGTCAGAGGACAGAGACAGCAATGGTAAAAGATTCATTTTGTGCTCAGTGACCCATTTTTTTGTGTTTATTTTGATGTTTGTTTTGGATTGTTGTCCTGGTGGAAGATCCAAACACGGCCCATTATAAGATTTCTAACAGAGTCAGTCAGATTTTGATTTTTTATCTGTTGGTATTTGATAGAATCCATGATGCCATGCATCTGAACAAGATGTTCAGGACCTCTGGCAGAAAAACAGGCCCACAACATTAAAGATCCAGCAGTATATTTAACCGTGGACATGGGGTACTTTTTTATCCCTGTTTGTACTAAACTCATCTGGTGGGTTTGCTGCCAAAAAGCTCTTTTTTCAGTTTCATCTGACAATAGAAGCCAGTGCCATTTGAAGTTCCAGTCGTGTCTGACAACTGAATTTGCTGGAGTTTGTTTTTGGATGAGTGAGGACAATTTTTCTTGAAACCCTCCCGAACAACATGTGGTGATTTAGGGGATGTTTGATATATTTTTTTTAGGTTTCTGACCCCAAGACTCAACTAATCTCTGCAATTCTCCAGCTGTGATCCTTGGAGAGTCTTTGGCCACTCAAACTCTCCTCCTCAGCGTGCATTAGGACGATATAGACACACGTCCTCTTTCAGGCAGATTTTTAACATCTTTAGTTGATTGGAACCTCTTAATTATTACCCTGATGGTGGAAATGAGTATTTTCAATGTTTTAACTCTTTTCTTACAACCACTTTCTATTTTGTGATGCTCAACAATCTTGTTCTTCACATCAGAAATATATTTTTTGGTTTTTCTCATTGTGATGGATGATTAAGGGAATTTGACCTTTGTGTTCCTCATATTTATAATCCTGTGGAACAGAAAGTCATGGCTGAACAATTTCATGCTCCTAGTCACCCTGGTGTGCTAAAAAATGTAAATATGAATGGGAATATACTTCAGAGATATTTTACTCATAAGAATTTCTAGGGGTGCCAATAATTGTGGCCAACATTCATTGGCAAAAAACATTTATTACATCATGAGGTTTTCTCCCAACTCTCAATTGTTTTACTTCAATGATAGGTTAGAATTTTGTGAATTTATTGAGTGAAAGATCAAAAGGATAAACAATGCAGATTTATTTTCACAGCCGCCTTTGCTCATATTTATCAAGGGTGCCAATATTAGTGGAGGGCACTGTATATTCCAACAGAGTAAGTCATGTCTCTATTGTGCCAAGCTTTGAAACAAGAAGAGATCAAGACAGAGTGCATGAACTGGCTTTTGACCCTGATGCATTAGCACATCTAACAATCCTGTATTCAATGTAATGGTGAGCAAAGCAAGAAGAGAGAGAATAATGTTTAAACTCATAACTAAAATAAAATGCTTTACAATCCTCACTTCTGCATACTAGGTTTAAGTGCGTACTTGATGCATGTTTCTGTAGTAACTAAACGCACATCCTGAAATTAAGAATCCACACTGAATTTCTGAAAACATCAATCTTTGAGGTAATATCAGCCATATGTAACATGTTAAGCTACTCAGGTGTATGGCACTGCTGACAACATAAAAAAATAAAATAAAATAAAAAATAAAAATAAAAAGAGAATACCCTTGAACTAAACAATAAATATATACTGGTATAAGATCACTGAAAAACATAAAATAAAATAAAAGAAAATGCAATACAATAAAAAATACAAAAGAAAATAAATAAATAAAATGCAATGAAAAATGTAAATAATATAAACCTGCATAATGGTATATAGTAGATTGTGGAAATTAAATTAAATTAAAATAAAATAAATTATCAAAATACATTAAAATAAAAATGTAATATCAGCCTTAAGTAAGTACTACTCAATAGCTTTAAATAAACAATATAATAAAAAATAATAAACATAAAATAAAAAAATAAATCTTTGAGGTAATATCATCTATAAGTAACTATTATTCAGTAACAGCTACTCAGGTGCTCTGGTTTATGCACTGCTGACAATGTAAAACTCAAAAAAAGACAATACCCTTACAGAACAAGTACTGTGTAAGGTAGAACATATGGATCAAGGAAATGAGAAATACTTGTCTAAGATGCACAAGACTTAAGTCTGAATGACATCTCTGTGGCTCTGAGGTTTAATCTGAATCCCATTTTGGTTGCAATTTGAAAATGTTTCCAAAAACACACAAATTAAATATATAATTTCCTAACCAAATAGATTTCAGAAGCACCTATGGCAAGAAAACAATATGAAAGTAGCGAGCGGGTCTCTTGATCTTGTACAGCTGGTGGATCGGAGCGTCTCGACTGAAGGGGCTCGTGTTTGTTCTTGGCCACTCTAAAGGAGACATCTGATGGCTCCAGCTCCTCGATGGGCCTCTTCCAAATCAACCATCTGTTGAGGCAGCGCTGGAAAAGCTCTCATACAGCGTGCCTGGCAGAGACCATGTGCCCCAGCATGCCACATCAATATACCACCAACACCGCACGCCAGCCATTACTGGAGGCACAAACCCACCGCCGGCCGTCCCTGAGAACGAGCGTGAGAAAGCACTTTACACAAAACAGGGTAGAAAAGAGCTTCTGGAGTCCATTTCTTCTCTTCTTCAGCAAACGGTCAGTGAAACAAGGTGCTGCTTATCAGAAAACTGATCAAACTGAAAACTGGCAAGAGCCCGAAATAAATATTACATGAGCTGGGTTTAGCAAATTTTACAATACTGTTATCAAGATTTTTAGTATAGATAAGAGTATAAACAAACAAATAAATAAATAATAAAATAAATAAAGTTAAAAAAAAACAATAAAATAAAACTATTAAAATAAAAACTGCATTAAAAAAGATATGGTATTAAAAAAATAAACAACGTAAAAAATAAAATTAAATGTAACAAAAATAAAATAAAATTAGCATAAAATAAACATTTATAATACATTTTAAAAAACAGTTTTGAGTTAAATTTATAACTTATTCATTTTTTAAAAATTAGAACAAAAATTAACAAAAGTAAAATAGATTAGCATAAAATAAAACAAAAACTTTTAAAATATTATTTAAATCCAAAGATTAAGTTAAATTTATCTTATTAAAAAAAAATAATAAATTATAATAATAATAATAATAATGGCATTACATAATAAAATATTTTTTTAGGATGAGGGTAGCTATATTGGGACTAAATGTTGGTTTCTAGTTACCGATAAACTGATTTCTCATAAATTAAGTGAAAAAAATTCTTAAATTAAAATATGAATAAAACATGTAAAAAAAAAATAATAAATATTGATTGAAACATTTGTAAGAGGCCATTTTGAAAATTATAATTAGTTTAAAGGGGTGGTTGACTGTTTTTTTTCTAGGCTTGATTGTGTTTATGGGGTGCAATCAAATATATGTTCATGCTTCGTTTAAAAAAAAAAAAAAAAAAAACATTATTTTTCACATAATTTACCTTTATTCTACACCGCTCTGTCCCCTTTCTGATAAACACCCCGATTATTTCCTGGTTTTATGAAACCCCTCCCTCAAAAATACGCGATGGTCTCAGATTGGTTAGCTGGTCCAGTGTGTTGTGATTGGCTAAACCGTCAGTGCGCGTCTGAATGTCCCGCCCCTCAGCTCAGCGCCATGTGCTCCGGTTGTATTGTAAACAATAGCGTCATCAATATTGCTTATCAATTTGAGCCCAATTGAGACACAGAGGATATTAGTGAAGAGGATCGTGCAGAACCTCTGTACGGAGCATGGCTCTTAATGGTATGGTTTTTTTTTTTCGGTTCATACTTTTAGATACGCTGCTATTTGTAAATGCTACTGCTTCTGTTAGCTTTTAATATACGGTTTTATCCTGATTAAAGCTTTAATACAGTACAGCAACCACACGCATTTATAACGCTTCTCATAGCTATGTGAAAATAAGTGTATAATTGGAACAGTTTGTTGGAGCTGATCTGACGATCTGAATGAGAAAGAGAGAGAGAGAGAGAGAGAGAGAGAGATGCAGAGCAGGAGACGTGAGGAACAGGATTGATAACCGCTGCTTTAGAACACTGATTTTGAATCTTGTGAATCCATTAGAATCGTTAGAAGACAGAATTGTGATTCATATATGAATAGATTTTTACGTGCACCCCTAGTTTTCTCTTCCGCTTCTCTAAATCAGCGCAGCACGGCCTCGCCCTCCCTTTGCAGCATGTTCCCGGGGGCGGGGTTTATCTGGGTTTGTGACGTAACGAACCCGGGAAGTAACTCGTTGTAGTCCCTATGAGCCTTTTTTGTAGGCATTAAACTGCCATAATTTTAAAAGACACCCCCATTTTGAGGATATCTCCGTTTGCATTGAACTTTCAGCTTCGTAACTTTGCAGATATTGTTTATGCTCAAACAGAAACATTACACACTAACTAAAGTTAAAAAAGTGAAAATCGCAATCAACCACCCCTTTAAAAACTTGCTAAACAGTTCACTACACCTAACTGAACAAAGTCAACAGATTCTCCATAAAACCATGGCATTTGTGCCTCATGCTTTTTAAGAAGAAAAAAGAAAAAAAAAGAAACTGTGCCAGAAAAAGCTGGACATGTGAAAAGTGTGGTGTAAGCACAGGGTTTGGAGAGGCGCTGACCTATCAGAGAGGACATCAGAGCTGTGAGAGTGTTAATGTGAATGCATTCAATCACAGGGGTCACGACGGGATGTGTTTTCTCACCCCATCTACAGCATCTCAAGTCAGATGAAGTGTACTTTGTCACATCACAGTGAAATAACGTCTACTGAGAGCAAAAGCTTTGAGAAAGCTTCACAAAAACCCTCGAAATAAAGCATCATTACACGAATGAAGACATCAACCTACCAACATTGGCACTTACTTGCGCAGAACTTGCTTGCATGTCACATTTTCTTAGGAAAATATACAAAAAAACACAAAATACTTTCAGTACAATATTTCCCTACCTACTTCACAACGCAATTGGGATTAATAGGGACATTTACCTCAGTCTCGAGACTGAAGATTTTGTGAGCTAGCTAGTGAGCTACTTAAACCTGTTACTAATAGATATTTTCATACTTCCCTAGCGGATTAATCACAATACATTAAGACAAATGTAAAGACCTTATATTACAAGTTTAAGGGTAAATATGTAAATGAGGCATTATCGAATCAATCATGGACTAACTTGCATACATTTCCAAAAATTCACAAATCACAGCAGATTTTCATTGAGCTCAGCTTTATGCAAGTAAGCAGTGACAACAACCAATAGAAATACAGATGCTACGAGTCGAGAAATGCCTACTAGCACTTCATCTATTAAATCGCTGTTAATAAACATCACTTAAACTATCTACATGCCATTATTACTCCACAAACATTCTTGCTTCACAAAAATCAGGACTTCAGCATTGCTGTTGGCTCCAACAGACAAGTTTAACAGTGACAAACAAGTTCAGTTCATTTGAGGATCATTTAACATACCTAAAATACTCCCCCAAAACAGCTCCTAAATCCACTTGTTGTACAACCCACATCCACTGCTTGAGTACAGGCCTTCAAATGCATCATTCTGGAAATAGTGATCCAAAACAACTGGCTGGAACCCATGAGAAGACAACGAGAACGAGGAAAGGAGGAGGTGAAAGTTGAGGAGAAAGGGTTGGCAGGCTGGGGCTAGCCAGTTAGTGAAAACGCTCACAGCTGCCCCACTAATCTGCGCACCCCCCTACCCCGCCACACAACCACCAACCGCTGTGCAGAACGGCCTCATTAGCATATGTAAAGGGCCGGCTCTAGACTGCGACATTCAACCTTACTGGGAAATAAAGGAGAATGACACAAAGACTAAAAAAACCTCCATTGTTCCTCCACGCGGTTCAATACGTGACCTTCTGGATGCCGAGAGATGGTTTTGGCGCTGGAGGAATCCATGTAGACATTTAGCTCTGCATTCGTTCCGTACGAAAGACTTTATCGAACTGACAAAAATTCTGCATGGCAACTTTACATATGTTCCAGCATCTGTGCATTTCAACATCAAATCTGTAGGTGGCAACAGCAAACATCTGGAACCATCAATGCAGCAGTCTTTGATTCAGACGCTCAGAGAGAAGTGTGACTGCTGGATACTAGTTTCTTCTGGAAGATACTTTCAACCTTGGGAAACTTTAATTCTGACAGTTATTAACAGTTCATCTGTGGCGTAGTTGAGTTTACTTTACTGAGAGACTTACATACTGACCAGGCCAATCAAATGTTTGATATCTGACAGCTTTCAGATTATGATGATTAACAGCAGCATTAGCTCTCTCTCTCGTGTCAGATACAGAAAACGACAGATAGAAGGACAAAGCATGATGGATAAAAATGATATAACGATAGACAGACAGACAGACAGACAGATAGACAGACAGACAGACAGACAGACAGATAGATAGATGAACAACAGACAGACAGACAGATAGATGAACGAACAGACAGATAGATAGATAGATAGATAGATAGATAGACGAACGATAGATAGATAGATAGACAGATAGATAGATGAACAGACAGACAGACAGATAGATGACAGACAGACAGATGACAGACAGACAGACAGACAGACAGATAGATAGAGTGACATAGACAGATAGATAGCTGTGAATGTGTTGCAGTGGGTCTGGCAGCTCTCAGTGATCCTGCAGCAGTTACAGCGCTGCTGTCGAGTGTTTGTTGATGGTTGGCTGGTTACGCTCCGTGTTCAGCAGTGCAGTGAGCTCACAGCTGGCTTTACTTCCACTGCTCACAATCACGCTCACTGTGTGTGTGTGTGGAATAATCCGGTCACTCGACGACATCACATTCATGTTCAGCTACACTCCCTCCCCCGCTCCTCCTCAATGCAACTCAGAAAGAATCTAATAAAGGATCGCTTGAGTGGAAGGAAACGGTGGAGCTTAATTGCGCTGGATTCATTTGTGTAAGTGTGGCCTTCCTTCCAGGAGGTTTCACTTTGATCTGCTGCGTGGGGTGAAGGGGGTTCAGGACAACACGCCGGTTTCGCTTCAATTTTGGGGGATGTTTGGGAGAAAGATGGACTAGTGACTGGCACTCCAGACCCACACACACTCCGTCTGGCCTCTCATGCACACTTCAACAGGAGGACCTGAAGGAGCGCAGCACAACTCACATGACAGAGAGGCTTTTGAAATGTGATGGACACTTCAGATGCCGCACACACACATCATACGCACTGAGAGTGGAGTGTATTTGTGTGAATACACTAGCAGAAGCATTGAGTAATTTGCAATGTTCTCTCTTCAGCAAAAATACACCAAAATATGCAGCATACAACAGAACACACTGTGCTTCCACAATGCAGTGTGTTTGACATTCCTTTTCAGAGTACTGAATAAAATCAAGGTAAATCCAACCATGATTTTTTGCTTCTTGACTCATTATTTCATCACTGTAAAAAGTTAGGATATTACACAAAATTGGATAAAAAAAAAAGTTTTTTTAAATATTTACATTTTAATAAATAAATGAATACATTTAAAAAATATCATAAATTAATATGAAAAAAACAAGAAAATGAATTATATTATTAAATTAATATAAATTAAATTAATACAAAATACATACATTAATAAAAAATTATTTAGTATTATATAATTTACTAATATATAATAATGAAATGACAGAATATATTAATAATGGATATTACCTTTTTATTGCTGTAGTTTATTTTTTATTTTAGTATTGTCGAAAAACAAAAATATATTAAAAATAAAATAAAATAAAATAATCTGGTTCTGCTTATTGGTTATCTGACACACATCCAACAATAATAGATAGACACAGATCAAATGACCAACAGACAGAGAGAAATGAACAACGGATAGAATTATAGATAGTAAATAATTTAATAAATATAAATAATAATGCTTATTTGTTATCTGACATTTAAACAAAAATAAACAATCCCAAATCGGTATTTCCAGGTATTGGCCATAAAAAGGCAATATTAATTGATTTCTACCAAATTACACAAAAAAATGTGGTAACAATGTAGTGTACTACTGTGTACGCATTTACCATTGCATATCGCATACTGTTTCACATCCTTTTCTAAAACAGAGAAGGTAGTACACAGTACATAGTGGGCAGTATGCAGTTAGAAGTGTGCTTGCATTCCTTTCTAAACATAGCCAGACTCTCCAAAGCAAAAAGGAGGATGGTCTGTACACAAACTCCAGTCCACAGTGAAATCTGTATCCCAAACGGATGCAATCCAACAAGTTTCCAGCAAAAATACTTTATCCAAACTAAAAGAAAAAAATACTGCTGTTGCACCAATGGGAACATGTTTGATATACCACTGAGTGCATGAGCAAAACAGAAACCAATCTGTACTGATGCTTAGCTGGGATTTATCACATTGTCTCATCACACCTGCTCAGGACACGGTGTGACTCTGAAATGCAAATGTGGTCTGGTCACGATGAACTTGTGTTTCAGAGGAGCGTTCTGGAGGTTTTTAGTGGGCGGCAGGGGAGCGTGTAAATAGGATAATGAAAATGACCTAGTGGATGAAAGAAAAACACAGAAACGCTTCTGGGATTGTGATGAATGGCTGAGAGCAGATGTCATGTAGGGCCCCTCAGAGGAACTCATGTGGGCCACTTCACATACTGTATGTTCAACACCATAGAAAGTCACACAGCCATTTCACCCGTCAGCTCTCCAACAACAAACACTCTTATGGTAGCTTTATCAGAAGAGAAACATCCATAACAGTAACTAGTTATTTTAAATGAGTAGGCCTTTTGGTGAGAAGAGAATGCTTTAATTTTGACTGGTAGTGTATGTTAGCCTAAATTAAAGATATTAATATTAATAAGGTGAGTCAACTAATATGTTTAAAAGTATTAATTTATTTGCTGATCAAGGCCACAACGTGTGTAAATACACAAACACTTCTGAGTAGAAGTACACTGACTGAACAGCAGTCACGCACAGAACAAGGCCAGGTTAACCAGAAACATGGTAACAATTTGTCGGCCAACTCGTCCATAGTTGACCACAACAAGGCCACTTGTTTGGCAGGGAGTTTACGATCATGTGTAAATACACAGTCAGTGAATTCAGCTCAATGAACAAGTTGACAGGGCATAAAAACAAGTCAGTGAATTCAGCTCTGAACAACAGGGCATAATCCAATAATAAATAATATGGAAAAATGTAAAAAATGTTAAGCATGCAATTGTTAACTGAGGTAAATATTTTTTTATATTGTCACATCAAATTTAACAAATAATAGAATACATAAAATCTAAACTAAAATAACAATTAAATTACATAAGTGACAAAAATTAATAAAATAAATTAAAGACTAAAATAATTATGAATGAATGAATGATGAATGATGCATTTATATATGAACTATGAATTATGAACTAAAGCAACCAAATAACAAAGTAAACAACTATAAAAACATAACTAGATAAAAAAACAACCAAGTTACTAAGTACTTAGCTAACTGACAGTTTACTAAAATAGCTATAAAATAACTAACAAGAACTAAGTAAATGACTAAAATAATTAAATTGCACTAAATAACTAATTAAAACTAACTAAACAAAGCTAAATGACTAAAATAACTAAAACAAACAACAAAATAACTAACAAAAAAATAAACAACTAAAGTAAATTAATTTTACAACTAAAACAACTAAATCTAAACTGAAGTAATTTACTAAACTAAATAAATTACTTAACTAAATCACCCCAAATAACTACCTAAAACAACTAACTAAATGACTTTTAAAAAACCACTAAAATAACTAACTAACCAACCAACCGGACCAGTTTTTAATATATGAACCATTATTCACATCTGAAATAAAGATGTTGTTTAGATAAGCAGTGCTGTACGTTTAATATAATATCTACACAAATATCATATGCCTGTATAATAGAATGAAATTAATTTCTCATATTATTCAAGAATCTATTGAGACTGATTCTTCAGATAGATTTGCTTACAGTGACCTGAGAGGACGTCCCACAGCAGCCGGTGAGTGTTTTGGGCATCCAGCACACTCAGGAGGTCTATTCATTGACGGTTTCGCTCTCAATCGTGCCGTCCCTCCATCTGATGTCAGCTGTCAACTGTAAACACTCAGTCGCTCCCATCAACCCTCACTAGTGCTACGGCGCGGGAACAAACAACACACGACTGACTCGATTGCTAGGCAACCCCAGCTTGATCCAGCCGTCCCCACTGACAGCATGTGTCTAATTTGCATTCAAAAGCTGAAAAATTAAATACATCACGTATGAGACTTCAATTGCACCGAGATATGTTGTCTGCAACCCATTATACCTTGGTATTGTGAATTTATGAAACAGGATATTCAATGAGAAGAGCAGAACCTGGCGAGCGTTTGCACCATGACACAAAGACGTGACGCTCCGGCTCTGGCAGGCTTTGTTTAGTCACAGCAGACAGTGAGCAGACTGCTGCCACCACAGGACCAAACTGAGCCACTCAACCAAAACTCATACACCAACGGACATCAGGAGACCGAGCGTGAAGGTTTAACTGCTGCTTAAACAGACCTGATCAAGTTTTCAAGTTTCAAGTTTCAAGTTTTATTTGTCACATCACGACTATACAGAGACTGTATAACAGCAGTGAAATGAGAGTCGGGTCCGCTCCATGGACAGTCAAATATTGAAAAAACAACACAAGGGAAGTAAACATAAGATAAGATGAATGAAAAATAAGATATAAAGAATAAAATATAAAATGTAAAAGAATGTGCATGCAGTAAGCTGTAATTAAATATTAATATAAGCATGACCAAAGAGGAATGTGCAACAGGTTATACATGGTTGACATGAAGCAGCCAATCACAAAAAATAAAATAAATATAAAAATAAGATACGATTTACAAGATACAGAACGTGTTGTTCTGTATGGGATAAATCTCTCAAATTCGATTCATATCGGCCATGCAATAATCCCAAACTGATGTTTATGTGAAAAACAACTGCTAAAGGCATCTATAAAATCATCTGACAAATGCATACATGCAAATGTAAATTCAACTAGGTTGTCTGATTAACTGGCTGGTCTTAAAGGAAAAGTTCACCCAAAAATGAAAATGCGCTGAAAATGTCCTCACCCTCAGGCCATCCAAGATGTGGATGAGTTTGTTTCTTTATCAGATTTGGAAAAATGTAGCTTCTGGCCAAAAGTCCATAATCCATAATAAGGCTTCCTCCAGTGAAAAAGTCCATCTCCTATTGTCTCTCACATTAAATTCTACCCACATATTTCTTTAGAGCCGTTTTTGAACTGTTTTGGCTTGTAAACAGTGTTTGATCTATGCAGATTTCTCTCCTGATTCAGACAAGATGGCTTTTTCACTGAAGGAAGTGTTATGGAGTCATATTTTTTTTTTCAAAAAGTGGGGGTTTGAAGTTAAAAACGCCTTGATGTATTTGTTTCATACAAACATGCAACTTTCACTTCTCAAGACATTAACTGATGGACTGGATTGCTGTGGATTATTGTGATGTTTTTATCAGCTGTTTGGACTCTCATTCTGACGGCACCCATTCACTGTAGAGGATCCACTGTTGAGCAAGTGATGGAATGCTACATTTCTCCAAATCTGATGAAGAAACAAACTCATCTACATCTTGGATGGCCTGAGGATAAGTACATTTTCAGCAAATTTTCATTTTTGGGTGAACTATTCCTTTAATGAAGTCTGTTTCTAATTCAACATGCCATTTAAAATGCAACACTCATTTATGCATCTACATATACAAACTATTAAAAACCAACTGACAGATACTCAAATAAATATGGGAATGCATGAACTGATTAAATGCATTTATGCATATTTTGAATGCACTGTAATTTGCTTGGATAAAAGCACCTGCCAAATGCATGAATGTAAATATCTGTAATCTTTTAGTGCACAAAACTATTAGGCTAATCCTAAAAAAATGTAGACATACAGATGCATTTTAATGTGTCCTAAGGCAATGCAAAGTCATTTCACAACTTGAAATATATATTTATTGGTGATGAATCGGTTATATAATGTTGCATTAAAGCTACTTTAGAAAAATTAATTTAGACATGCAACCTTCTCAAAGTTTTCTCACGTGTCTGGTGTGTTAACAGTAGCATCTGTACCTCTTTCAGCACTCTTTAAAACACTCTAAAAAGTTGCATCTCTGAGCTTATCCACATTAAAGCACCACCACTAAAAACACTGCAGCTAAAAATCTAGATAAACCATTCTCGATAAGATACGAAGGGCAAAATGAGGACTGTGATTTCTCCGGCTCACATTGAGCTCCACAGCTGAGCTGGAGCGTGACACCTCTGGGTCTAAAATTAGCCCATGAAAAATAAATGAACAGATCGGGAGGTGATTTCTGTAGATTTTGTGTTCTGAGAGCAGCGCTGGCTGCTGACGGGCACCGTGACAGGGTGTGGGCACGGGTACAAGAGGAAGGAAAACACTCGCCATCAGCTCCATTACCTGTCTACAACAAAAACCGACAAACTGAGAGATGAGGAAAGAGCTAAAAGCACAGAGGGAGGTTTTATTGCTTTTGCCCAGAAGCAGGAAAAGCCATGAAAGAGACTGTGACGTTACCATTAGGGAGGGGAATCAGTTCACTGAAACTGGAGAAGTGAAAGCAATGATTGATCATCAAAACACATTAAGTGTATGACCCTCACACATTACACATGATCATAGATCACTAGATATCGAAATCCAGAAGAAAAAAAAAATGCAACAAATGTGGTAAAATATGCTTATGTTTAAGTCTGAGATTCATTTCAAAGAATCAGTTCTTACTACGAGGCTACGTCGGTCGTGCTGTATGTTTGTTGCTGAATACAGAACAACAAGGAAACTGTCTGTTTACTGACTTTGTATTATTTTGTGGTGTGGTCATTAGTTATTTTGCAAAAAGAACCAAAATACACTTACAATTGAATCTGATACACATTTAAAAAGAACTGGTTCATAAGAGTCATTTGTTTGTGAATCAGACTGCATTTGTCGTGCTGTACTGTATGTTTGATGTTGCATGCAGTGCAAGAAAATTGTCTAGTTACGGTCTTTGTATTTTTCTGTGGTGTATTTATTGGTTATTTTGCCAAACAAAACAAATCAAATCAAATCACTTTTATTGTCACATCATCACAGCACATGTGCCTTGTTGAGTGAAATTCTTGAGAGCGTGCTCCAGACAGTGCAGAAACAATTAACATATAGACAGTACCATTACATACTTACAGACTTATACAGATGACAATGTGCAATATACACATACATATACTCAGTACACACAGTGTACTGTTAGACATACTTACAGTTATCAATACACATTATACACCGTATGTACACATTCTACATTATGTACACATATATACACACAATAATTTGCAAAGGTGCAGTAGATTGTACATAAGCTGGATACGCAAATGTCATGGATGTGCATTGGATGGTATCCAGTGGTAGCAGATAGATTGTTGTATTTGTGCAGTGTGTACGTTTAGTCCAGTTTGAACTGTGTTGGAGTTAAAGTGCAGTGCGTGGCATATCGTAAAGTGGGAGTGTGCTGTAGGGTGTATTAGTTCTGACTGTTCATTAGCCTGATAGCCTGAGGAAAAAAGCTATCCCTCAGTCGGCTAGTGTGGGATCGGATGCTGCGGAGACGTCTTCCTGAGGGCAGCAAAGAGAACAGTCTGGGGGACGGGTGGCTGGAGTCATTGATGATCCTCTGGGCTTTCCTTATACACCGCCTGGTGTAGATGTCCTGGAGGGAGGGAAGCTCACCTCCAACAATGTGGCGGGCAGTTCGCACAACCCTTTGCAGAGCTTTGCGGTTGCCAGCGGTGCTGTTTCCAAACCAGGAGGTGATGCAGCCGGTCAGGATGCTCTCCACAGTGCAGGTGTAGAATGTTCTGAGGATGCTGGGGCTCATTCCAAACTTCCTCAGCTGTCTCAGGAAGAAGAGGCATTGATGTGTCTTCTTCAGCACTGCATCTGTGTGAGCGGACCATGTGAGATCCTCAGTGACGTGAACGCAGAGGAACTTAAAGCTGTTTACCCGCTCCACAGGTGTCTTGTCAATGATGATGGGTGTGTGTTCTCTGCTCGGTCTCCTGAAATCCACCACAAGCTCCTTGGTCTTGTCGATGTTGAGTGAGAGGTGGTTCTCCTGACACCATTTAGTCAGGGTACTCACCTCCGCTCTGTAGGCCATCTCATCGTTGTCAGTGATCAGGCCTATCACCGTTATGTCGTCAGCAAATTTGAAGATGACGTTGGAGCTGTGTGTGGCTGCACAGTCATGTGTGTACAGGAGTGGGCTGAGGACGCAGCCCTGAGGAGCACCAGTGTTGAGGGTCAGCGGAGATGAAGTGTTGTTGCCCATTCTGACCACCTGACTTCTGCCTGTCAGAACATATGCTCAAGTTTAAGTTTGAGACTCCCTTGTCCCTCGATTTAAAAGAGAGACACCACTTGGCTCATAAGTCGCTAGTCATCACCAGAGGCGACAAGTTATCACAAACTTATGCCGTCTGCAATGTGTGTATGTCAGATTAGTGATGTTTTTGCTTGTTGTGCAAATCAGACTGCAAACTAGTTTTTTAAAACGTTTCAATTAAGAACGCTATATATGTAGGTTTGAGCACAAAACAAGACTTGCATACAGAATATCTGGCCGATGCAGTGTGTTCTGGGTAGAAATGGTCTATTTATTGCCTTTGTATTATTCTGTGGAGTAGTTATTAGTTATTTTGCAAAACAAAACACACTTAAGTTTAAGTTTGAAATTCCTTTAAAAGAATCAGTTCACAAGACACATTGTTTGTGAATCAGGCTGGTCAGACTGTATGTTTGTTGTTACAGTACAAGGAAACTGTCTTTTTATTGTCTTTGTATTATTTAGTGGTGTAGTTGTGTAATTGCACAAATTCAACTCACTCCATCTTAAGTACTCAGCTGATATTATCTGTTAAAGTACTCACAATAAAAAAACCCGAAAAGCACATTTCTAGTCTTAATGGTGGTTAAACTGGTGTGATGCTATGAAGATTTCTGCATTCGCATCTGGAGGTGAGGGTTCATAGAGGCCTGTCGAACAGCTGGGTACCAAACACAACCGACAGAATGAATAAACAACGACAAAGAGGAAATTGTGGCAGCTTTGAACATCTGTCACATCCCAGCAGGAACTTCCACTAATTAAAAGAGAAACTCCGACAACAGAAATTTGATTAACCAAAAACCACTAACTTATTCTCCAAAGCCCTGACGGACCCCGCGGGGAGATGGTTTCGATAAAACTCCATGAGAATCTGACTGTTCGCCTGAGTCACGCAGCTGCCGTCTCTCTCTTTTTTTTTTTTTATAAGAGTCACTTTGAAAGCTCTTCTGAAAGTGCCATTGGAAACAGCTGTTCTGTGGGCATCAGCCGTGAGATGTGGACCCGTTCTGACAAGAAGAACAGCAGATGAATCCAAATCACGTGCAAATGACCAGACAAAGCCAACACTGACCAGTACTCAAACCAATGCCAAGAAGCATC
Organism: Schizothorax lantsangensis; assembly: GCA_027422415.1. NCBI lineage: Eukaryota > Metazoa > Chordata > Actinopteri > Cypriniformes > Cyprinidae > Schizothorax > Schizothorax lantsangensis. The sequence goes on along the minus strand of CM049852.1, from coordinate 32,172,329 downwards.
CCGAAGGACAGATAAACAAAATGAAAAGAAGGGAGATAATGACGAGGAAAATAATTAGCAAAAGTGCAATACAATACAATACAAGTAAAATACAAGTAAAATAAAATAAAATAAAATACAATACAATACAATACAATACAATAATTTATTAGTAGTAGTATTTAAAAGTAGTAGTTTTGCAAAATGTAGACTTTAAAAAATAATAATATTTTTTATTATTATTATTATTAAGTATAATAATAATTTATATACTTTTATATAATAATGACAATTATCTACATTTTGCAAAATGTAAAATGCAAAAAACATTATTATTATTACTACTATTATTACTACTCCTTAAAATTATAATTTATTAATATTGTTTTATGTATAAATGACACATAGTAGATTTTTTGCAAAGCCCCAAAAACAGCAATTTATAACTATTATTTTTTGTTATCAACATTTTTTATTTTTTTTCAAACATAACATAACATAACATAACATAACATAACATAACATAACATCAATAGCTCAAAGTCAAGTCAAAAGGGAGGGAGAGAGGGAAGGACAATAAAAACACAAAACAAGTCACTCCTTTATACAATAACGTATATCAAAAAGAAAACACTGCCAAGCATCAATGGTCGAAGGCTTGGCCCCACCGACTCGCGCCGTTGCACATTCACACGTCACTATTTGCAGGAGGCTACGGATCCAATATGTTTTTCTACACATATGTGGTGTAAACCAGTTCTGGATTATTGTCTTCTTCGCAGCTGTAAAGCCAGCAAACAACATTCTCTTTTGCATTGAACTAATACAGAGACCTGAATCATCAAGCAGACACAAACTTGGGTTAACAGACCAATCAATTCGCAGTAATGATGACAAAACCAGGTTTACATGTGTCCATAGACTGATGACGACAGGACATTCCCAAAACATATGCAGAAAAGTGCCTGATGATGTAGTGTTACATATATGGCAGTTCAAATTTGACTGTAGTTTCATTTTAAATCTTTTGTAAGGAGTTATGCTCTATGAATGACTTTGAAGTGAATAAGACGATGAGCCAGATTTTTAGATGTTAAGCTGAGATTAGACCACACTCTCTCACAGTCGACAGATAAATTAAGGTCAGATAATTCCCTATTCCAAATAGTTTTAATAGAAAGAGGTTTTGTAATGCAATCAATCATTTTAGTATATATTAAGGAAACAGATGGCTGACCAGCAGATGGTGCAATCCAGTCCCGCATAGGATGAGAGGAAATGGAAGAAGACCAAGGAACACCATAAGCTTTGAGAGCAGAACGCAACTGAAGAAAGACAAAATATGCGGAAGCTGGTAGACAAAATTTGGCCCTCAATGTCTGAAATGAACAGAGGCCCTGGTCATCATATATATATCACCGCACGTGTTTACACCCAAAGAGGACCAAGAGGGTTGGAAAAATGGACCATTTCCGCATACAAAATTAAAATTATGCCATAAAGGTGTACTGTTACAAAATTTGAAGGGTCCTCCTATCCGACGTTCAACCGTTTTCCAGATTTTAATAGAGTTGGCCACAACCGGACCAAATTTATAATTATCCCCTTTTTTCCTGTGCCAGTAAATAGAATATCTTGAAGTCTATTTGGTTTAACCTTGTCAGCTTCAATCACTCTCCATGAAACTGTAGATTGAGGATCAACCCAATTATGACAAGCTTTAAGCTGGAACGACCAATAATATAATTCAAAATTTGGAACAGCCAGTCCTCCTGCGCTATTAGGATGTTGTAATGTGGTAAGTTTAATTCTGGGAAATTATTTATAACTATTATTATTATTATCATTTAATATAATAAATTAATATAAATATAAAATTATATCTACAATGCTTGGTTCAGGCATTATGAGGTGAAGAGGGAGATAATTTGTCTTGAAAATGTGGATTATGGACACACATGGGATATATCAGAAACTAATGCTGTAGTTTGAACTGAGAGACCAATAATATGACGAAAAAACATCAGCTAGGGTTAATATATTCTCCTACAGTGAATAAAACCCTTATTAAAAGGACTGGAAAGGAACTCACTGAAATGCCCCATAAAAAGAAATGCAACAGAACATGGTCCAAGTCATTTCCATTCCCTCATCCCACTCTTGTACGGGGCGGGCTGGAAACATTCGAGGAAATTCTCATGGAGAGCGAGAGAGAGGGATTGAGCGGATGCTACTTTTTAAAAGTTCCCTTTTTTCTTCTGAAAAGAATCTCGCTGTGTGTGTCCTTAATTGTGTGAGTCTTCCCTTAGGCTCGGTGCACTAAAAAAATCCATTTATCCTTCCTGAGAGTTTGTAGCGGCAAAGAAAAGAGCTAAAGAATCCAGCAGGAGTCACGTGCCGGGGTGACATGGCTTTTCCCTTGTAAAGACTATGGGCCCGTCTCACCGCCGTGGGTCCTTCAGAATGGGATTATTCCTAATGACAGCAGAAGAGAAAAGCCCAGTACATCTGTTCCCAATATTTGCATTTCTTTGGTAAATTACACAATGCACCACTTGACTTGATGGATAGAGGACATTCTCATTCAGTCGTGAGAAACAAGCCCCATGAATGAGTTTCTCTTTCACTCTGTGAATCGACTCATCAAATGACATGCATTTGCGGTTTTAAAAAACGAATGCGCCTGATGTGATATGAGTGATGCTGCCTTCTCTTTGACCGGGGTTTGAACCAGAGATGTGTGGAAATGTATGCACGCAGACATGCAAAATAAATGAGAGCTGTAGTTCAAACGGAGACCAAATTACTCTGATTCATTAAGTAATATGTTAGTTACGTGGACCAAATGCAGTGTGCCATAATTTCATTAATGCATGAACGTCTGCGGTTCAAAGCAGAATTGCAACCATAATGGCTGTTTTCAAACAGGTTTGGCGTTTGGTCAGACAAACAGACAGTCCCACACAGTGTGTCAGTTAAAAATACTCCCTCTCTGGATGTAATTATTAGGCTTCTTTGCTGATCATGAGCTGGTGTCTTTCCTCCACTCCTCCTGTGAAACGGTCTAATGAAAGAAAGTGTTCAAGGGAGGTGAACTGAATAAACTCCAGTTTTCCACTGAGTGCTGATACGACCTGACATCAGAGCCCTGGTGGTGAAGTCACCTCTGACCTTACGAATCCATCCTAGCTAATAATATAACGAGGCACAGCGCTGAACCTCAAATACAAAAAGATGCATTATGGGAGTCTAAGAGAAACTAGCTACATGAATGGGGATAGAAAAAAATGGGAGATAGAACAAACAGACAACAATAGAGCGAATAGATAGAGTGATACAATGATAGAGCAATAGATAGTGTGACAGTTAGAATGACAGACAGAACGCTAGAGCAACAGTTAGAGCGACAGATAGAATGATAGAGCAACAGACAGAGCAACAGAGTGACAAATAGAGCAATAGATCAATAGAGCGATATATAGAATGGTATAGAAATAGAGCAACAGAATGAAAGAGCGATAGAGCAACAGAGTGAAATAGAGCGAACAAAACAATACAGCAACAGGCATAGAGTGACAAATAGAGACAGACAGAGCAGCAGAATGATAAAGAGATAGATAGAATAGAAGAGAAATAGAAAGCTAGAGACAGATAGAGTAATAGGTAGATAGAATGATAGAGCGACAGAGGGATAGATCGAAAGACAGAGCAACAAAGCAATGATAAAATGGAAGACTGACAGACAGAACGATAGAGCGACATCTAGACAGAGCAACTGATAAAAAGATAATGATAGAGCAACAGATAAATAGATTACATTTACATTTAGCATGTACATTATACATTACACTATATTTTTTATATTAAATAGATAGAGCAATAAATAGAGCGATATCATGAAAAAAGTACTACCATTAAACTTCAAACTTCTCTGAAGAGGTGGAGAAATATGTATATAAAAAAGGAAAAAGATACAATATGGCAGATCAGGAGGAAACAGAATTGAGACTCGACACAAGCTATGTTCAAACCTACATGAGAACTATGATGCTGTAGCACACATGCTCACCGCTAAGCCACGGATCTAATTCATGGCAGCACCATCTGAAGCAGCGTGCAACTCTACAGTGCTTGTTTTGTTCATAAAAGAAACTCTGTGTTCAAAGCTCAGAAAAATCTCACGGCATAAATGTTTATATAATTCAGAGTGACATAAAGGGAGCTTCAGTTACACCGAGAGAATGTTTCCTTCCAAGCCCTCGAGACGAGATCAGTCACCAGATGAAAAATGAACAGAGGACGGTGCTTGTCCTTAATCGCAGCACCGCTGGAGCCCAACCACATGGACCCAAATAAACCCGTCGTTCCCATTCCCCTCTCCCTTATCACCTCACTGCAGGGCTTCTGATTGAAGTCTGGAGATGTTTTCAACGCTTCGGACAGCGGCACGGTACCGCAGAGGATCTTCTCCTTCACAACTTCATTTCACAGCCAGAGAAAAAAGTTCCCCTGCAGATATGATAAAAGCCGCCACAGATAAATATAACATTTATGCTGAAGAAAGCTACAGACTTAACATTTGTTGAGCCCAAGGTAGACTCATTTAAGAACCTTTCACAAAATAATTGATTTTACTGAAGATGTTTTTTTGCATAATAACAGTCCACAGGAACGGACTCTCTGAACTCTCACATGCAGGGGTTAAGTTGGGATTTGTTATGTGGGGGGGGCTCTGCGGTTTCTGGCTTTTGAGGGTGCACATGTGTATGCAAAGCCTACAAAATCAATTAACAAACAATTAACAATTATACTGTAATTATATTGTAACAATTAACAATTATATCAATTGACAAACTGTAAAATATACCAAGTTGAGAGCGCCCCTCTGTTATGAACACTAAAATGCTGATCAAAATCTTTCTAGATGCTGGCAGTGTGCAAAGCTACATCTGTCTGCAAGATTTTTTAAATTAATAGATTTTTAAAATCATATTTAAAACTTTTTAGACCTGCAAAATTAATTTAAAAATAAAAATTAATACCATATGAGCAGGGTAGGGCAATGTCTATGGTAACATATTAAACTGTAAAATGACTGTAAAAACGTGATTTAATTACACTTGAGACACAGGGTTTCACAAAAACAAAATATATTTAAAATGATAAAACTCACATTTCAGTCTTTAAACCATTTTTTAAGAAAAGAGAAGAGTCAAAAGTATAATTTATTATATTCATTTAAAACAGGGTTATATGGGCGGATGGGGGGGAAACAGCAGACAGGCTTATTGAAAATCCAATTTGATTCTTTGCCAGTAGGAGGCGCTTTTGGAACATTTCCCCAGAAACGGCTGTAAACAAAAGCAACGCTGCGCTCATGAACGCTACTTTATCAGATAAATTTGAAAAGCAATCGAAACTTTTCTGAAGATACTCGGTTCCTTTCAGTGATAGGCTACATATAAAAACACCTGCGTCGCATTATTGCTTGAATTAGTAAGAATGAGTAAAGTGTTTAAAACTATAGCCTATAATGTTGAAAATATACGAAGGAAGTCCTCTAAAGAGTTACCAGGGTAAGCCTATGTGACGGCCCCGGCCCAATTTAACCCCTGCTCACATGGGTTTTCTTAAGCTGATTCTTACAGACCTCAAATCACATGCTACATTGAGCCGGTTAAAACGAGCTGTTGGGTCTGTGATGGGCCTACAGCGGGAACTAGGCTAGTCGTAGTGCTGAACTTCAACGATATTACATACAAAAATGGATGAGCCAAAGCCACAAGACTGCAAGTCCATATGGAGCTCAATATTTGGGACACAACCAGAGTGGGATGAAAATCAAAAAGACAGCAGTGGACAATCCAGATAAACAGTTAAGGTAGTAGCAAAGTAGTTTTGGAACATGATTTTCTAGCTTGGCTTTAGCAGAGATGTGCAAAACTACATGTTTTCAAAATTCAACAAGTCGGTGGGTTACCTAATGGACTAGTTGACCAATCAATCAATAATTTACACTTACATTCACGCACAGTGTTGAGGTAAAGCTACTTATAAAAGTAATGCATTACAATATTGTGTTACCCCCTAAAACAGTAACTAATTACTTTTTGTGGAACATAATGCGTTGTTACATTTGCATTACTTTTTTTTTTTTACATGGGGACAGGAGAGCTGTCAGTCAATAAATGGGAAAACAAAGTAACTGGCGTTACTTATTTGAAAAAGTAACTAATTTTCTTGTAAATTAAAAAGTAATGCACTACTTTACTAGTTACTTAAAAAAACTAACCTGATTACTTCACTTGCAATGCGTTACCTCCAACACGGTTCGTGCATTTGGCATTTTATCCAAAGTGACCTATACACTGCATTCAAGGTACACATTTTATTAGTTCTTGTTTTCATTGGGAAGTGAACCTATGACCTTGAATTCATTTTTCCAACTTTTGGGTCTCCCAGCTCAACTAGATCCCATGGCTAGTAGGCTAACTGCATTGTAAAATCAAAAAGTGCTTTTACAGTGCGGTTAACCACCTAAACCTGCTTGGATCAGCTAGAAGCCAGCCATGTTTCAAACACAACTATGACTTAATCTAGTTTTAGGTTACATTATTCAGCAGCACTGACCAATGGTAAGCTAAAACTACAGGTTGCTGTGTAATGACAATCAAAGCTGTGAAAATGTTTTTCATTTGTGTTTGTTTCTTTCCTGCCCATGTAGACATTTAAAAGGCCACCATCTGCTTGTCAGGACTTAAATCTTATAAATGATTAAAACAAACTCACAATAAAACAATTTTATGAAAGGAAACCATGTTTGTGACATGTGGCATTTGTTGCAATTACTGCACTGTAAATATGGTTACATCCGAGACGAAGAGTGTCTGGGGCTTCAAAGATGTGGATGTTTATGACCCTGTTTCAGAAAAACCACCTCTTAAAAACATTTAATACCCATCCGAAGCCCACTGCGGAGGATTTCAAGTGCTGACATCATGTAGCAGAACTGCAATAATAAACTCGATATTTCAAAGCAACGAAGGTCATCTCTGTTGCATAACAATCCTTTTCAATTCAACCCGTTCTCGTACAATGTGAAGGAAATGATACATCTGCCTCATCCCTGCTCCATTTCACCCCACGGCACAGAAGGTGGCTTCTGTTTCAGTGCACATCCGTACCGTGAGCTCGGAGCAAGTCCTCCAGAGAGGTAGAAACAAACTAAGGCTTTGACTGTGCTATTTCCATTTAAAATCAGAGGCAACCACTGCATTTTAATCTCGATCCAAACAAAGGTGCTGAATACATGCAGCATGAGGAGTTTTTGATTTAAATTTGATTGGATAATTTCAAAATGCAAAAAATAGAATAATCTGACTTTAATATGTTGTTTCCTTGGTTACCACTGTAAACAAAGTAGCTGTGCTTATAAACACTACTTCAAAATGTTTTATACAGAAACAAGATGAAAAGAAATGACCATCTAAAGTTTTCTGAAGACGGTCACTTCCCCTCAGAGATACATTTAAATATACCACCTCCCCCAATTGTATTGCAATTCATTTAACATCTCAACCAACTTGAATCGGCACATTTTTATCTTTTTTCGACCGGCTCAGGGTGCATCGGATTCGTTACATCCCTATTTTATACATCATATCACCTGCTACCTATGGGCTACAATGTAAACTAATGGCTATTAGTGGCTCAAACGTCCCACGTTTCTATAAGTTGGGGTTGAACATATTGTTTTAAGAGGAAATATGTCAAACAAGATCACATGAAATGGTTTGGCAATCACAATTTCCTTTTTTTTTAAAAAAACATTGTCATGCGAGTCAACATATTGAGCTGTGAATGATTCAAGTTCATATTCTCTCTTCAATCCTCTCAATAACAGTGGACAAAAGCCCAAAATAAATAACAGAAGCCATTTGTCCTTATTTTCACTTTCAGTAAATGTGCAACCTTGGCCTGAGATGGACAACATGATCTACACAAAAGCGTATTAAGTCCTGTTGAGTTCTCCTGAGAATCTGGAAGTGCTACAAGATAATGTTACCAAACAGTGTCAGGTAATCGAATGTAAAACGCATCAGTTGATTTCCAATGCAGTTCGAGTGACAATAAAAGTGGCCGTGTCCTCAAAGCACTTGTTATGTGAGAACAATAGAGTGACCAGCATGGCAGAACACAACAGGAAATAAAGGCCAATTTCCTTCACACGCTTGATAAAAGGCTCTTTCAGAGAGTGACAGCTCTTTCCTGTCAAAATCACTTATATCCTGTAAACAAGAGTCCAGTGATGTCATGAAAGATTTGGCACAATGTTCAGTGAAAACACTGTTTTTAATAATTTTCTATTTATACAAATTAAGTAGCTGGAAAAATATAATCAGACCAAAAAGGTCTATCAAAAATATATTTTATTTTCCATATGCAAAAATGACAAAAGTGCCTTAAAAACAGTCCAAGGAGTAGATGTTTCAGCCCATGCTTTCTTCAGTACTCATGAGGCATAAGCAACAACACAGTTTTATAGGCACAATTGCAAATTGTTAACAGCTGATCTTAATCAATGAGGGAAAATTGTCAAAGCCAACGATTTCCCTTTACAAAAACATACAAGATCCATCTCTTCATTTAATCCAGTCGGGGTTAATGATGTATTTTTACAAATTAAAATGTTTTAAAACAGATTTTCCAGACAAATTCTGATTGAATGAGCCACGTTGTCAGACAATAACTCCCAAAAAATCAAATTCTGTCATCATTTACTCACCCTAATCTCGTTCCAGACCCATATGACTTCATGAATGAATCATTCGTTTGAGTTGGATCTTCTCAATGAATCATTTGATCCAGTTCACAAAACTGGCCTGAATGTTCGGTTCACAAAATGGACTGATCTGGGGCTTCTGCATCTTTTTTGAAGCTTGACAGCACCTGCTTCCACTCATCGTAAATGTCGTACATTATTCAAAACGATATGCCTCAAAGACAAAAAGGGGGTTTCAAGCATGAAAACAGTCAAAGTTTAATACAGCTTTAAAAATTTTTTTTTTTTCTGTTCATTACAATGAGTCTTGTTTAATTTCATATTTTTTTCATTAGTAAAAAATAATGACTATCATACATGTTTGCATTTTTACATACACTGAATGATCATGGAACATTATTTCACCCATATTTTGACATTTTATGTTCACAAATATGATTTGAAACATTAAAGCAGACACTTGTAATGCTTTACATATATAAAATCCCTTTAGTAAATTTAATTTGATGCGGACACAAATGCATCGTCTTTGATCTATATACAACTTTCATAATTTAAAGAAAGGTAATATGGGTTTAGATTAACATAGGGGTGAATAAACAATGATCTAAAAAGAATTGAAATTTTTTGAACTTATCCTAAGAAAACCACTTGTTTTCGTGGTAAAATCACTGTAATAGCCCTTTTGTTTTATTATCCCTAACTTTTACTACCCATGTGTGATGCCCCACTATAAATAGGCCTAGGAACCTGTAAGATCTTGTTTGACTAAAATATTGTTTATTGTCAAGCTCAGGAGATTGTAGTTCATTAAGCTAATCCACATTAAAGAAGGAGAGAATCTTTAGTCTGTCATATCAAAGCACGGGGAACTGCAACATTCACATCATTTATGTCAAAATAAAGCGTTTGCGAACATCTCTGCTAGTAAAACACGAATCAGGTGGGATTTAGTCACTTCTTAACACGATGAAAACCAGTTGTTTCTAGAAATCAGGTCAGACCACATGACCGCTGGAATGAGACAATCGCTATCTTTATCAAATGATTCGTATTCATGAAACAGTCATCAGCAATTATACGTGGCCGCAGGAAGTTTCTGGGGCAGGAGAAGCGATAAGGTAAGCCTGGAAGAGGGCAGAACTAACATTGCAGGAGAAATGAATTTAAATGCTCCAAAATGTCATTGCACAATGTGCATTTTAGCAACCGAATTAGTTAAATCTCAGCTTTCACGCATCACTAAATGAGCTCTGACCTGTGGCAGAGACACAAACTGGCTGCTCCGGTGACAGGGAAGGTTAAATACAGAACTGCTTGATAAGTGACTCTCCAATTAAGCTTAATTGGCCTTCATTAGTTAAACAGGAAAAGGGAAACAACACTTTTGAGGACAAGCCCAGCGCTAAAAAAAAAACAAGTGAATGCAGGTCTACATCGAGATGTCGACGGCCCTGAACTGAAATGTTTTACTGACAGCTAAACACGTCGAGCTGCCTGACCATGTGACCAATAACGAAATGCTAGTCAATACTATGGAATTGGATAAAAACTTACTTAGTTCTTAAAATATTATTTTTTTCTTAGAGTGAAGAACATTTTAAAAATCTAAAGAACCTTTTTCCCTCGGAACGGAAAGTCTATGGATGTTAAAGGTTCTTCATGGAACCACAGATATCAATAAATAACCTTTATTTTTAAGAGTGTATTGAATGCTAAACATTTTAAACACTAGCATGCAAAATTGTCACAGTCAGCATCATTGGATATAAAAACGTTTCATTTTAAATTTAGTATAAAGCTTCAAAACCTGATCTGATCAGAGAAGTCAAAGAAAACTGATATGAAAGGTCACTCCATTGTGCAAATGTATCAAATCAACCAGGTATTCCATGCACTGCACACACTGCATACTGAAAAAATAGTACGAGTATGCCTTTCCAAACATAGACAAACAAAAGTTTTAGTTTAGCTTTAGATGTTAACAAATAATACTACAATAGGAGCTAAACACACTCTGAACAACCGACTCAATGGTCCATGACATCCCTACATAACCATGTGCAAGTAAAAAAAAAGCCTAAAACTAAGTTTTACTATTCCAGGTAAAAATGTTCAACATCAAATTATGTTTCTTTACCCAGGAATGTCTATTCCCATGATTCTGTGCTTGTCCTTTTGTGATGCATGTAAAAGTAATTAAGCCACTCTTAGAATAAATCGCTTAGTCCTAAAAATAGTCACAGAACGTCATGTCAGCATTTTAATTTTACAGGTCTATTGTTCCTGTATAAGCATGTACTGAGCTTTTGTTTCACTTGGAAAAAAGTCTTACAGGAATACCATGGTACAGTGATTGTATCAGATTACAAGAGATGCATTGACATTGAAAGATTTTCATATATACTTCCAATATTACCATGTCCAAAAACTATAGTATTACCATGGTTCATAGACAAAACATAATATTATCATATCAATATTACAGTATTAACAGGGCCATTATACAAGTTTGTAAATCAGGAGTGGTAAAATTATATATAACAATAAGAATTTATATAGTAAGCTTCGTTAATACCAATCAATCATTTTTGATAAACATGTTGAACCAATCAAATTCAAAATCTTGTTTGCAAACAACTGAATTTAAATTGTGTTTTGTTGAACAGTCTAAATAAAATGTATCTTTAAATGATTCATTATACTGACAGCACTTTTCAAAGCTCATTATTGCATTAAACTTGATGTAATATTGTTAGCCCACATGTACTGCATGAAGGAAGAATCTGATTTCTAATATTGTTTGCCAAAAGAAGGTCAGATGAAGGAGGCTAGAACATCAATCCATCCAGCATCAACTCCCATGCGGCTCATAATAACACAAACCATATTATCGTGACCACATTACCGCACATCTGTCAAGGTTACGCTCCATTTGACACAATAATTGAAACTCCTCACCCATAAAAACAGCATTTTAAGAGTTCATAATAAGAAAGCCCAGTCTAATAAATACAAATCCACTCCAACCAACTGATGAGTTTTCATTATTACACACAGAATGATGTCAGCTTGTTTTTGAGGTCTTGATGTATATCAGGACTCTTGGGATGAGACAAGCAAAAATACTTTTTCACTGATCAAACTTTAGGTTTCACGCTTATATTATTCTATAAAATACTGTCTGTAGGAGTGATACAATAAAACATTGAAAAATATGTTTATAAAAGATGTGTCCGTTTCTCGCAAAGGTCATTGGTTCAATTCCCAGGGATAATTTTTTTTTTATAAAAACTGATGAAAAAAAGCACAACTTACAACATCACAAGACACTTTGGAAAAAAATATGACATTAAATTAAAATGAAAAATGTAATTATTAAATAAAAAATGTAAAACAAATACAATTAAAAAGATTTAACAACAAAATTAATAAATATTTAAAAAAAATAATGTCTTTTTTAGACATTATGAGTGTCCATAACCTCCTCTGAAAACACAAATATTTCCTCAGATGAAGTTTATTTACAAAGGAAATAAATGAAACAGAAATTGACTGCATAAAGTGATGTAAACTTCACAAAACAAAATTAATAAACAACAAGATTCTAGAATCCAGAATATTACAGACTTTGGAAGTAACCAGGAAGTAACCTACTAACCATCCAGAACACCCGATAAACATGCAGAAAACCACTTAGAATACCTTGAAAACTCAAATATTTTTCTTACATGTTTATTTACAAGAAAAAATTAAACATACAATTTGACTGCTTAAAGTTTTCTTTCAAATTTGATTCAGACCAGTTGAAAGACCATGAAGGGAAAGCTAACAAGGCCAAACTTCAATTCACAAAAACAAGTGAACAAAAATGAATGGCTGAGTCGCATAAGGCCATACGAGCAGGAACATATTACCCATGAAACCCTGCTCTCTTTTGTACCAACCTGCGTATGTTTCTGTTCGGTGGCCTTACCAACGGTGCAAACTGCACTTCACTATCTTGCACAGCAACTGTGAAAATAGGAACAGGAAAAAGGCTGAGTCGAGAGAAAGTGAACAGAACAGAGTCCACAAGCGGCCGCATGCCTCTCCTCTCTCCCTCAGACGCTCAGCCGGCACAATAGGCCAGAGGTATGTGCTCGAAATCCCTCTCATCTCAGATCCCAGGTCCGGAGCGTCGGGGTCAGTGTCCCAATTGTCTGGAGCCACTGGAGAAAAGCGAGCAGGTTTAACCCTCGTGGCCCCTGAGTCCAGCGACAGCGTGGTTAATGACTGATTCACTTTCACTGTCTCTACTGTGAGTCAACAGACATTCACCAACCAGACTCAAACGGACAACGACCACTAGGAAATAAGTTGAATCTGGATGTCAAAGACTAAAAAGATTATTATAAAGTAAGATGGTAAATTTGGTGTAGGATTCACTTGCAGAATTTAAACCATTTTCACTCAGTGTCAGTACATTTCACAACACAAATTAAACATGACATTTTTGAAGTATAAAGACTGAAAAAGTGTTTTATCTTTGCATTTGAAAAAGCATTTTACAGTATATTTTTTCCTCACACAATACTGTAGAGAAAGAGCCAATGTATGCACATACATTACTCAATAATATCACGAGGGCTGCAACAAATGATTTAGATCATTGATTATTTCACACATTAATCATTAGGCTTTGATCAGCTCATGCAAGTCGTTAAAATATTGAGTTAACATTCCACACATTACATATAGAGCTGCTTTAAAGCTGAAAATCAAGTTGAAGCTGCTAGCTTTAAATCAATGGATTGCACAAAGTGTTATTTACATAAATGCGAGTGTCGATTGCAGAGCTTGTGCAAACATATTCATATCACTATTATCAGATGCTTTCTTAATTGCTGCTTTTCCATGCTGCCATGTTTGCTGTGTGTTTATTTTGTTGTTGAGAGGAAAGCACGCAGCGTATATTTACATAGGCTATTCATCTAAACGCCGCTCTCAGCAGCATCGGATGTTTGAGAGCTACTAACGTATATACAAATTGTTTTACCTCTAAGCGAAGTAAAGAAAAGAACTTCGGCATGAGTATATCAGGGCCTTCACACGAGACCACTTTTTGTTTGTAGTTTTGTAAAACCTTCCCACACTCTATTGGCTCGGCTTCCTTTGAACGTCTCATCTCTTAAGTGTGTCTTCTTCTGTTGGTTTGCTGCTGGGAGGGCTAAATTATGCGCTATAATTACTTGCGCTATAATTTAACAAAAATATTTGTCGACAAATTTTTATTGTCGACATCTATTATCATCTATTACTATTGCTCAAACTTAGGGTTAAAGTTAAGTATTAAACTTAAGTATGTAACTGGTTGAACAGTTTTCACCTGGCAGACAAAACAAGTGAGAAAATACCACAGACTTACAATGAAGAAAAAACCTGAGACACATATAGAGACCAGAATATCACATTAATATTAAATTAATAGTTTAATTAATTCAAATTATTTATTGAACACTAGTGTATTTTCATTTTGCTATTGCTGCCATTTTATAAATGCAGTTAGACATGAGAGTCTGCAATTACTGTGATTTTGTCCATGGTTTACTGTGGTAAATTCATGTAAAATACATGCACTGATGTGGCTTAATTGAGATGTAAAACTAATTTTGCAAATTTCACACGAACACAAAATGACAAACTACAATACAAAAATAGTTTTGTTGATCCTTTTGAATTTTTAATCCAGGCTTTCAGGCACTCTAAAGGACATTAAACTTCAATGCAAATTCAATTCTATAGGGAAAACTAGGATTTTTCATGAATCCTATAAAGCAACCTGGTATCATTTCGACTGTTTTGTGTGACGTGATGATTTTGACTCAGACTGTTTATGAACAAGAACTGTTATCCGTACAAGGGTCAAACTCATCTAAGCGATGAAATCCATTTTCCCCTCCACAAGCAGCACTCTGTGATAAATTGTTCAGGATTAAATGCATGTAAGCCGTACGTCGGTCTTAGCCTACATTTCACTGAACTGCGTGTGCAGCTTATACTTCAGATGATAAGTGGGTCATAACATCTCACAGTGCTCTGTGTCACCATACATCACGACCCCTGGCCAGACGGGTCGGCAGTCCTGACCCACATGGTGCCATCTGCATGCTGATGTTAATTCTGCATCACCGCTTCTACACTTTTGCTTTGGTCTCAGTGTTCTCCGCAGAATGCTAAGAACGCCGTAGGGTTGTTGCGATACCATAAAAATGCCTTACAATACTATACTATATATACTATACAATAATAGTATTGCGATACCATGCAATACTATGTAAATTAAAAGATACCATATTTTCCTCTGGATACTTTATTAATGAGAATGAATAACTGGCTATTGTTACCAGTGAAATGGAATCAGTGTACATTAAATCCATCTTAGTAGAGATGCACCGATCGACCGGCCAGGGACCAGAATTAGCCCGGACCGGTGACCGCCGGTCAGTCTGCCGATTCGGAGCCAGTCTGTTTTGACGTCACACTTACGGCAACTGATAATGTATTTATTTCGTGCCAGATGAGGCTTGCGCAGCCTGAGTGAGTGTGAGAGAGAGAGACTCGTGCAGAAATCAAACAAATGAGCGCAACATCACACACAGAAACTTACAGATGCATACTGCGGTAGTAAAAAAAAAAGAAATGTATAATATAGTATTTAGGTACGCAACATTGCACGACCAAAATGTTTCAACACGATTGCAATGTGATTTTATACAATAGTAGTTCAATAAACAATAAGTTAATATTAAGTGACTTACATTTTAGATGCAATATTGACTGTTTTTGCTCAATTTCGCTGATTTAAATATTTCCAATTAAAGCCACAGCAGAACTGTTTTGTGTCTCCGAGCAACACAGCGGTGTTTCGTTACTGAATGAATCCACGTTTTTGAACAAATCAAGTGAGTAAATGATTCAGTAACCCATTCATAAAGACAGAAGTCACTTGCCTCGTTTCTGAATGAATCAGCCGTTTGAACGAATCTGTTGAATGAAGGACTAAAATTATCTAATTCTGAATTTTTTTTCAATCCATTTCTCCTGATAAACTGCAGCGTGAATAACAATATCTCATTGCAAAATGAACTGAAGCATCAGGCAAACAACAGCACATATAAGGTGTGAATTCTACACAGTACACTACACATTTACTACAGTGCACAGCAGAAAGGCTGCAGCACTCAAAAAGACTCTCTTTAGTAATGTTTTTGCATACATGCGTTCAAATGAATGATTTAAATAGTGTACCTGCTGCACATACAACATTACTTATGGTACTACCGTACTGACGATAATACCATTTTAAAAAATACAGTGGCATCGCCAGTATTTTGAAGTATTTATATCGGCCTGTTTGAGCTGCACTAGACAAGATGAAGAAGAAGAGCTGCTCTAGTAGCATATTTCAGGAGGGGTTTCATCGAAAAGGGAACTAAACAGAGCATTCGAGACAGACTGGGAAGAGAGGTGCTACAATAATGCAAAATGTGTAAAAATAAATAAATAAATGCATTTTTGGAATAATTAAGCATGAATAATTAAGCCTTTATTTGGTTTCTGGGGTGTAGTACAGAAACCAAATAAAGGCTTCATAAAAGGGGATAATAGGACCCCTTTAATACTATACAAAAGATCTGAATTATTTTCTTTGTTTTCCAACTTGATGCATATGAAACAAAATAATTATTCATAACAAATAACTTAGTGTGTTTGGATCAGCATTGCTATTGTTAGCTAAAAATAAATTACTGAATATAATAATGAACAAAATATAAATATTAGATGAAAAAAAATCCACATTTTTTCTTTAAAAAAAATAAAAAATGTAGTGAATCTAATTACTAACAATACTCTTACACATTGAAGAAAGCAAAAACACCATTACAATAATAGACAAAATAACACCCGGCCGTAAGTCATGTAGACACCTTAATTCATATACTTTTATCAGGGAAAGTTCATAAACGGATTAAGAAAAACTTAATGTTTTGACCTTTAGCCCAATTTCTCTTTGCATGTAAATATGATTACCAGCACTCTTGCGGTTCATTCAGTATGCATGACGGTTTATGTTTTGACATGAACACCAGAGAAAAACCAGATGATCTCATTTATAAGTCTGGCATCAGTGCACAAGCAGCTTCACATTGAAAACAAAACACACAAACAGCTAAACTAATATGAAGCATTTAGTACCAACCCTACATTCTCTAAAAGTCAGTCAGATGCACATCAGTTGAATTCTACATTCTATCCATGTTGTGCTCAAAACCCATTAACAGTAGTTAGACTAGTTTGGGACTAGAGAACAATCCCAGAGAATTGAGTCCATTAACACAAAGCACACTCTGGAGGAAATGTGTTAATAATGGGCCTCCACAGTCAGAAAGCATCCATCAACCAACGCCAGATCACATGTGGCATATGGCCGGCGATTGGATTAAAGCAGTTAAATCGACCACAAATGTGCATCCCTGACACATGCGGGCACATAAACATACATGCTGGAAAAAATAAGGAAAATAATAAAAATCAAACAGGCTGTATGACAGCCTACAAAGAAGTGTTTGAAAAAGCAGTACAGTACACGACAAATGAGCTGTTTCTTCCACTTCGGTCCCTGATGCGTGAATACTGCAAGACGTTACTCGTGTGGCTGAGAAACGCCAACATCTCTGACAACAAAATGGATTTGTGATGTGATTTGTTCAATGTACAAATACTTCCTTGGATAATGAAACACTGTGACGCTTTCATAACATCGCTCTGTTTGTCTGAGTGGCCTGACATGTCAATTTATGACACCACTGAAATGAGTTCAGTATGTTAAACAATGAAAGGGGGGAAAACATCATTTGTGCAATTTAACTGGGTGCTTACAGTGCAAAAATTACCCACTTCAGCTTCATTTACTGCCAAACTCTTATATAGAGGTTTCAGTAAAGCCATGATGGCAGAAACAGGATGGGATGAATGACAGAAGGAGGAGATAACCAACTTATATTTCATCTGCAAAACATAACATGCTTACATTGGGCCTGTAACGTGATTATACACGGCTGGAAAACGCACGCTCACACATTCACCTCTGGATATGCTTTAAAATAACTTTGCAGCATGCAGATCCACCAACTTTCTGCTGCAGATTTCATTCTTCGTGTTTCAAGTAAGTTAGAAGCCTCTTCTATTTAAAAAAAATCTGCATTTATTATTTATTTATTTATTTATTTGATCAAAAATACAGCAAAAACAGTAAAATTGTCAATTTAAAATTACTGCTTTCTTTTGTAATATATCGTAAAATGTAATTTATTCCTGTGATGCAAAGCTGAATTTTCATCATCATTACTCCAGTCTTCAGTGTCACATGATCCTTCAGAAATCATTCTAATATGCTGATTTGCTGCTCAAGAAACATTTCTTCTTATCATATCAATGTTATGATATGATAACATGAAAACAGTTTATATGTTTGTGGAAACGTGATGCATTTTATTTTACAGAATTCTTTGATGAACAGAGTTCAAAAGAATAGCATTCATCTAAAATGTTAAATCTTTTGTAATATTATAAATGTCTTTACTGTCACTTTTGAACAATGTAATGCATGCTTGATGAATAAAAGCATTCATTTCTTAGTCTTAATCTTTTCCAAGTCTCAGTCATTTGAACAATGACTGAGACTTGGTGTTACGAGCACTTCCTCTGTCTGATTGCCTCTTCATGATGAATCGCTTTATGTACTCCCCAATTGTAAGTCGCTTTGGATAAAAGCGTCTGCCAAATGACTAAATGTAATCATTTGTAACTGCACTCAGAGATGCATTGTGGGACTGAATCCATACACAACAACAGACAAAAGGGTAAAGCAACGTCAATGACAATGCCAAAATTAGCAGCAGCAGATATTCCCTGGGCCAGTAAATCAACTCCGCCTGATACCTGCACGCGTGCAACACAAGAACATCTATAAGAAACTCAATCAGGGCGTCTCCTTCACCCAGCTGCAAGATGAGATGGTGTCAGGGTGGACGCGTGCACACTGACGAGTGAATGATGGATATATACCTGCTCAGATTTCATATGTGTATTCATGTCCTTATAGCTAAGAACAATGTCAAGTGATCAAGTCAAAGATCAGGATACAGGATACAGCCAGAGGTTAAAGAGGGTGTTACACAAACTGCCTTACAAATAAAATTAATGTCTCCACAGCGTCCTATCATTCATGAGCCAAATATATCTAAATGAGATAAAGACACACAACAAGAGTAACTTGTAAACATAATAGTGGCATTCAAACTGTTTAACCTTATTCAATTTCCAATGTGAAGGCAGTAAAGATCATGTTCCATGAAGATATTTAGTAAATTTCTTACCGTAAATATATCAAAACTTCATTTTTGATTAGCATGCATTGCTAAGAACTTCATTTGGACAACTTTAAAGGCGAATTTCTCAATATTTAGATTTTTTTGCACCCTCAGATTCCAGATTTTCAAATAGCTGTATCTCGGCCAAATATTGTCTGATCCTAACAAACCATACATCAATGGAAAGCTTATTAATTCAGCTTTCAGATGTTGTATAGGCTAAATCTTCGAAAAATTGACACTTAAGACTGGTTTTATGGTCCAGGGTCACATATATTTCTAGCTTCAACATTATTTGTTCTTCAGACATTCATCTTTAGTTTATACACAATAAGTGTCATCTGTATGCAAAGTGAACTGCATTTGGTTTTCGACCACTTAAAATGGGTAAAATTCAACAATTTGCACATGGACCCACATTGAGATCCCCACATCTCGGGAACTGAACCATTTAGGGTCTTAAAAGTTAATATACCAAAAGAAAAGAATGTTAAGAACCAGAATCTAAAAGGATATTAAGATATATTTAATACTTCTTGAGTTACAACCATGCAAACCTTTGGGGGAAAATTTGAAAAGTGCTTTTTCCTGTGTTTGAACTGTCATATCCAACAACAAAGATTGCCAAGTCAACAGATTTCACTAATAGACCAATCAATCTCTGTGTAAAAATAATATAATGATGCTGCCATCTTTCTAAAGCCATTTTACCCTCCTGTATTTTGGCTCCAAATCTCAGGTGAAAATTTTTATTTTGATCACCCTCTACAAAATAGTGAATTACTTAGTAAACATACATACATGAGATTTAATATTTTGGCTCTCTTCACTATTTATGTTAGTCTTTCTTGTTAACAAAAGCAAAAAATTTAGTCTGGGAAGTTTCTGAAATTTGGTTGATTTGACACAGAATGACCCAACAGCATGTTTGAGAGCTGATAATAGCTAGTTTTTTAAAAAGATTACATTTTCAACATTTCAAAACCAACAAAAAACATTCATTGTTGTGATACTCGCATCTCCGCCAAATGACAACAGTTACACAAATGTGGTTCGAATAAACAAACAGGCCTGTTGTGGCATCAACCAGCTGGCAGAGATCTGCTCTGATGATGCCAGTCACAAGTGTTGGTCATTAACAAGTACAAGAGAATGAACCAGACGGGTGACTGATCACAAACCAAGCACAAATTTGCATGGCTAAAGATCCATGATATGCAATAAAAAAAAAAAAAAAAAAAAAAAAAAAAATATATATATATATATATATATATATAATCTTCTCCAATGCACACAAACCAAAAGTTTCTGTGATATTTTGGTCTGTAGATATGATTTGAGTTTGTGGATTGCCTATTTTATGATTTTGAGGAATCATTCATGTTTAGTGCATAAACATATTCAATGAAGTTTCATACTCAGCATCAATGGTTTGTATAAATCACTATAAGCATTAATAATAGTGACTATTGCCTTGGAAAAGGCCATTTTCGATGGGCTCCATTAGACGTTGAATGAGTTGCCAGTAAACATGAAGAGCAGATGGCCTCTACTAATCCATTTCATTTGGAGTCCATCTCATCTCTTCTGGTTAAACATGAAACATCCTTGTAATATCGCGCAATGAGGGCGATAACAGCGATAAACAGTTGTCTTGGCATCCTTTGGTCCTGATTGCCACGTCTCAAGATATTCTATTCCTATCCGACGGATTAGATGCACAGCTAAGATTCATATGTTTGTTGTCTCACAACAACCCTGTTGTATTCAATCAGACTGGTACTACAGTAGATCGAAACACATTTCCATATCCGACACACTAAAACAATGCAAATAACCCATAAAAACACTTACTAACTTGGTGCACATTAAACAAAGAGTTCCTGCTCGATGTGAGGGTAGCGAGCAGCTGTCCACCTGTCCTGACAGATGTTATTTTCAAGAGAGGACTCCAAAACGAGCTTTAATTTCCTGTCATTATGTTATGAATGCATTCAGGAGTGCAACGCAAGATAAACATCCGTCTGCAGTCACTGTGCCATCTAAACCCAGCGATGGGAAGACAAACTTCTCGTTTCTCCCAGAGGAATGTAAGGAAACAACGAGGAAACTTAAACATACCAATAACAATGAAAATGCACAACTTACTTAAGACAAGGCACCTTTATATATAGCATTTTACACAATACAGATTGTTTCGAAGCTGCTTTACAGTAATAAACAGTAACAATGTTAATGTTGCAAAATTGCATCAATCATGTTGCATCAATTTGAAAGTGCTTTCAATTTCAGCAACAAATCAGCTCTACAGAAGACAACAGTGTCATTATTTAGATTCAGAATTGTGATTCATTGTTGATTCAATTCAGTTCAACGAGTGTCAACGTTGTCAATTGCTGCCTACAACAAGAGTCTATTAAGATACTTTAAAATGCACACTGACTAATACCATAGTCTTTCAGCTTGTCAATATTCTTGAGAAACAAAACTATAGATCTCACTTCACCACAATGTGGCAGTGGCATCTTTGTAGTTTGTTTAACTTAACTGACAGATCAATTAGCGCTGTAGAGTTTGATTGGATGAACAGCCTTTGATGTCAACAACAACAGATCTGGGATTCAATAAGTCTATTTATGCATGCATGACTAGACGGTTAGCTGCTGTGTGTTATTTGCATTTAATGTCAGCATTAAATCAAAATGCATGTTGATCTTATTGTGAACATATCTTCTGTGCATAAGCATGTATTTCACTTTTGTTTAAATGCAATGCTCATTTCTTAAAATCCAATCAACAACCAATAGATTGAACCCAGCTCTACATTTTTAGTTTTTCAGAAATCCATTTCATTTGGATGTACATCACAATACAGAACAAAATATCTGTCGCTACTTCCGTTTCATCACAACTTTAACAATGCATTTTTCCCACCATCTGCAACCAAATCACTTTTTGGGGAAATAAACATACGGATAGTCCACAATATATTAGGCCTAAACTAGACTAGAAGAAACTATTTTAATAGCACACTTCACCTTGAAGAACAATGCACTTCTGAGTCTACAAAGTATAAAGGCTTTCCAGGTGGTTTCATCCTCAGAGACGGGGGTGCAATTTCGTTCGCCAGCATGAAAGAACCGAACATCAGAAGGATTTTCTCCGTGTCCCTCACGTATTACTGATACGGCTATAAAGAAAATGGCTTTATTAACCTTGACACAAGGACTTGGCTGTGTAACTTGTCTAATCAAATGTGCAATTACCTGTCCATAATCTGATACACGCTGGCCGTTCAGAAGACAGAAAACACTCATACTGAAGTCCTTTGAGTGACACAGCATAAAGATGCTTGCATTAATATCTACACTGTTAACACAGACACTAAAGCACTTATGATGTCTTTGTTTAGAGCAGAATAAAGAGTGATCGCTCATTATTAACTATAAAGCAGCACAGGCTGTTCATTCCCTTACAAAAAGTACAATGGCATCAGATATGGTATTTTAATATACACTATGCTACTGGATGATTGCCACATTCATATGCCATGGTATTTACAAGGTATGTTAACGAATACCATGAAATTACCATGGTACACGTCCAAAAACAAACATGTTAGTGCTGTTAGTGTTATCTGTGGTTTCCACAAAAGAAAGAACAGAAAATGTGATAGAACAAAGCCTACAGTACAGATTATACTTAAAAATATACTTGAATATCATTGTAAATAAAGTATCATCACATATCAAGAAATAAACAATCTGATATTTGCCACTCAAGCATCAGAACCGCAACTAAACAGTAAACATAGTAAATAAACATTCACATTTGAATATGTCTACCATATAAACTGCATGTTATTGTGGTATAGTTTCAGATTACCAAACTCTTAATTCTGCCTTGCAAAGACTAATGGACTGGAAACATGTGGTATGGATAATCACTATAATAGAAAATTTGACAATAGCACTGGATTGTTGAGCCAAAAGAACATTCAAGAGCCCTCTAGTGGATATCTGACAGCCTGTGTTTAAAATCAACTTTATCTTGACTGCCTTTGTGTTATTTAAAGCACAGTCCCTGGGCTACATTTGAACCTGATAACTCCAGAGGTACAGGAAAATCCCATAATAAATACAATAAAGATACAAAATGACAAAATGCATGTGTCATGAGTCTGTGTTTGTGTGATATTTTCACCTGAGTTCTCAGTATTGTTTCAAGGACACACATACACAACAATAACAGTGAGAACTCAGGTAATGATTTTTCACAAACCTCCAAAACAGAAGGACTTTCTCAATACTTCGTGAGCTGTCAAACAGACATCATATTTGGGCATCATTTGCGTTGACAACAAGGAACGCGCCCAAAACGCCCAAACCTGCTGCACGCGACTGTGACGCCTAGGTAGGCAGCTTATTAGGTCACAATCCAAGAGTTTCCATTACTAAACCTGACACATCTTTACTAAACTAAAAGAAACTCACTGCAGCTATTGTTACAAAAATCGCAACACAATAAGTAACAACCATAGACTGTCTGCCTGGTAGTGGGCTACCTTTCAAAAAAGTGAACCTTACCTTCAGCATTCAGAGTAAAAGAAACTCCCATAATGTGCAGATGAACATCAGTCTCATTCCTTTAAAACACAGAAGCAGTGAATGATCATATTCCACACAGAAACACTGATGTTATCACAGCAGCTGGTATCTTCACCCTCCACTCACTCAAGCCAAATACTGGCGTTTGTTCGGATCACATGAAGCCGGTCTGTGGCTCCGCCCACCGCGCAGATGATTGGTTGAGCTGTTGCCAAACTCCGCCCACACACTTGTTCACAGGGAGGGCAGGAATATATATATATATATACAGCGGTAAATAGACTTTTCACTGAAGGTATTTCTGTAAACTTCATAGTTTTCACAGCAGGTCATTTAGGTTGAGATTGTTATGTCTTTGGGTATTTAAGGTTGAAATATTCTTGGATATCAATTGAAAAACAACTATGATCTGAATCTGGAGTAATAGTGGCCCCAACTGGAAGACCGAGGAAAACCTTTTTTACAGAAGGACATCAAGGAATGAATTTTTTATTAGGATTTTGAAATTAACCAAATTGAGTGTGCTTAATTTACATATTTAAAACTATTTAGTGAAGTTAACTTATTGACAGTTTTTTTTTTTTGAGGAAATGTGTAAACAACATTACGTTTACTAATTAATTCAATATATATTTTTTCATCTTATATTAAAATGCAAAAAATAAATAAAAATAATAATAATAATACATTTTAAAAAATAAAATAAAATAATACTAGATAAATGACGAAGCATTTAATTAAAAATTACTGCGGCTGACCAGTAAAAACACATTACACTGGCCACTGGTTCATGTGTACCTGCGCAATACTTATTAATAATAATAATAATTTAAAAAATAAATAATAATATTGAGGTATTTATGAAAATATATATCAGTAGCCCCTCACTGCAGAACAAAGATCCAGGGGGCGGGGTTGGATCCTCATCCAGGGGGTGGAGATTGGTAGGTTAGGGGTGGGGATGGGTGGGTTTAGGGATCAGGGGCGGGTTTTTAGGTCAATGTAAGGTGGGAGGAGTTGGATCCCAACTCCGCCCCCTGCTTTCCCTCCATCTCATATATATTCTGCTTGGATGTTATGTTATTTGCTTTTCTATTGTGCTGCTTTGTCAATTGGAATTTCCAAAGACGGTTCAATAATTCTTCTTTTTATCATTATTATTATTATTATCTAACCATAGAACAACATTAATAGAAATGTTCCATTCGTTAGCAACACGTTACCAAGTGTACATGGTTAAAATTATGCAAATCATACAATAAGAAAATAACAATTTAAAATGTATCAGAGTATAATAAAAAAAATAAAAACAGTTCCACTTATCTATCAGTATTATACTTAGTAATAATATATACGCTTTATTAGCATTGTGCTTCTAAACAAAACACTTGACTACAATATTGTTTAAAATCATTTATGAAAAGGACAAACTAATAAACTACATTTCCCAGTAACCCTCGGCGTCCGTGACGTATAAATCCTGAGACGATGTCGTTGCTAGGCGATGCGACGCTCACACACCCGCTTCCGAGTTCAGTTTCATCTCCGTTGCGTTTAACATATAAACAATCTCTCCTTTAAAAATGAATATTTATATATGAAAGCGTTTTGTTTTACTCTCACGCCAAAGAACATGTCATCAACGCAAGAAACTCTCTTCTCACTGGAACTGGTGATAGATTACGTTCGCTTTGACGGTTCACGTGGCAATGTTTTGGATCCTGCGGTGGCTGTTCGCTTCTTAGATTTCCCCACACTGCTGATATCCCAATCAAAACAAGAGGATCTTCCATCTAAATCAGGATACTCTGATCTGTGCCTGTCACCTGAGGATATATCTCAACCAGATGGTGGAGAGCACCGCAAGTATTCCTTCCATAAAGGCAAATCGTGTCTTTTTAAAATCAATTTGCATTCGCTACACACTCATCTCATGAATACCCCTCTCTATGCAATGGTGTTGGATGTAAAAGATGAGATTCCTAAACTTATAGGAAGTTCGTTGATTTCTCTCGCTAAAGTGACGGAGAAAATCAAATCGGATGTTGAAAAACACGGGATTGGCAACCCATCCGCTTATGGAGAGAGACTGACCACCCCAATATGCAATCTAATGGGCAGAAGCATAGGTGTTATTTCTCTGGCTTATAACATTGTAAGTCTAGGAGCTCATTTAATTCCTCACATCCCAGAAAACAGAGTCTATGAAGTCGGTGTGACCCATGGAAAAGGAGGACAAGACTCCTCAGTGCAAGCGAGATGTCCTGAAAAAGATGAGATGCCAACAAAAGCACATGAGAATCATTCTGGGAATGTCCTTTTACAACAAATAAGCCTGGATGGACAATCTGCTGATATAGTGATATCAGAAGCAAAGCAGCCAGGGGTTCCAGCTTTTACTCAAACTGAACAGGCAAAACAGAGAATCTCATGGTCTGAAGATGCACAGGAATACACCACATTCTGCCCTCCACCTCTGGTTTACAGCTCCAGCGTGAAGAACCGACAGGAGAGTAAAAGTAGGATGTTAATAATGATCAACATGATCAAAACTTTGATGAAAAACCTTTTGCACGCAATCTACTACATGCCTTGTCATTTGATTGATAGTTTACACTCTTAGCAAGTAAAAGTCCTTCAGCTCGTGCTTCATGTGTCTTTTTGCCGTCAAATCTTTACTGATTTTTATAAAGTAAACATAAGAATAACTTGTACATAATTAGTAATATTTCAAGATGAACATTTACTGAACTAAAGCAACTTAGGTTTGCTTGATTATCCAGACATTATTTTTTTTTTTTGAAAAATCATATTCAAATGTGAGTATCAAATATGATCATCAGGCTTTTGAGGAACATCTATTTGTTCATCTCTCAGTCATCATTGTATTGCATTGTATTATATATTTTGATCATGTAAATATCATCTTACTAAGACAATATTGGAGATATAGAGTGACGACTGATATTTATATAATTTTATGTAAAGTACTGTTATAAAGATCTCATCGATTTACATTACAAGCAAAATAATTTTATCTTTTTGGCTATATAAATATCAGCATCTGCACCAAATTTCATATTATTTCTGAATAAAACAGCTGTTTTTTCCTCCATATTTTCACCATATAAAATAAAGCCTGATGTATCAAATACGATACTCAACAAAAACACATATGCAAACTGTTTCATTTAAAAAAATAACTGTTATTTCCTATTTCAGGGTTACTTGCAGCAATAGAGAGCCTTAATATTGAGGATCCAGAAGATGGAAATAATGAAGTAGAATCATCTGACATGCGTGATTTTGCAGAGATGATGGCTGTAAAGGCAGACAGATCGATTAAGTTAACTTCAACTCCAAGGTTGGAGCATAAAGAGACGGACTCAGCTTCATTTGGGGATGTTATCAGACAGTTACCACTTCTGAATGCTTTACTAGTTGAACTCTCACAGCTGAACATCCAGACGGCGCAGCAGCCCTTATCGGTTCATCCTAACCTTGCGTGGCTGTACACATCAGCACAGGAACCGTCAGGAGCAAAACCCAAAGCTGAGAATCAGAAAACAAGTCCTAAACAGAGACTTGATCAACGCAAGATGAAAGTATTGAAGAGTGGTGCGAAGAGAAACAAAGAAAAGTTGCAACCTAAGAAGACGCTTAAATACGGCTTGACAAACACTTTTCGTCTCAGACTCAAACTGGTCAAACAAGGTACCAAACGACACGAATGCATCGAATACCAGAATGCAAAACAGGACCAGCCTTCATCTTCATCCAGATCTTCATCTAACCATAAACGTGTTCGTAAGGCAGTTAGCAGAGGTGTTCGTTTAGATGAAACTGTTGAAACAGTAATTAGCAGTTTTGATATGCACCCAACACCTATTCAAACTCCATCAAAATCACAAACAAGACCAAGTATTGGAAAGCATATCACAAATGAGGAAAGTCATCTGACTGAGAAAGATAAAAAAGCTCAAGTCCATATTCCAAGTCAGGATTCAGACCGCAGTGACCAGCATTCAGCTTCATCTATTCATGATTCAAATCTTGGCTTCCAGAGAGGAGATAGTAGAGCAAGCAGCCGTCCTTGCAGGACAAGCTTGAGTAACGGCTCCTACGGACAAGAAGAGTATCAGGATGACTTCACGAGCCTAAACACAACTGAGGGATACTCACCCGACCCGTTCAGCAGTCCAGAACCAAGCAGACGTAAAAGAAACAGCAGTTCCAGCTCTTCAAGTTCCTCTCATCCAAGCAAAGGTCTACCTGTTCCTGTCAAAGCAGAGAACTCTCCACAACGTGCTCTCAAAAACACGCACATCATCCGACCACGTCTTCAGACCTCCGCTCTGAGTCTGTCTTCAGATGAGAATGAGTTTGAGTCCGGACGTCACAGGCCTGGATCGCAGAGCGCTGGACAAAACAATCCATCTGTGCGCAGGACATTTGGAAAATCGGAGAGCTTTGACAGTGACCCTGGTGATAAGGCCATGACATTTAGCCGGGTGTCAGAGGACTCAGATTTAGCCGCTAATAACCCGGTGCTAAAGTCCATTTCATCTTCAGAGCAGATGGACGCTGATGAGGAACCGGATGAACTGGGCTCTCTGGGACTGGACAAGAATTACCATCACATTTCAGAACTGGTGATCAACAAACTTCCAGGATATACGCTGTGATTAGGCAATGTTAGTTTAATAGTGAAAATAAGTTTACACCAGAAACCAACAAACATCTGATTTATTAGTCAATATGAATGTTTTTATATACTAAATTGTTGCATAGAACTGCATTCATTAGCAAGCAGTTATTTGTGTATTCATTCTGTTTTAACAAATGCAGCTTTTGATATGTTGACAAGTATTTAAGAGATTTTATTATTAATTCATCTATTTCAGAATTTGTGAAAAATATTTGTTACAGCAATAAACAAACAGTTGTTTCCAAATCACAGCCTTACATTCATTGATAAATGATTAATGAACCAGTGTAAAGTCATTTAGTAGGGATAAAATGGGAATGTGGATTATATTGAATTAATATTTGTTGTGAATGAGATGCTTCATGCTTTTCTGACAAAAAAACACCCTGTATATACACTTAAATCTTTAAACATAACAGTAATGTTGTATAATATACATTATATGCACATTATACACATATAACATTAACTTACAAAAAGCAATGCATTTGTTACAGTATTAAGCTTTATTAACTTTATTTAATAAAAGTACAACTGTTTATTGTTAGTTCAAGTTAGAAAATTATATATTTTTATTTTTGTATATTTTTATATATATTTTACTTATTGGCACACCACCTCCACAATATTTCTTTGATATTAAATGATTTCTTAAATTCAAGTTAAACAGTAGTGGGGGTTTTCAGTAATGCATTTTTTTTTTTTTTACTAAAAAAGCTGCAGATTATCAGAAACGACCCTAAAGGAATACAATTTTATGTCCTATAGATATCATTATTTGACAATATATAATTGACTATTTCTCCTTTTCTGTTAGCCTACACCTCTGAGAATAAATCATTTGAGTAAAATAAATCGTGCATTTATTTAAAACAAAAACAGCAGATTAGTTAATATTCCTTGTGAGAAATGAATACATTCTTGCGCAATTAACTAAATTAAGTTGCACAAGAGTCCAAGACCCATTTTTCCTCATTTATAAACTTTTGAATCCTGTTGTGCACAGGCGCGTAACTTCCTCTGCGCTTGCGTCATATTATGCTGCCGGAAGTAATGTAGCAACTCGACAAAAAACTAGAAGAAGAATGTAGCAGTGTACACGTGCGGGATCCTGACCTGAACTAAAGCAGCAGGAATCATCTGTAAATGATGAAGCACGTGTTCCTGACCGGCGTTCCCGGTAAAATGAAACCTTCACCTCCACATCTCATTCAGTAGCGGTTCCCATGGACATGTGTAGAAACGCGAGTAAACCAATTTAGTAGAGACGCTATGACATCTACCAATATCCAGCGACTACTAAATTGTCCCTAGCAATAGTTTTGATCAAACAATGAAATATATGTGTATGTAACCACTGTTGAACATATAAGAACATAAAGTAGCCGAAGTGTTTAAAACATACGAGCACTGTTTAGTTGAAGTTTACCTTCTTTAACTTTGTTGTTCATCTGCTTCTCCCATTTGCTCTTTTAACATTGACTATCATTGTATATAGACTAATACAATCAGATACAGCAATAATTTCTCAAATATTTATTACAATATACATACTGATAAATTGAACATTCACGTCAATGGTTTGAGAGACTGGATGTTTTCAACTGATTTCTATTGAACTGCAGCTCAAACTATTTCAGATATAGAGAATTAAGCTACAAACTCCATCATAATGCACAACAGTGGTCTCAAACTCAATTCCTGGAGGGCCACAGCTCTGCAGAGTTTAGCTCCAAATCACACCTGCTTGGAAGTTTCTAGTAATCGTGAAGACCTTGATTAGTTGGATCAGGTGTTTGATTAGGGTTGGAGCAAAACTGCAGAGCTGTGGCCCTCCAGGAATTGAGTTTGAGACCAATGATGTACAATGTTTCCATTTAACATGTATTTTTAGCTGCAGCTCGTCATATTAATGGAGTGTTTCATTAGTTAGCAGTAAACCGGTCACCTCACCTTAATATGTTTGTAGATTTGTGTTATCTTTGGAATGGAAATATGCATATTTTATTTGTAAGCATCATACTATTTTAGTTAATGTCCTAAAACTAGCGAGCTAAGCCACTAGTAGAGTCGTGTAATGCTGAAGACACGAAAAGCGGAGGAACAGACAAACCGATTCAATTGAGTGAGTCATTTACGCTGGAACCGATTCGATTGATTCAAACTCGTGACTTCGATTATTCAGTAGCGTATCGCGAATCTTTATTTTCAGATATTATTATTTTTTTACAGTATACGAAACATCAAACCATTAAGGCAGTACAATTATAAAAACAAAACAAAGATAAAAGAAAAACACACAAATACAAATCCCTTTAGAAAGTTAACCATGGTTTTATTATAGTAAAAGTGCAAAACCATGGTTAATTTGTGGTTACCATGTTTTAACTATAGTAACCATGTTTTTTTAGGTTTTTTTTTCACCTTAAGTGGACACACATAGGATGAATATAGAGATGCAGTTTTCTCTGCTTTAGGATTAACAGAACTTTGGATAGTTTCCATGTACTTGTCTAGAAATTGTGATATAAACTCAGAATTGTGAGGGAAAAAAGTCAGAATTGTTAGATTATCACAAGGTCATAATTACCTTTTAATTTTTTTATCCTGTGGCAGAAACAGTCTTCCATACTTCACAGCATTTTCCTTTTTACATAAAATTTCAAAATTCCAATTAAAATGTTATGTGCATTTATTAATTTATCTGTTAAGTCACCATGTAGTGAGATCACTTACAGTCAGCCAGTCATTATCACAAAATAAACCCATTCAAGGTGACATGAGATGGAAAGAACTTCGTGTTTCTGTCTGCTAGGTGTGGGTAAGACCACTCTGGTGAAGAAGGTGTGTGATGCTGTGGTCTCGGCCGGGGTCTCTGTCAGCGGTTTCTACACGGAGGAGGTCCGAGAGCAGGGCAGGAGAGTGGGCTTTGATGTGGTCACACTCACAGGGGACAGAGGACGGCTGTCCAGGCTCAGGTATCGTCTCTGCTCGTCTCTCCATCAATCATCTGCTGCTCTTGTGTATTTACTGCTGTTGTCAATCACTAACACACTCTTCTGTGTTTGATCCAGCGCTCAATCTGCCGCAGGTGGACGTGAATGCAGGGTCGGGCAGTACGTGGTCGATCTCCAGTCATTTGAGAGTCTCGCACTTCCTCTTTTCAGAGACGTATGTATGGATGAATGAATTTTATGTTTTATTTCATTTCAGTTAACTTTTATTTTATTTTAAGTGACAGATGTTTGTTTGTTTATTAATTTTTATTTTAGTTTTGGTTTTAGTTATGATAGTACATCAAGTTAAAATGAATTTAAGTTCTGTTTTTTAAATAATATTTTACTTTGTTTCAGTTAGCTTTTATTTTAAATAAGAGATGTTTTGTCATTTTTATTAGTTAGTGTATATGTTTATTATTATTTTTATTATTTTATTATTACCTTGATTAAATAAAAACAAAAACTACAACAAAAAAAAAAACAATTACTACAACTTTAAAATTAAAATGAAAGCAGAAAATATAATAAAAAACCTCATACAAAATATGAATAAAATCTATAATAGTATCTCAGTGATGCTAAAATAACACTGCTTTGAAATAGTTTTCACTTAGAAATAGCTATAAAAAATTCAAAGACATGGAATTAAACATGAAATTTTGAAGTACAAAGACTGAAATAGTATTTTCATGTAAAACATACTCCAATAATTGTTTTGTTTACAAATTGAAAAAAAACTTAACTACAGGGAAAGTCTCTGGCCTGACTTTGAAAGAGTGTTTCAAACTCCACAAATGACAAAAGCATGATAAAAGTAGTGTACTGAAACCACACAATAGCTTTGAGAGGAAATTTAAGTTATTATTCACTGGAAATGTTGCGTGATTGGACAATTTTGCAACTCTTTTATGATGAACTTACACATTTTCTCCACTATGCGACCATCATATGCAGACACATATTTCACCTCTCTGTGACCCAGAGTCATGCGTTTCTGACGGACACATTGAGTGTCTGCTGCCAGAGCCTTCATCTTCATCATCTGTGATAGTTAGCGTAGGATGCACCGTGTACAAGACCTTTGAGTGCACTTCAGGGTTATTTTAGTGTCACTGAGATATGATCATAGTTTTTATTAGTATTTTGAATTTGTTTTTGTCATATTTCCCATTGTAATTTTAGTTAAAAGTTTTAGTAATTTTGTTGTTTTTGTCATTTTTTAAAGTCTTTATCTTTTTTTTCATTTTTACTTTAATTTTCCTTTTAGTTATGTTAGTACATTGTTAAATTAAATGAAAATGAGAAATGTTACCTGGCAAACTGATTTTTACTTACTAACAAAAAAAAAAACGTATATAAAAATGATGGTATATTTTATTTACATTTACATTTATTCATTTGACAGACGCTTTTATCCAAAGCAACAGTTGAGGAATACAACAAGCGATTTATCATAAGATGGCAGTAAACACGAGAAGTGCCCATTATACAAGGTTTCAGTCATCGTTCAAAATAGTAAAAGCTATGGGACAGGAAGGGATAAGCATAAACTAGCAGAAATAAAATGTTTTTATTGATTTTTACTTGATAAACAAAAACATATACTAGAACCACACTGGTTTAAGTTTTTATATATTTTTTATTTAAATTCAGTTAACTTATTGTTTTGTCATTTTTATTAATATTATTATTATTTTAATGTCTTTACATTTTATTCATTTTTCACATCAAGTTAAACAAAATTAAAACTTGAAATAAAATAAGTTTGTTTTTTTAACAAACAAACAAAAACATCAGAATTGGGTTTATTTATTTATTTATTTTTAAATAATAGTATTTTATTTAATTTCGGTTAACTTTTTTTGTATTTTAAGTAACATGTTTTGTCTTTTTTTTCAAATGTATATATATTTTTGATACACTTATTTCAGTTTTTGTTCTGTTAGTACTTCAAGTTAAACTAAATGAAAATTAGAAATGTTACTTGCAACTGTAACTGAAATAGGTTTACAATTATTTTTTATATTTTAGTAACTTAGTAGATATATTTCAGTTAACCTTTATTTTAAGTAACAGAAATGTATTTGTATGGTTTTAGTTAACTATAATAACCCTGATGCACTTAATGCAATACTGGAGAAGTTATCAACACCAAGAAACTACACGACTAAAGTACTAGTCCTGTGGGCTGTAGCACGAAGCCAGATGAACAAACTCAGAGTTGCAGAGTAAGTTTTGAGTTGACAAAACCTGATAAAGCCAACCTGGTTTAGATCAGGTTCACCAGGCTCACAAAGCTCGATATAAACATTCTCTTTCAACTCAGAGTTTGAACCAGAATTTGCGATTAATTCTGAAAGTGTGACACGTGCAGCAAAGTTTTGAGTTTGATTATGGAACAGATGCGGGAGGGAAGCAAGAGGCTGTTTGTCATCGATGAGATAGGAAAGATGGAGCTGTTCAGCCAAGCGTTTATCCGTGCGGTGAGACAGATGCTGGATGCCTCCAGCTGCTCCATCCTGGGCACCATCCCTGTTCCTAAAGGAAAACCTCTCGCGCTGGTGGAGGAAGTGCGCTGCCGACAGGACGTCAAGATATTTATGGTAAAAACACGTTTTACATCACTCAGGTTTTCCAAGTAAACTTCCTTCTTGCCTTTCTTTTGCATGCAACACTCACACATTCGGATACTGCAGATCATTCACTAGATGCTAAAGAAATATTTTGTTCTTGTCCTTTTCCTATTTCAAAGAGTTTATATGACCCTATGATACACTCCAAAAAAATGTAGGCCTAAATACAAGATTTATGTATTTGAATTGCATATAAAAACTTCCGTGCATTTGGATTACACAGTTTTAACAAACTAATAAACTTAATGTGGTGCATTTTTGTCAGTCCAACATAATTAACACTATTATCGGCGATGTATCGCCTGTGATTATGAACGTGATATTGCATAGCTTGTCAGTGAACTACTGCTCTGTGTAGTAAATACTGCTCCATCTGAAAGCAGGTGATGGAGATTTACTACTAATCACAGAACCGGCTTTACTGACCAGATGCGCATGATAATCGCATTTGATTATTTAAACAGCCCTAATTAAAACCGGTCAGAATTTCATAATTTTTAATTAACTAATTGAACATTGCTTGTTCCACAGCTAGCTGTATCTTAATATTCATACTTTTGAACTGAATAAATTGAATTGTTTCAGGTGTAGTTATAATTACACAGTTCATGCAATCACACAAACCTGGAAATAATCGAGGAATATTGAAATTGTCTTTTTTTTTTTTATCCTTTCTCTCTCTTTTTTCTAAATGGTCATTTCTAAACTGCCAGGCTTGGAAATAAAACATACAATTTCTGTAATGAACTGAATTAGTTTTAAATACACAATAACCGGATTCATTTATTTTTTATCTTTTGCTAAATAAATGCAATTGTTTTCACAAAGTGCTGATTCTAAACAATTTGAATAAATGCGTTTAGAAAATGATTATTTAAATAAAATCAAACAGATGCAAATAGATAATAAACTGTCAAGATTTTTTTGGAGTACACAAATCTGACTCGTTTCATTTATGCATGACCGACACATATACATCACTTAGGTTTATTAATTTGTTTAAACTGCGCAATTCAGAATGGATGGAAAT
Organism: Schizothorax lantsangensis; assembly: GCA_027422415.1. NCBI lineage: Eukaryota > Metazoa > Chordata > Actinopteri > Cypriniformes > Cyprinidae > Schizothorax > Schizothorax lantsangensis. Next base: position 32,137,176 of record CM049852.1, on the reverse strand, counting down.
TTTACATGCAATTCAAATACATAATTCTTAAATTTAGACCTAAATATTTTTTTAAATCAAGGCATTTTCATCACCAAAAGTGCATAGTTCCCCAAAAGATATCTGATGCATGCATATCTTCTACAGAGAGTAAAGTGGAAGTGTGGCTTCATTTGAGCGATCATCCGTGAGTCACACAGGACGTGTGTCTAGACCAGCATATGATGAATCCAGACATATGGAAACATTCGCTGTGTGCTTTACATGTGTTTGTGCTGCTGATATGATGAATGATAACACAGATTCCTGTGCATTGCTTATTGTTTTGTCTGTATGGAATCTGAGCCCACATCAACAGAAGCTGCACAGAATTCAAACTCGCATTATTCACTAAATTCTGTGCATTTCAGCACTTAATCAGTGTTCTGAGCGGCAAGAGATTTGACTTAAAACATGTAAACAATATTATTTTATAATGCTGTAAGCTACCAATATATAATAAGGAGCTCAGTTACATATATTCTGCAAAATTCCACAGACAATCAGTGCAGAAAACTTTAAAAGGACACAGATTCCCTGTTCTGTGATTATATATGATCAAAACAACAGTTTGAATTTCATCATCATTCAACCTCATTGTTGCCATGTTTCAGGTTTACTTTCATGCAAATATAGTTTCTACAGTCATGGAAAATCTGCAAATATCAGGGAATTTTTTAAGTCTTTTTTTTTTTTTTTAAATGCCATGTTTAAACAAAAAGTAAATGTTTTTTTATGTCATTTTTTTAATTGTATTTTTTTAAATAGTCTTTTTAAAATTGTCATTTTATGATTTAATAATTGTCAGTTTTAAATAGTAATTTTTACAAATTGTCATTTAAAAAAAAAAAGTTGTTTATTTAACATTTTTAAACAAACATTTGTTAAAATTGTCATTTAATAGTTTGTTTTTTAATTTTCAATTTTTATGTTCTTTAACTCATTTTTTCAAAACTGTCCTTTTTTAATTGCCATTATATTTTTCCATTTATTGGTTCACTAGAACTTGCTCTTTGTGAGTTCAGACTATATAAAATGGTGTTTAAATGTCTTATTCAGTAATCACAAACATGGAAACTAATTGGTCAAAACTTAAGCTGAGAACTCTTTGAAACGGATGTTTAATGAACAAATTGAAATGCCTTTTTTCACGTTTGCTCATCTTTTCTTTCAGAAAGTCAAATTCCAGTTAAGTTATGCTGTCTGTCTGTCCTCCCACAGATCACGAAGGAAAACAGAGACTTGATCTTTGATGACATTGTCTCAGCTGTTCAAGAGTGCCTGAAGTAAACAAGGAGGAGCATACGTTACTGAATTTATTTTTTCATTTTTGTTTGCAAACAAGCCCCTCAGGAGCTCTGTTCATTCGTCCAGTGCAGCGTGTCACACGAGTGTGATTAAGCATCTCTCTCTCCAGCACGTCTCGTAATGGACGGAGCTCTGCATTATTGATTGGGAGCGAGCGTGAGAGACCGTCCTGGAGGAGCGACTGAGATGAACAGAGGTGATGCCCTGCGAACACTCGTCAGCCCTTAAATGTTTTCAGTGGGACAGAGAGGCCACTGAGGCGCCGACCTTTCCTCGTGAGCTTCCTGTATGTACGTTTCCCATTAAACAGGAAAAAAAATTCATATTTGAGAGAACAACACTGTCAGGCTTCCAGATGTTTTATTTATTTTCACCATAAATATGGAAACATGTTCCTGAATGTTTAAAAAATGATATACTCTTTGTTTCACTTTTATAATACTTTTTCTCGACAAAAAGTACAATAAATGCATATTTGTAAGTTATATATTTCATTATTCACTGAAAACTTCCTGTATGCATAATACATTTCTTTTCCTTTCAAGAAAAAAGGACTAGAAGGTTTGGAATATCAACTTTTGGTTTTGTTTGTTTGTCTTTTGGTGACAATCCTTGCTTTCAACCAGCAATTCTGTCTGTTTAATAGTGGTTCTCACTTTTTTTCCTCCGGGCCGCAATGGTCCATGCAAGTTCACAGGCCGCACGCATGTCTTTACATATTACCTCAATTCACAAAGTTAAAAATTTAGCCTAAATATTATGATTAAACGATCATTTATTGAAATAAATAAAATTATTCTACTCGTTAAAACACCTTGGTCGGGAGCTGACCAATTTTGTGATCCTCGAAAGGAGTAACAGCACAGTAAGTTGCTGTAAGTTTCAGCAAAATTATAGTACCTTTGTAGCAGTTTTTATACTCTTTGTTTGTCTTGACGCGCACGGAAGCGTGACTTGCGCGCGAACTGCAATCGTTCAAAAATGCATGTTGATCCAAATATGGAAAGCTTTTCAAATGTAATAATCTGAGGTTTCTCCAAAGTTTTGCCACATTTCTGAATAAGGATGATTGCAGTTCATGGGTGTTTCTTTTTACTAATCTTCAAGTGATGGGGGGCAAACCGAATCCAGCACTCTCTTCTCTGCGCCTATTCTTGTTTGATTTTCCTTCGCTCATTTTCCCTCGTTTTCTCCCTTAACAAATTTGTTCATTCTGTTCAGTTTTACAAACTAATGGCTGTGTGACTATTTGTTGAATCTGCCAAAGTCGCGCTGTAAGTGTTCGTTAAATGCGTAACATTAATTACGTGAAAAGATGCTCATGTCTGAAAATTTTACAAAAACATCATAGCGTAATTTGTTTAAATTTTTAAAGTTGTAAAAACTAAAATGTGAAAACTAAAGTTATTTTTTAATTGTGTTCGCACAGTGGCGGGCCGCATTAGGATTCGTGACGGGCCGCGGTTGAGAACCACTGGCTTAAAGGGACAGTTCACCTAAAAATATCTGCGTTTCCATCCACCTATTTTTATGCGCATTTTAGAATAGTAAAAAATTGGATGGAAACGGTTTTATTCGCACATTTTTCATACCAGTTTTGCGCATGTTCAATTCGAATCTTTGGATGGAAACATAGCTAATGAGAATTAATTTGCTCACCCTCAAGTTGTTCCAAACCTGTGTTAGTTTCTTCTGTTAACCACAAAAGATGATATTTTGAAAAATGTTGGTGACTAAACGGTTGCCAGTAGCCATTGACTTCTATAGTATATTTCTTTTTCATACTATGGAAGTCAATCAACTGTTTTAAAATTAGACATGTTTAGAACAATATGGTGAGTAAATTATGTAATTTTCTGTTTTTAATGAACATAAAACATTCTTTTAACAAAAATAAAAAATTGCCATTAATGCATGCAATATTATTTAAAACAAACTGCAAAAAAATAGAGTTGTTCGTCATGATCGCAGATGGTCAGTGCAATGCTATTAATTAACCCAACCACAACAACTGTTTATAAAGTCTGATCCCATTTCAATCATTTTTGAAACTATAATTTTATTTATTTTATTTGTATGTATTCTTTATAGATTTATTCACAAAGGCTTGGAACTATATAGTGAGTAAATACTAGAATTCAATAGAACTCAAAACATTCTTTACAAAATACTGATATCAATACATGTAATTTTATTAGAGAATGCAAAAAAAAAATTAAGTTCACAGTTGACTGATGCTATTATTCCAACCACCACAGCTGTGTTTGCACTTTATAATGTCTGATCTCACTTTAACATTTTAAGCACTACATTAAAAAAAATAATGTATGTAGAGCCAGTTAAATCTATAGTGTTATTGAGCAACAGTCACTATGAGGATTATGCTCTTTTGTGAAATCAAATTAAAAATTCATCTCTCTTCCATTGCATTTGCATTAATTAGTGAGATTCCCTCTTAGATGTGCTGCGATCAGACCTCATCAGAGAAACTGGACTGTGCTTTTGTCTGAATTGTGGTTGATGGAGTTTCTGGAGCAGATGAACAGGGTCAGCTGGTAAAGCGCTCTTCCAAACGCAAAGGAAGGAGGAAAGGCCAGTTCCCAGTGAGATGTGCGTCACAGACCATTGTGTGCCAGTTTCAGCTCTGCATTGACGTCCACTATCAGGCAGTGGAACAAACGCAGCTCTCTGACAGATGAATCATCTGCTCAGCTCTCTGCTTTAGTGTGTATAATCATCATATTCCTCTAGTTACTACTTACAGTCTTCAACTATGTAAGGTGTCTCAAAACATGTTTTGAGTCAAATGACATTCACAGCCCATTTTGCTTATTCATTTTGGAAGTCATGCCATGCAGTTGTAGAATGTTCTGGATGGTTGCTAAGTTTGTTGCTATGGTGTTCTGGCCTAGTTGCTAGGTCGTTGCTATGCAGATGCTAGGGTGTTATGGGTGGTTGCTCAGTCGTTGCTATGGTGTTCTGGCCTGGGTGATTGCTAGGTTGTTTCTATGCAGTTGCTAGGGTGTTCTGGCCTGGATGGTTGCTAGGTTGTTGCTATGCAGTTGCTAGGGTGCTCTGGCCTGGTTGCTAGGTTGTTGCTATGAAGTTGATAGGGTGTTCTAGGTGGTTGCTAGGTTGTTGCTATGCAGTTTCTAGGGTGTTCTGGCCTGGGTGGTTGCTAGGTTGTTGCTATGCTGTTGCTCAGGTGTTCTGGTCTGGGTGGTTGCTAGGTCATTGCTATGCATTTTCTAGGGTGTTCTGGCCTGGCTGGTTACTAGGTCGTTGCTATCCAGTTGCTAGGGTGTTATGGGTGGTTGCTAGGTCATTGCTATGCAGTTGCTATGGTGTTCTGGCCTGAATGGTTGCTAGGCTGTGCTATGCAGTTGTTAAGTGGATGTGAGTAGAAGCAGTTGCTAGGGTTTTCTGAGTGATTGCTAGGTCATTGCTATACATTATTAAGTAAATGTTAGAATATTGATATATAGTTGCTAGGGTCCAGTTGCTAGAATTTTGCTATGCAGTTGCTAAGGCATTCTGTGGGGCTGGTAATGTGTTACTATAGCCGCTTTTCCACTATCGAGCCGAACGGTTCTCTTTGCTTAACCGTTCCATTCCGTGCCGATCCAGGCCAGTCAGCACGGATACGGTTTCATTTTCCACTGTGGTGCTGATAACGGAGCACTTTGGAATGTAATACAAATGCGTCAGTCGTTGCCTTGGTAACGCAAGTTTAATGTAAATGGCGATATGGACGATGATCAGATATTTCACTGTCTCAGGCATTTTTTTCTTTTTTATATTGAACGTAGCGTAGCTGTTTACTTGGCTGTTTGATCAAATAGCGCGCTTCCGCTTAGCCAGCTATGGAGAAACTGGTAGCCAGGCAACAGAGTGGCAACGTCACGCACACACGCACTCTTCCAGCACGGCTCAGCACGGTTGTCCAACCGTGCCGAGAATTCCGGGCCGAGAACGGTTTGTAATCGTTCCGCGCCGTACCAGGCTCTCGTGGAAATACAACTGGAACCGTTCCTGACAGTTCTTAGAACCGTTCGGCCCGATAGTGGAAAAGCGGCTTATGTCACCAAGGATGATAACTATAAAGATAAAGATATAGTTATAAAATTCGTTCTCAATATTAAAGAATAGCAGAGTCCACACCACAGCTATAACGATAAAGGCACAGAGAAACGATACCATTGGAATCACTTTCAAAACGATTTTTTCCAGCTGATGAATGATAAAAACAATTAGAATCCATCCTGCTATAACAAGCTCGAGAATTTAAAGTGGCAGACAAGTGTGCGCTTAGAAGAAACAGATGATATCGTCCGCTGGTGTGGACGCTAATATCTTTATAGTTATCGTTCTCTGTGTGAACAGCCTTTAGGATGTTTTGTGTGGTTGCCAGGGTGTTGCTATGCAGTTGCTAGAGTATTATGGGTGATGTCACTGCTAGAATGTTGCTATGCAATTGTTAAGGCAGTCTGAGGGACTGTTATCATGTTGCTATGTGTTTGCTAGGTTTGGATGGTTGCCAGGGTGTTGCTATGTTGTTTGCGAAGATGTTTTGATTGATAGATCATTGCAATGCATTTGCAAGGGTGTTCTGGGTAGTTGTTAGATAGTTGCTATACAGTTGCTAGGGTGCTTTAGTGTGTAAAAACATAATATTCCGAGTTACTGCTCATACAGCTTTCAACAAGCATTTATGGGGTCTCGCAACATGTTTTAAAAGTCAAATAACATTCACAACCTATTTTGCTTACAAATTCTGATGCAAGTAAGAATGTGAAGGCTAGAACATGTCATCTGTGAACAGCCCCTGAAAAGTGTTAAAACATAACTTTTAAAAGAACAACACAGCCACTGTCATGTCCAGTGTTCCTCCTGAAATATTGCCGGACATCAAAACAAGTTCATTATGTCTCTGAATCTCAGTGTGTGTTTGTTCCAGGTCATTTGAAGGTGAAGGGCTGCAGAGGCCAGACAGATTGAGAAGGGGATTGTGGGTAGAGCTGTGGCCGTCAGGGGACTGGTGAGGCTGTTCTCTTAAAGGCGGTGCCAATGGCCCGCAGCGGCAGCACAGATGGATTACATAATAGTGCTGACGGGGGCCGTGCCAACTCCTGTCCCATATCTCACCCACTGCGACAGAGATTACTGACCCTATATGTGTTTGTCTTCCAAGATTCATCCCTTTAATTAGCCTCACGTCATCTTGCATAACCAACCAGCGCATAACATGTGCCTTGGGAAATCATTTTAACCATGAATAAAGAAATGTTTCACATGAAAGGACATTTAGAAACTCACTAATAGAGACAATATAATTACACTTTACAAAGTTTTAGAGTTGCATAGGGGCAGAAAATTTCAGCTACATTTCTGGAAACTTTCCAACAAAATTCCAAAAGTTTCCAAAAGTTGCAACCCTATTTGCCTCTGCAAACTCACCACCACAATACTACGATGTTGTGGGAGGCTCTCAGGATATTTGGAGTGTTTTGTAGCATGTAGTTAGGGTGTTCTGGGTGGTTGCTAGGTCATTTCTATGTAATTGTTAAGCAGATGTTAGTATATTGATATGCTAGCACTAGGGCAGGGGTGTCAAACTCAGTTCCTGGAGGGCTGCAGCCCTGCAGAGTTTAGTCCCAACCCTGCTCCAGCACACATACCAATGTAGTTTTCAAATAAGCCTGAAGGACCTGATTAGCTGGATCAGGTGTGTTTAATTAGGGTTGGAGCTAAACTCTACAGGGCTGTGTCCCTCCAGGAACTGAGTTTGACACCCCTGCACCAGGGTATATTGGGGGTTATTACATTGCCAGAATGTTGCTATGTGATTGCTAAGGTGTTTTGGGTGGTTTTCAGGGTGTTGCTATGTGGTTGCTTGAGTATTGTGGGTGGTTTCATTGCTAGAATGTTTCTAAGGCATTCTGAGGGGCTGTTAGTTTGTGGGTATATGATTACTAGGGTGTTTTGAGTGGTTGTCAGGGTGTTGCTAAGGTATTTGGGGTGGTTGCATTGCTAGTGTGTTGCTATGCAGTTACTAGGGTTTTCGGGGTGGTTGCATTAATAGAGTGTTGCAATGCAGCATGTTGCTATGCAATTACCAGTGTGTCTTGGGTGGTTTCCAGGGTGTTACTATGCATTTGCTAGAGTATTCCAGCTGGAATATTGCTAGAGTCCTCTGACTCGAACGTTGCTATGCAGTTGCTAAGGCATTCTAAGGGGCTGTTAGCATGTTGCTATGTGATTACTAGGGTATTTTGGGTGGTTTCCAGGGTGTTACTATGCATTTGCTAGAGTGTTCTGGCTCGAATGTTGTTATGCAGTTGTTACGGCATTCTAAGGAGCTGTTAGTGTGTCGCTATGTGATTATGAGGGTGTTTTGGGTGGTTGCCAGGGTGTTGCTATGCAGTTGCTAGGTTATTCGGGTGTGTTTTGAGTGGTTGTCAGGGTGTTGCCAAGGTATTTGGGGTGGTTGCATAACTACAGTGTTACTATTTTTTTTTGGGGGGGGGGGGTTGCATTACTAGAGTGTTGCTATGCAGTTGTTAAGGTACTCTGAGGGGCTGTTAGTGTGTTGCTATGTGATTACTAGTGTGTTCTAGGTGGTTTCCAGTATGTTGCTATGCAGTTGCAGGAGTATTCTGGCTAGAATGTTGCTATGCAGTTGCTAAGGTGTTTTAGGTGGTTGCCAGGGTGTTGCTATGCAGTTGCTAGGGTATTCTAAGGGGCTGTTAGTGGGCGAATTCCAAACGGCTTTTTTGCGCCCTTGAAGGGCACTTCGGGAAGGGGACGCCATTTGTAGGGACGTTCCAAACGAAAGTGAACAACTGAATCCCTTCACAAAGGGCCCTTCCAGAAGTCCGTTAGCGAAGGGAACATGCGATGGTCACTTCACGGAAGTGATTTCCGTTTATGATCATGTGATCTTCACTTAGGAGATCCTGCGATGCATTTTAAAGTAAAGTTGGGGTTTATTTTGACTTTACATACAAACGTAAGTAGAATAAGCCAATTAAATTTGTCTTTATTTTCATGTAATACAAAATATTTTCATCAGTGAAAGAAATATTATTTTAGACTGTATTGTAAGCAAGTTTAATTTAAAAAGTTTAATAGTAAATAAGACACAATTAAACAGTATTTGAATAAAATAATAACAATAAGAAGAAATATTTATTTGCAACAACTGTTGGAGGAGCTCTGAATGCTGCACGCATGTGCAGCGTTGTCAAGGTAACATCTGGTCAGTCATTCCCTTCACCAAGGAGTTCCAAACGTTTATACAAGTCTGTAATGCCCTACACCCTTCAAAGAACTCACTTCAAAGGGCTCTGCCCTTCGAAGGGAGTAGGGCATAGGGATGCTCACTTCCGTTTGGAATTCGCCCAGTATGTTGCTATGCGATTACTAGGGTGTTTTGGGTGGTTGCCAGGGTGTTGCTATGCAGTTGCTAGGTTATTCGGGGTGTTTGCATTGCTAGAGTGTTGCTATGCATTTGCCAAGGCATTCTGAGAGGCTGTTAGTGTGTTGCTATGTGATTGCTAGGGTATTTTGGGTGGTTGCCAGGGTGTTGCTATACAGTTGCTAGGTTATTCGGGGTGCTTGCATTGCTAGAGTGTTGCTATGCATTTGCCAAGGCATTCTGAGAGGCTGTTAGTGTGTTGCTATGTGATTGCTAGGGTATTGCGATCTCTAAAATGTTTCCTTAGATTTTTCTCCACTGTATAATGGTCTGGTAGGCGAGTGCTTAGAATACTAATTGAATTATATTTGACGTAAATATTGAAATATTAGCCTACTAATGATTCTTCATAAATGTTCACTCATTCTTTTTTTATATGGACTAATAGCATTTAACACAAGAGCATCATGACACCTAATGATTTTGTATTCTGTTTTTTATGAATTTTCCTCTAAAACTGCTTTCAATGGCTTTCCCTTGTGCGCACTAAAGATGAGTTTAGCCTCACTGAAAATGGATAGAAGCAATTTCCATAAGTCTACTTTATCTGAGCTTGCAGAAGAGTCTTGGTCAAAACCAGGAGCGTCTGCCCATAGGAGCTACTCCATTCGGTGCCAGCACATACAGATGGTGTGTGTGTACGTGAGTGTTTCTTCACTCAATGACAGAGCCGTCAACACAAAGCCTTACTAAATAAGCATGTTTGAATCGCCTTTCATTTCCATATCGCTGACATGCATTCATGGAGGGCAGACGCTAAATGTCTAACCCCTCCCTGCAAACGTCTGAATGAGGTTTACAGTCTGGGGCGTATAGTGAAGAGCGAGGGATCTTTTGTGAGCACCTTTTTAATATATTATAGTGTACAACGAGCTTCCTCACACATTGAGATGAATCACAACAGACAGGCGTGCTACCAATTAACAAATGAGAGATGCACACCGGACAAAAGCAGCATTTGGAGAGTAAAGAGACGGCAGCATGTACAGTATTAGTCTAAGATACTGAATTATTAAATGGATAAAAGAGACTTTGGAAATGAAAGACAGCACAATATTTTGGTCACAATGATGGAACAGAATTCAGAGGTCATGTTTTTAAAAGCTAAACTGTTTTTATCTTCTTGTTTAACTGTTATCATGTAATGTTAATTATAATGCAAATAAAATAATGATATGCAAACAGAAACAATAATAGCCTGTCATTGTAGTGATTTATTTATCTGCTACAATAATGTAATGCTTTTGAATGATCTTCATTTGGAGGTATCTTCATTTTTTTCTGTAACTATTGATAGCAATATTTATTTATTTGTTATTGAATTATTAGATCATTTTCTGTAAATACCGATTGCAATATTTGATTGTTTGTTATATTGAATTATTGGATCAAGTCAAATACAGACTGTTAACAGATTAATATTTGTCAGATTTATACATTTAACCCTTTGTTTGCATTTTAATTATTTGCAATTAGTTAATCAAATTACAGTGCAGTTATATTTTTTAATTGACTGCTCAAAACAGACAAAACTGTTTATCAGATTTCTATTTCTATCAGATTTACACTTAACCCTTTGTTTGCACAATGAATTATTTTCAATTGGTTAAAAATTATAATTCAGTTCACTTTTAATTGATTGACCGTTAATAGACAAAGTTTGCTTATCAGATTTATATTTATATCAGATTTACATTTGTTTGCATATTAAATTATTTGCAATTAGTTAATCAAATTACAATTCAGTTAATATTTTAATTGATTGCCAGCTCAAATGCACAAAAAACAGCTTATTAGGTTTATATTTATTGGATTTACATATTTAACCCTTTGTTTGCATACTGACTTATTTGCAATTAGCTATTTAAATGACAATTTATCCAATTACTGTTTTTAAATATTTTTACAGCTCAAAACTGTTTATGAGATCTCTATTATATTAACATCAGATCATATGAAAGAGCAGAACAAAAGTACAGGACTGACCAGGAAAACAGAAGTTTCCTCTAAAAGCGCTGTGAGCCGTTGACTGGAGGACACACATACATCACTACACCTCAAAACACGCGTGTAGAGTTTCACCTTTGAAGCCACGCAGATCAAAGCGGCCGAGGAAGACCACAGTAAAGAGATATAAAAGCACAGATCACTGAAGAGCCCAACACACGATACCAGACACCTGTTCATGAGCCAAACACTCTCACATCTATTCAAAAACCAGCTTGAGAATAAATGAGTGTGATGAAGTAAAGCTAGACTGCAGGTTAACCATTTGCATGCATCTCTGGTACAACTTATGAGAATATCTCTCAATATATTACAGGAATCATCCAGGTAAATCACCATTAACCACAGAAAATCCTTTTCAATCATCCTTCAGTTTGCACAAATTGGTTTTATAGTAATGCACTTACAATGGACATCTGTGGTGCAAGACACTGCATAGGACAAACATTCAAATGCACTCAAGATATAAATGTTATACATGTTAACATGACACTAACGTAATGAAATCACTTACTAACCTTGTCAAGTTCTCCAGGACTCTGTCATGACCACGTGAAGATGGTTTCACTTGACACACAGAAACAGAAAGAGACGTGATGTCCACAAACTATCCTCAGAGGCAACTCAGTTCAGTTACTGTTCAAACAAAACAAAAACATTCAAATTTGAATTAAAAATCTTAATTGTGATTCTTATACTCAAATCAATCTAAATAAAATAGAGGATCCATTGTGTGTGCATTACTGTAATGTACTGAGTCTGTAATTACTGTAAATGTTTTTTATCAATGTTAATGATAATGCAAATAAAATTGTGCAAACAAAACAAACAATATTTTGACATCTTTTCATTTTTATAATTTATCTTTATTTGGAGGCATCTTGATTTTTTAATAAATATTGTTTGCATATTGAATTATTTGCAGTTAGTTACTGAAATTCTAATTAATTGTTCATTTTTAAATCGTTTGACATGTAAAATACAGATAAATCTGCTTATCTGATTTATATTTATATTAGATTTTCACATTTAACACTTTGCATATTTATTAGTTTGCAATTAATCAAATTATAATTAATTCAGTTTTTTTATTTATTTATTGACAGTTCAAATACAGACACATCTGCTTATCAGATTTATGTTTATACCAGATTTGCACATTTAACCCTTTGTTTGCATATTAAATTGTGTTATTAGTTACATCAAATTATAATTCAGTTATTTTTTTAATTGACAGTTCAAATACAGACAAAACTAAACAGGTTTACATTATTACACTTTTTTTTTTATCTATGCAGACTGTCTTTTTCTATTTTTGTGACTTGCAGATCACCATTATAAATGAACTGAGATGCAAAATTCAAGCTTCACATTTCTGCTATAAAACTGACTCAGACTTCTACTGTAAGTGCATTACTGTAAACACAATTTATGCGTTTTTACTAACTGAGAGCCAAGAAAATGTTTTCCTATAGAAATAGAGCCTTGCAAGTCATGGGTTCAATGAAATGCATAAAATGTATATTCAAAGTATCTACCAAATATGAATGTGAAATCAAATAGAGCATGATGCTTGCAACAAAGTCATGGGTTCAAATCCCAAGAAATGCATAAAATGTATATTTTGAATGTGATGTAATGCAAAGTATCTACCAAATGCATGAATGTGAAATTGAGACAAATGCTGCATGCACATAGAGCTACTTTAACTTTTTAACTACTTCTTGAACTATTTCTGTGATTTTATGAAGCGTTTGCTTCAGTGAAGATCTCTTGTTTTCAGTCTTTTCCATCTGACAAACACCTTATTGCCCTGGGATGCAATATAGGATTCCAGCCTCCTCATATGAATCAGTGGGTACTGAGAGAGGTCGTGACCTCTGAGGAACTGGCCAGCAGTGACAATAACAAGAGAGACGGTCAGAAACGGCCCTCAGGGACACATTTGGACAGAGAGTTTCCCATGACACCGGGTCAAACCCTTCAGCTCGAGCTCACAGAAAAGAACATATTCAAATTACAAGAGGAGTCTGTTGAAAGTTAGCTAGTCTTCCCTTAAATTTTCATGATTTTTTGCCCATGCATAACTAGATTTAACTCACCACCAAGATGCTCTGCAAAATCCACTAAATCCATCACAGAAATACTATTGTATATTTTGTAGAATTATTTATTTATTCTCTTATGCTCACAGAGGCTGCATTTAATTGATCAAAAGTCCAGTAAAATATTAATATTGTAAAATCATTACAATTTAAAATAGCTGTTTTCTATTTAAATATATGTTAAAATATAATTTATTCCTGTGATCAAAGCTGAATTTTCAGCATCATTATTTAAAGCAGCAAATCAGCATATTAGAATGATTTCTGAAGGATCATGAGACACTGAAGTAATGACGCTGAAAATTCAGCTTTGATCACAGGAATAAATTACATTTTAAAATAGATTCAAATTGAAAACAGTTATTTAAAATTGTAATAATATTTCACAATTTTTACTGTTGTTACTGTATATTTAGTCTAATAAATGCAGCCTTGGTGAGCAAAAGAGTCTTATTTCAAACATAAAAAAATCATAATTATTCCAAACTTTTGACCAGTATATTTAAAATAATCCTTCATAAATCCTTGATAAAATGAAGTATTTCTTTGTTTCAGGCTAGGATACAAGTTATTGAGAATGTGAGACGCCTGTTAGTGCACATTGATTATTTTCTTATTTTTTTGTCTCAAAGAGTCGAGTGAGTTTGACCTGTGGTGTGATCGAATGTTGACAGTGGTGCAGGCGTTCTCTCGTGAGGGAACGCTATCGGTGCAAAAGTTTTGCGACGCAAAGTTTCGCGCAAAAGTTTTGCCTTTCTCGCGCCCCTCTGCCACTCACCCCGAATGAAAGACCTGTGGTGTGATCGACTCAGGTCGTGACACACACGCCCCTCAGCCCTTCTGATGACCGGCAGAGAAAGACCTCGATTGTTGGCTTTCATCGGTGTAATTGACTCGTGAGCACCAGTCAATGGTCTTTTTAAACACGCTCCGCTCATTTATCAACATCATGGTGTAAAAGTGACAGCAGGACATCAGATAGAGTTGTTTTCAACTAGTGATCTCAGACTTTTGGACCCCACTAGATAATGATTTAAATATCAACTTTGTCTCATATGGAGAATGAAAATCAATAGAGAGCTATGAATGAGTATCGCAGCTCAGATAAAGCAAAATTCTCCTTATTTTCTGTATTTAATCTTTAAAAAAAATCTCATTTGTTCTTACAGAAGAATGTCTTTTTTGAAAGTCCTTGAGAGTTTTTGAGTCTTCATTGATTCATCATGAGCGTCAGGGATCAAACTGGGGTGAGACGGGAAAATAGCAGCGATGCTGAACTTCACTGTAAACGACTGACTCACTCAAATAATGAGTCATTGACAGAGAAGTGGATTTAATGAATGTCCCGTCTCGCTTCTGTCAGGCATGCAGCCATACACACACTTAATGAAAAACAGGAGCGACTACACACACACACACACACATGACCGTTCAAAAGTTTGGGGTCAAGATTTTTTTTTAAGTAATTACTATTTTACAAAATAAATTGATCAAAAGTGACAGTACAGACATTTACAATGTCTTTTGATCTTTGTATTCATCAAAAAATTCAGAGAAAAATGTATCAGTTTTTGCAAAAATATTAAGCAGCATGACTATTTTTAACATTGCCTCTGCAATATTCTGGTCTCTTGTATATACAATATGATATTTAATATTCTAGTCGAGTATGGGGGGGGGGATCCAGTCACATTCCAAAAAATGTAAACATTAAAAGTAATTTTAAAAACCACAAATTTTACAAATAGCCATATCAAGAGAGACCAAAATATGGCAGAGACTTAAGGCCAATGAGCAACCCATAGCCGCATGCTAAAAATGCTTTTTAATGCTTTATGTGTCCTATATTAAAGATTTGCATTTGTTTGCTGTATCAGAAGCAATAGCTACATCTGACTGGGTTTTGTTTTCCATAGTTGACTAGATTATTGAATCAATATTAAGTATGGAAAATATTATTGAATATCATATTGCATATACAGGGCCGGTGCTGAACGATGTTGCAGTGTTTTACACACCACACTGTTACGTCCCATTAAATAAGCTCCGTCTCTTTGCACTTGGCACATTTCAAGTACTTAATGCACTCTAATCCGACATTGACCATGTGATGAAAACCATTGTTTGAGCACTTTTACCCCCCGGGTCCAGGACGCCCGGATTTACCACCGATCCTCTTTTGTTTCACATCCCTCTCGCTTTATTTTGAGTGGTGACTGTACCGTCTCTTATTATCATTTTAACATGAAATGCTCACCAATTATGTATGCGGAGACTCTTTGAAAGCTTAAAGGGATTGGAAGGGGCATCCAGCTTCCAGTCATAACAGCTTTTCATATGCAAACGCACGAGCTCAGCATCGACCTCTGAGGGTTTGGGGCCCAAGCTGGAAGGCTCAGATCTCCTCCGTGCTGTTTTAATGATTATTGTGCAGGCTTTCTTACTGTGTTTATCTGTAGTTGCCATATCAGCGCTTTTGAAATCCCTGTCTGAGAGGGAAAGATGAGGGTGTGTTGAATTGTGCCCGGTGGATCGTTAAAACACGCATCAAACAAACAAACAGCTCATTTCTTCACTATGAGAGAAGCTGCGGTCATTGATTTATCTCAGGGCTGAAGGCTTTTCGTTGCCTATACAAAACACATTTGGCACTTTTTACAAAGAATAGTATAAAAATGCACAATTTACTACACAATCAGATCTACACACACCACATAAACCTGGCAAACCTAATGTAGTTAAACACGACTAATTTCAATTCATTACAGGCTAACTGTATCATAGTTTTCCCTTTATTTCTAAAATACATTTCTGAAATTTAGATATACCCAGCAAACAATTTTTGGAACAATCTGGGAAGGTTAGTTTTTGGTTGCAAAATTAAACCAACAGAGAATGTTTTTATTTGGTTCCCAAAAACATTAGCAAATGGACCCTTTTTACATTTCTGGGTTTCTCAGCAGCGAAAGTCCTCATAGTTGGGGTAACTTCAAGAGCAGTGAATGAAAGAGTACCACAAATATATTTTTTGCATTTCCATTTGCTCAAATTGCAAAAGACAAACTCCACGTTAGTGTTTTCATGACTTTCAAAAAAAGGAACAAAAATTGAGGGAGACTGATAACGGCAGTCAGAAGAGAGAACGATGTCAAATTTACCGTCCCTCCCATAGACGCTTCATTAGAAACGCCCTCGCATTAGCTAGATTTTTTGTAATTTGATGCAAAAGTGATATAATAGCAAGTATACCCCTGGTTTCACAGACAAGGCTTAAGCCTAGTCCTAGACTAAAATGTAAGTCTGAGCTGTTTCAGTTGAAATAAACTTGCACTGACTGATCTTAAAATATATCAGTGCCTTTGGTTTGTCTCCAGATGCACACCAGTAATGTTTTTTTCTAAGGATGTTTATAAAAATGACTTAAATGTCCTAACAGAACTATGGCCTAATCCTGGCTTAGTCTAAGCCCTGTCTGTGAAACCGGGCCATAGTATTATAAATGTGCATACATTTAAAAAAAAAAAAAATCCAAATATATATATAAAAAAAACAACTTTAGAGGATTTATGATGCTCATGACCGTTAAACGTGTCATTACAATCTTGTGAAAAGGGTCAATGGGAACATTGTGGTTGCCAGTCAAATGCTAAATTATCTCAATTAAGAATTTCAGTCAGGTTTCAGGTCCCATCATAGCACAGAAACTGCACTTGCTGAAATCACAAATGACTTGCTTCTTGCACCAGACTGCATCTCAGTACTATTTTTATTTGATCTTAGTGCTGCATTCGACACTATAGATCATGACATACTCATAGTTCGATAACATACAGGTATTCAGGGACAGGCTTTAGGATAGATCCTACATGTCTGGCCATTAGCACTTGTTTATTTAAATGGGGAATCATCTCAGTTAACACCAGTAAAGTATGAAGTACTGCAAGGATCGGTCTTAGGCCCTCTGCTATTTACAATATACATGTCACCCCTTGGTATTATTATTAGAAAATAAGGGTGCATGATTTTTACTATCCTAAAACTGTACATTTCTGCCATATGGACATCACCTTGACATAGTCACCACTGATAAACTACTCCTAAACGTAATGTAGAAACCTTTTTATTTTTTGTGAAGCTGTTTTGCAATGTGTATCGTGAAAAGCGCAATACAAATAAACATGACTTGAATTGAACTGAAATGCAGTTTCTAGGTGGTTGCATACTGACCAAAGTCCCTGCAATATTCTGGTCTCTAGCATCGGCCCCTGTATATGCAATGCAACACAATATTTAATATTCTAGTCAAGTATGGGAAAAGAAAATCCAGTCCCATTATGTAGCTATTGATTTTGATACAGCAAATGAATGCAAATGATTGCAAACGCTAGTTGCAAATACAATATACAGTAGGTCACACAAAGCATTAAAAGTAATTTTCAAAAGTACAAATAGCCATATCTAGAGACAGAGACCAAAGGCAACCAACTGGGAATGTTAAGCGAATGTTATGCTGGGTATAAATGCAATATGATGCTGTGTGCAAATTTCAGCTATACTTATTCTGCAGTATTTATTAATCCAGTTTATTACTTTTGGACCCTCATAATTGGATGGTAGTTTATGGATGTATATGACTCCGCAGCGTTTCTGATTTGCCACGTCTTTAAAAGAAAAAAGAAAAAGCCATAATGTGAATACTCATTGTGCTCATTCAAACTGCTGTAATGACCTTATTTTCTTACAATGCTTATGAAGACATTATTTTCAAGGTACAATTTAACCAATTTTTTACAATCTGAACATATTTCCCACTGTAAAATATCTAAAATAATGCATTACATGTTTAAATTGTGTAAAAATGGTCACAGACATTCATGCCACCAATCTCAAAAGATCATGCAAAACATCTTCCTATAAAACCATCCTGACACACTGCATTACAGAAAGCAACGCTAGAGTACATGAATCAAATGTTTAGTCTGGAAACACACACATTAAAGGGACAGTTGGCCAAAAATGTAAATTACTGTTAACATTTACTCACCCTAGAGTAAATAAATAATGACAGAGCTTTCATTTTTGGTTGAACGAACCCTGTAAGACCACACGGAACTCAAACCAGCCGACACAGAAAAACATGACAAGCTGACAAATAATATGTGCCAAAACCTCAGAGAAATTTCAATCCACGCCAAAAACAGAACATACATGAACTGAAAACCACCTCAAGTGGAATGTGGTGGGAACATAGAACACATTAGGTATCAAAAGTCTCATATCAGTAGATTCAGTACGGCAGTATTTTATGGCTGTCATCACATCCACCGCAAACTGCACTCATTTATACACATGAGAAAAATCTGGCAAATAATGAAATCTCAGCATGGGAAAATGTTGAGGTTGAAGGACGAGTTCATCCATAAATGAAAGTTCACACCAATGATGACAGCTATAACTAAAAAGTTTTGATATAATATAGTAATCATTTTTAGTGTGAATAGATCATTACTCACCCTCATGATGTTCCTATTTTCTTGTGTTCTTCACTTTTTGAACTATATTCTGTCTAATCCTTTTCATGGAGTGCCACTTTCATACAGTTTTGGTACAAGCCTAATTAAACACACCTGAACAAGTTAAAGTGTTTAAAGTCGTTAAAAACATCTAGGCAGGTGTGATGGAGCTAAATTCTGCAACAAAGTGGCCCTCCAGAAGATTTGGTTACACATTTTATGTAACAAATGGGGACTGGGTCAGCTGAGCTCCAAAATGACAAAAAAGCACCAAGGGAAGATTTACAGAGATGCCCAAAACTGACCAGTGATGACCTTTGATTTGGCCCGTCATGCCATATCACAAGAGGATCTTTATTTCTAATGACTTAATATTAATATTTAATTAAAAAATATATATTGTTCTTTTTTTTGCATTGAAATGTAAAACCAGTGAATTCTCCTGAAAAATTAAAAAAGTGATATTTAAAAAAAAAAAAAAAAAAAAAAAAAATATATATATATATAGTTGGATTGAGTCATGCTGACATGTAGCACCATTGCGCTTCGGGCGTCCAGAGTTCGAGTCCCAGCATGGGGACCTTTCCCGCCCCTGCCCCCTCTCTTTCTCCCACTTCGCTTCCTGTCTAAATACTGTTCTATCCCAATAAAAAGGGGAAAAACGGCAAAAATAAAAATTGTAAAAAAAAAAATGTTGGATTTAATAGACCAATATATTATATAATATAATTTAATATACCAATATAATATAATTGGATATAATGCATTTACTTTTGGCCTACAGCCCTCAATCAGGGTTGATTTTTGGACCTTCATATTAAAATGTTTGGGTAGAGAGTAACGACTTAAATTTGGGTCTGTTTCTCAAACAAAGCTGTTTATGACTTCAGAGCAATTGGATGAGTTATATGCATTATTGGTAATACGTTTGTGGTGTGTTTTTGTCTTTTTGGAGCTTTAAAGACTTCATTGTTCTTTAAATATTTCAGCTTTTTCTTCTCTGCATTTCTCCTCTTCTCTAGCTTGCTTCTAAATAATCTAATAAACCTGCTAGTGTTGCAAATTGTGAATATTGGCTCAGTGATAAAATGTATTTTGTTCCTCTTTGTAATTTGCTTTGGATAAAAGTGCAGCTAAATGCATGTTTCATGAAAGAAAGAGTCATGTGGGTTTGGAACAACATGAGGGTGAGTAAATGATGACATGATTTTCATTTTTGACTAAACCATCCATGAGTCCGATATCAAAACGACTGATGAAGTGAGAAATTGAAGGAGTGAACATTACACATCTTGCAGCAACACAATCATACAAGATCTCATTCAAAAAAGTATACACAAATGGTTCTCCATCAGATCCATAAATAAATGTAAGAAAAATGTTTTGAACTTGTGTCCTGCACATGTCAGTCAGGGTCTTTGACCTGCAGTGTCACAGAAAGTGTCCGTCACTCCTTTTTCCCAAAGAACTTCCTGAAGACGGATTTGTTGGGGGGTCGCGGGAGGCTCATGTAGCTCCTCAGGGGCAGATCGGAGAAGGACTCCTGCCGGACGGTGTTTGGTGAGGCCGTCGCTGTGCTTTTACTGACTGACGGCATCTCACGATCTCTGATGAATAGAGTCACAGAGTAGCTGGAGCTGCTGTCCTGGCCTTTGCCTGAAGGAGGCGCTACAGGCTTGATCCTCTGATATGTGGCTGTAGAGACAGAGATAAAAAAACAATAAGTACTAAATGTTTTTTAAGGAATAATTACACAATTTTTCTTCCATGTTTCAATTTTAATAGTAAACCTCTGTTGCCAAAAAATTAAAAAAATGGTTTAATTTTCATCTGATTACATTTGAATTATATTGTTAATGTTTCATGCCTTCATTTGATTACCACAGTTTTGGATAATAAATTTGTATTAAACCATACAGTTGACCATAAGTTATTAAAGGTTTATGAATTCAATTGATTAGTCATGCTTTTTGATTATTAAAACTTAATTAAACCATTAAAATTGAATCCAGAAAAATTTAAACTGAAAACAGAGAATTTAAGAAAATCAAAATGTATTTTATAGGGCCATCTTTTTTGTTGTTGTTCTTGTTAAACTTAAATAAAATGTTGAATTGTATGTTTCATGATTTCAATTAATTACATGCTTTTTTATTAATAACATTTAATTTAACCATTAAAATGGAATCCAGAAAAATGGAAATGGAAAAAATGGAATTTGGGGAAAAAAAAAAACTTTCATAAATAAAACATTCCATACGGCTCTAAAATGCATTTTTTTGTTAAACTTTTAATAAATTGTTGTTCAATTGTACAAGTTTCATAATGTCATGCTTTTTGAGTCAAACTGAATTTAACCAGTAAAACCCAGCCCAGAAATATTAAAACAGAGAAAAAAATAATACAAAAATTACAATTGAATTTTGAAAAATAAAACCGATTTCATAGGGCCCTATATTAAAGTACAACTGAATTCAGTTCTAATCAGATGTGGCATATGTGGCTCGGATGTACCTGAGGTAAAGGAGTGTGAGCGTCTCTTTTCACTGGTCCAGCCCTGAATGGTGGACATAGAGGACTGTCTCAGAGACTCACCATGTGAGTCGAACTCATCCTCTACAGAGAGAAAAAAAACTGAAAATGAATCATTCAACCTCTACAGTACAAGGGCAGACAGTATAAGTGAGTAACAAAGTACTCGAGGTGAGAAATAATGTGACCAAGGTGGAAATGACAAAATCCAGAGTGCTTCTCCAGAAATAGAAAGCCGCTGACAGCGAACAGATGTGACCATGCCTCATAATGTCTGCAGGAAGCTCCGATCAGCACCAGAGTCCTCTACTGCCCTCTTTTGGATGTCCAAACATTTGTCTTGCATATTATTTATTTATTACTTGCATTAGTTGCCAGTGTTGAGGAAGCTACTTTGAAACTGTCAAACTGAAAGCTACATTTATCTCAAGCATGCTTTCAAATACATTAAAGTAGCATACTTAAGATAAATTATATATTTAAAGATTTTCTTTTTTACCGGACAAGACAAAATGCTGGTAAGAAAATGTTTTTTATAGTGCAATTTAAAGTAGTTTAACTACAGTCAAGCTACTAACAAAAGGAGTTAACTACATATTTATACAATTTATAAACATTTATTATAAGTTATATATTTCATAATATACTTTCAGGCACAAAACAATGAGATTGTATAAGATGCAACTAAAAACTTGAGTAATTTATATAAATGACCCTATTAAATAGTTATGAACAGCAGCATTTAACTAAATCTTACTATATATACACACAGCATTACACTGTACTATCTATTATAATACTATATACGAAATTTCTGTATAAGGATATATATTATATATATATTAGATAAATTATAAAATTAACTTGTGCTCAAGGCTAAATTTATTTTATCAAACAGTAATGAAATATTAATGAAATTATATTAAATATTACAATTTAAAATAACTGCTTTGTATTGTAATATATTTCAAATTGTTATTTGTTGCTGTGATGGAAAAGCTGAATTTTCAGAAGCCTTTAATATATTTTTTCCCTATCAGTTTGTTTATATGAATCAAAGCTCAAAAAAAAGTAACCACAATTTTTTATGGCAAAAAGTAGCTGGTTACAGGAAAAACTACCCTTATTTTTTCTTAGTTCATTGAACTGTATTAGTCACAGTTTCTTACCACAATGACCCGCATCTGAGAACGAGGGGAGCAACAGATCCTGATGCCTTTGGTGGATCTGCAGAGCATCACTGGTGTGAACTATGATCTCTTTGGTTCGGCCTGAGGCGTGCTGACTCTGTGCTAAAACGGTGGTGGTGACATAATTTCTCATGGAGCAGTGACATTTATCTCCACACTGACAGCCGGTGATAGCAGGAGAATGTCTAGGGAGCGTCGCTGAAGCTGAAGACCCATGACATGTTGATCTATTCACTACAGAATCACTAGACGCTGTAGAGATAAGAGGATTTCATGTGAATATGACTGTGGTCATATAATGCAGCACTGAAAACTTAACAACAGACAGACAGATAGTTAATGGTATAATACCAGTGTGTGCTTGTATTCTGAGGATCCATTTCTTCATCATAAATCGGGACGATGCACTGAGGAGATACTCAGATCCGTCCTGCAATCTGAAAGAAAAGTGAAGTCCTTCAACTGAATATGTGCAGGTGAAAATGATTTAAACAACTACTTCCATCTCTAAGACAAACATGAGACGCCCTTTAGTTGTTCGTCATTTACCTCAAGCAGAAGCAATTGGGTTTTTTGGTGTACTCTGGCGATGGTTCACACACCGCTCCAATTAGATTCAGAGGAAGGCTGGTCACACAGCTCTATGTGGTACAAATATAGAGTCATTTTGGCTAAACTCGTACTCTTAGATGCTTTACAGCTGACATTAAACGTAATTCAATCACAATTTAATCACAGTTCAACCTTGCAATGTAACTAATGATGTCTGTTTGCAATAAAGGAACACAAAGTTTTCTACTTGGTTGCAAAGCCAGAACATGAAGTCTTCAAGCTTACCTTGAGTGTATCTTTCCTGTCCTGATAGAAACATATTGTTTGTTTGTATAGCACAGCATGATAGGAGTTCCACGCCCTGCATGGTGCCTGAAATAGTACATTTATTTTATTGGTTACATAAAGACCAACCGAAATGCAACCTAATTTGACATCTACCACAGTAGTCTGCACGAGGCATGAGACACAAAATGCTTATTTGTTGTGGTTGGGGTCAAGAAAATATCTGTAATTGTAATATTTACCTTCTTTCCACCCAGTTGTAGTTTGTGTTTCCTCTCCAGTGTACCTTCCATAGATGGCAGTTCCAGTTCTTGTGTTCCACTCTGAAAAACAACGGTCAAAAATTAGAATTAACAACCTTGATATGATGAGATATATTCTGAATAACTCTTAAGCATATACTCTCTGTTCTTGTATATGGTCTGCAGTTATACTTTGGGTACCTGGATATCTTTGTCACTGGTCCCATCCAATCCCATATGAACAGACAGGAGGCTCATGGACTGGTCCTGTGGAGAGAGAACACATATCAATGCATTTATTACCATGACAAAAACAGATTACACATGCACTAATCAGAACTACAATAATGGGCAAAATGATGTGAGATATGCTGGCCACAACTTAAATTGAGGGCAAAGATTTCCAAATAACAACCCTCAATCATCCTCGGAATTTCCTACTTCAGCCGTTTAATACAAATGCATCAGTGAAAAGCGTTTTTGCTCCCACAGAGAACGATGGGAAATGTAAGGCATCCACCATGATTTTGTCCTTGACAAGCTTCTAAATCAGAAAGTCAAGGCTTTTGAATCCTCCTACTGATAAATAAAACACTGTGGTGGCTCTCATGAGCACTCATCTCATAAATATCATTCTAACATGTTCAAGGCAGCACAAGTCAACTACTTTAACCAGGGGTGTCCAAACCTGGACCTGGAGGTCTAAAGTCTTGCAGAGTTTAGCTCCAACTTGACCCAACACACTTCCCCGAAAGTTTCTAGTACACCTAGTAAAACCTTGATTTGCTACTTCAGGTGTGTTCAATTGGGGATGGAACTAAACTCAACAGGACAGTGGCCCTCTAGGAGTAAGACTTAAACCACAAGGCCACCGTCCTGCAGAGTGTAGCTTTGACTTGCCTCAACACACCTGCCTGGAAATTTCTAGTAATCGTGAAGACATTGAGGTCCTTGGTTCAGGTGTGTTTGTTTGAAGCTAAACTCTACAGGATATTGGCCTTCCAAGAGCAGGACTTAAACCAGGGGTGTCCAAACTCAGTCCTGGAAGGCCACCGTCCTGAAGAATTTAGCTTCAACTTGCCTCAACACACCTGCCTGGAAGTTTCTAGTATGCATAATAAGACCTTGATTTGCTAGTTCAGGTGTGTTTAACTGGGGTTGGAGCTAAACTCTACAGGACAGTGGCCGTCCAGGAGTAGGTTTGGACATCCCTGACTAAAACAGTCCTAAACAACATCTAACAGGGTTTGACTGCCAACTTATAGACCTCACCTTCAGAAAACCTCTTCCCTCCTCCTCCTCCTCCTCCTCCTCTCTATAATGGTAGATATACTTTTGCTGGTCCTCTATTTCAGGTAGTTTCACCATATCTGAAGCCGTTTCATTAACAGCCACTTGTTTGTAAACCTGTTCCTGTTGAGTGAATGCAGCCCAAGACCTTCTGTCCCCTTTATCCAGAATTTGCCTTTCTTCTCTTGGGTTGTGCTGCTTCCCAGAACCCACCATAGTCTGGACAGATGGTGGCAGTCTGAACTCCGCCACAAGAAGGTTGGGTGCAGAGGCCGTGACCAACTTCCTGAAGAGCACTGCTTGTTCTTTGGGTGAGGGTTCCCTGTGTTGGTCTGGAGAAGATGTGGCCTGGTAGCCATTATACATGATGTCAGAGTTTAGACTCTCTCGGTAGCTGTTGGTGTGGTTCCAGATGTCCTCCAGCTCCTCCTCTTCCTGCTCAAACTGTTGATGGTCAGGATGAACTGGATCATCAATGTCGATAGATAAGGTAATGCTCTTGTCCTTGGAGAACTCGAAGTTCTTGTTGGACACTCCTGCATCCAGGGATTGTACCTTCCCAATGGTCCTCTTGGGCACTGGACAATCTGAGGAGTCTATGTATGGACCCTCAGCACATAACTTGAAGCTTCCAGAGCTGGAGTGACCAGAGTCCACTGAGTCCTCTCTTCCATTGGCTCTGAAGTTCAACACCACATGAGATGCATGGCTGGGACTTAATTGTTGAGTGCTGGAGGTCTTCGCTGGCCTATGGAACACGTGTCCATGAAGATTGTGAACCAATGTATGGACACTAGGACATACATGAATCTCTGCCGTAGTTGAGTTGTGGTAAGCTATTCCTTGGATTGCATCTTCTGGAGGACTTCTATAGTGGTTCTCCTTGTTCTCGAGTTGAGTCACATTTGCGTTACAACTAACCACCTCTTCTTTGGGCACTATACTGATCCCAGATAGATGTTTCTGTTGGATACTGGTCAGATCACTGAGCGATAAAGGATGATTCTCCTCAAATGAGATGTCTTCAACAACTGAAGAAGGTGGAGGAGGAAATTCATCTTCAGTAAATGAAACTGTGTCAATGCTGATCTTTTTCGAGTCTTTACAATCAATCTTGAGGGTTACTTCACCTGGGTAAATTTGTTTGGGCTCTTCTTTTTGTGTTGGAGGTGAGCGGACTGTTTTAAAGGTGCTCAGAGCTGTCGGACGATCAACCTGAGAGTCCTGGTGATGAGAGTCTGTCTTCTTTTGCTCAGGATGGCCAATTGTGATGACATCTTGAATGCTAGGGATAAGGCTCATATCCTTGGGCAAGTCGAAGCTTAACACAGAGCCCAAGGACAGAAATCTGCAGTGGTTCTTCACATGTCCTTGGGTGGCAACCTCTAAGGTGCTGTGAACTGGAGATCCAACCTCTCCAGAACATTCTGCATCTATGTCTTTCACTAAAGGGTTCTTTATGTAGTCCAAGACCTGAGTCCCATCGCTGTTTGGTTTCCTTGCATTTTTCCGCTTCTTCCTTTCCTTCAGGGGCCAAGTATGTGTATCGTATGTCACTGGTTCACGTACAGGTGGCAAATCAGCCTCCTCTGACAGATCCTCTCCCATGATCTTCTGAATGGTGTGTCTACGGTCATCTTTCTTCTTCTTTACCTTCTTGCTCTTCCTCTTCAGGCTGTTAAAGATTGAGATGTTGCCATTCTTTGGCAGGAGGTTGTTGGCCTGCTGAAGGGTGTCTTCGATGGAGGACGAGGAGTATGGGGAGGTGCAAGGGGAGGAGAGAGCATACAGAGAGGTCCTGGGAGAGGAGGAGGAGGGCCTTGGAGCATTGTCTTGGGGAAGCGCCATACTCTCATACACTGCCGTGTTGTTTTCCATAACATGCAAGTAAGTACTTACCTAAAACACAAGGAAACGATTGTTTTAGAGGGTTATCACTTTTTTTCTTCCATGCATAAAGTGGATAGCATGCATAAGTATAACACTTCAACACAAAGTTCACCCTTCAAAGATACATCATGCTAATTATCTGATGTGCAGTGCTCCTAAAAAGCATTTGAGCGGTTAGGTCGCACATAAAAATGTCATTGCATTGCAAATGTCATTGCATTGCAAAACAAAATATAAAATGAAGTGGCATCTGCAAACAATTGTTGCTGTAATTTTTAATGCATGCATGAAGTCAGTTTTTCTCAAAAACACACAGGTGTAATTCATCACATTAACTAATCAACATGTTTCACAACCACAAAGTGTCTTCATTTTGGACCTTGTAAGTGTGCTTGTGTTATCTTTATAACAAATGTGACTTGGTTTGGTATTTTGTTATCTTTTGCAATGACATTCATATTTAAGAGTCCAAATACTTTTTATGGCCAGTGTAATTCACAATTCAAACACTGAAAAATGATTATTTGTATAACCATTTATGAAAATAAGTGTTTTAGTATCTAAACACAGCACTTCTGTGAGTGTCTGGCTCAAGCAAAGCATTCCTAAGCAAAAACACAGACACATGTTGCTTCACATTTGTTACTGATGAATGATGACATCGCTCTGCAATGATAAAAACATTTAAAATGCTGAAACATCTTTTCCTTCACTGCTTATGTTAAGCAGCTGGAATTCACATTTGTTATGGGAAAAAGTAAACAATTCTTACATTCTGTGAAGAAAAAATATGCAAAACTTGCCAATACACCGCCAGTATGTTGTGAAAGTTTTTCCAGGGCGTTGCTATGTCGTCGCTACATACTATGTGGTTAGCAACATGTTATAAGTGGTTTTTATTGTGTTGCTATGCTTTTGCTAAGGTGTTCTGGATCGTTGCCATGGCATAACTATGCAGTTGCTAAGGTGTTCTAAGTGTTTTTGTGTACTGCTATGCTGTTGCTGAGATGTTCTGGGTGGTTGCTGGGGCATTGCTATGCTGTTGCCAAGGTGTTGTGGCTAGTCGTCAAGATGTCACTAAGCAGTTGGTAAGGTTCTGAGTATTTTACGGTGTTGCTACATTACTGCTAAGTTGCTCTAGGTGTTTGCTAAAGTGTTTCTATGCTTTTGCTAAGGTGTTCTGGATACTTGGCAAGGCTATGAGATCTCTTAAGGCTGGAATACACTACATGACTTTTAAAATCTGAACAGATTTTTAAAACACTAGGCATCATACACTTACCGACTTTGTAAATAGTGACAAAGGAAAACTGGGCATCATACACTACATGACCGAGGATCATACACTACCAGACTTTAAAGTCGTTCCGATCACAACAAACTCACGCAGAAACATGCGCCTTGTTGCTAGGAGACTCATGACAAATGAAAACAATGTGTGTTTTAACATCGGCTGAAAATATCAAACATGTTTGATAACCTCCGACTGGATGGAATCAAAGTCTGAAGCTAAAAAATCGGAGTCTGTGACAATCATACACTACCTGATTTTCTGTGGAATTTGTCAGCTGTAATCTGCAGACTGGCTCTGACTTTCCTCAACTAGCGTCAACTTGTTCAGACTGTAAAATCAGGGGAAAATCGAGGCAAAAATAGTGTATTCCAGGCTTTAGCTGTTCCAGGTGGTTGCCAGGGTGTTGCTACAGGATTCTGGGTAGTTGCCAGGCCATATTATATGGTTGTGTTCTAATTGGTTTTTAGTGTGTTGCTATGCTACTCTGAAAATGTGCTAGGTGATTGCTAGGGCATTGCTATGCTATTGCTAAGGTGTTGTGGACAGTTGTCAGGGCGTTACTATGCAGTTGTTAAGCTATTCTGAATTGGTTTTTAGTGTGTTGCTATGTGATTGCTAAGGTGTTCCAGGTGGTTGCAAAGGCACTGCTATGTAATGGCTAAGGTGTTCAAGATTGCCAGGGAGTTGCTATGCTGTCACGATCATATTCTGAATAGTTGTCAGGGTGTTACTATGCAGTTGCTAAGGTTATGTGATTGATGTTCTAGATGGTTGTGCTATGGTGTTTTGAGTGGTTGCTTACATCAAAAAGCCACACCAAACCTTAGCAAACACCACTAATAATGCAAAAACATTAGGTTTACATGAGAACAACATGAACAAAAGAACACTAGCATGACTACACAAGCACACTTGATTTTTAAAAAAAAAAATTAACTCTGGGCTTAATAAGAATCATCTGCCCTTAAACATGTCGTCATACACAGCTGTAATGGCTTGACCTTTCACCCCGTGACTAATCTTGTGCTGCTCTGGCAGCCCCAGACCATAAATCACACAGGGCACTCAGGAGGGCCTTCTAGAAAGTTCACAACAAATTCTCCAGCGCTCCTGCTGGGAGCCATTTCAAATCTCAGCGATGATGGGAAGCGAAGGATGAGGTCACATCTCAGCACCGCGCTGCTGTCATGAGTGAGTTTACATCAGCCTTAAAGAGAGCTTACGTAAGAGCGAAAAACCCCACTGCATGCATCTTATCATCTCTCTTATCATCTGCTTCCTTTGTCATTGTCTTTCTCTGTCCATGCATATCTGATTAAAACAACCGATTTGCAGCACATCTTTAGATCTAATAAAAACCTCTGGCCTCTGCTGGTTTCTGACTCATTTGTCATGGTGGAGCAAGAGTTTAAAAGAGTAAAAAGTATTTTTTTCTCCAATTGACTCAGTCTAATGAATTTAAATTAAACTAAACAAATTAAATTAAATGAATTTAAGCCATTAGTCGACTAATCACATTTATATAAATTTAATTAGTTAAATAATAGGCTTTATTATATAGCCTATTCCATGCTCAAGCACACACAAAAAGCACATCGCAAAGCAAAAATGAACTATAATGACCATGAATGTGTCAGAAAAAAATAGCAAGGAGATATTTTAATCATTTATTAATAAACTAGCATTTTCTGAGTCAGTGTGGGCTGCAAAGATGAAGTTGACAGTGCTGACTTGCCATTTAGTACAGTGGATGTGCCTTTAGAGAAAAATGCAACTTTCATATGGATTACATAATCAGAGAGTATTTGGTTTTTATTTGAATTGGTTCATTTAAAAGTAGACATTTCAAGCTTTCTATAGATATATTTCTCATGCCTGTGAAGGAAGTAGCCTATAACACTGAGTTTCGGTTCATTTTTGTGATGCTCTCCAGTTCATGGAGACACATCTTGGTTGTTTTCTTTATTTTACAAAAGCCTTTACAGTTTCAAATGATGTATTACTCTTTTCTGTATGAGCAAAATGACAGCGATTTTTTAAGATGTTTTCGCTGTTATCAGGAGAAAATGCAAGTTGCTGGAGCCTCCATGTCATACAGTATGTGGACTGATAGCTTCCACACCCCACACAAACACTTGGATATGTGCCTAATAGAGCACATTTATCTAGGTTAACATTAGAGCGAGCAGCCATGTAAAGTTGCTACTACATGTTTCAATTACAAATGAAAAGCCATATTTGAGGGTGATGAATGATTTTGCGAACATTTGGATTTCCTGCCACAAGGATATACATTAACAATCTGTTCATCACATAGTTTTTTTTCTGTGAATAACTGACATTTTGGTCGACTAAGCCTCTTCTCGTCGACTATTATGGGGGGCAGCGCTAGTAAAAAGACTAAAAGTTTGCTTTGTTCCTCATGCAAAGCTATTGTATGTGTGCAGAAGACTCAATGCATACGTTTCAATCATCATTTCTGAATTTGTGCGATTATACACTGATCTCTATGGTCTGGTTTTTGTTATCAGTGGCTTTATATGTGCTGAAAGCTGCGAGGGCACAAAATAAAAATCCTAGTGACAGATATAAAAATGCATTTGAAATTAAATCAAATGATATGACAGCAGCTAGACTCTTTCTCACAAGCCCTAAATCCTCCTGATGTTTTTTTAAAAAAAATATACTGGATTACATGAGAGCTGCAAACCTACAGCAATGGGCAAAACTTCCAAAATAACTTTTAATACTGACCGAAGTTTTCATTTCACAGACCCTAATGGCATAATAAAAGTCCCAAGGATATTGCAAAACCATTTAAGGCTACTATATGCTACTATATTTTAAGCCCCTGTAACCGTTCCAAGAAACACACACTTTTTATTTTTACTGCAATTACTTTCAAAATGTTCCCAAAGACAGTTTTGTAAACAACCCGAATGCTTGAAATGAGGCTTTATATGAGTCTTGGAAGAGTTTCTTGTCCCCGCTTCTAATACTTCCCATATACTGGCAGCTCAAAATGAGAACATTTGAAGTGGCTATTTCCTCCCTCATTTTTTCATTACCTGCCCCCTACCTGTTTCTGTTACCAATCTCCTCTAAACAGTAGTGACCTCTCTTCCATCAAAGTCTCTTTGGCTTTGTTGCCTTTCCAACCACTGCACAAATAAATGATCAGGGCAATGGCGACATTTCAGAATAGCATACTATTATACAATGATTCTGAGATGTACTGCAATGCTTCGGTAATCAAAAAAAGTATGATGAGATGTTTCGAGATCATGATGTTAGTCAGTCCATCACACTACAGTCCTCATGCACACACACAAGCAGAGCTGGGTAGATTACTTACAAGTTGTAGTCCGTTACTGACGCCAAATTACATGACAAAAATTGTATTTAGTAATGTAATCCATTACATTGCACATTTTAGGTAATATAATCAGACTACTTTTTGATTACTTTTAGATTACTTTTGTAGGGAAGCCCATTTCCGCCAATAAATAAAAAATAAAAAAAGGTAATTGCGACTTTTAATCTCACAATTCTGACATTTTTCTCGCAATTGCGAGATATAAACTCACAATTCTGACCGTTTTGTGTCACAATTGTAAGACAAAAAGTCAGAATTGTGGAATATAAACTCAGAATTGAGAGAAAAAACTCAGAATTGCGAGATTTTAGATTTCTCATAATTGCGAGTTTATATCCTGCAATTCTGACTTTATATCTCACAATTCTGAATTTATAACTCGCAATTGCGGTTTATATCACGCACTTCTGAGTAAAAAAAGCCAGAATTGCCAGTTTATATCTCACAATTGTGACTTTATAACTCACAATTTGTGTCACACAAAAGGTTTATAATCACACAGTTCTGAGAAAAAAGTCAAAATTGCGAGATGTAAACTGACTTTTTTTATTCAGTGGTAGAAACGGGCTTCCATACTTTTGACCTAACTTGTTTATCACATTGATATAAATAGGATAATCTTGTAATATAATGATATAAAAATACAAAGAGAAAGAAAATATATTCCACTCATTGTTATTAACAACATAAAGGGCAGTCAACATTACATTACGTCAAGGTTTCCCAAAATGGGGTTCGTGAAAGAACTGCTAATAATTAGAAAAGCTAATAATTAATTATATCATAAAAATGTAAAATTAAAATCAATAATTTTAAAATAATTATATTATTTTAAATTATATAATTATAAATATTATATTATATAATTATAAATAAATAAGATAAAAGCCTTCCAAAGACATAGTAATACATAGTTAAATAACTCAATTAGTGACAATAATAAAAAAAAAAAAGTTCAACCAGTAGTTGATGCAATGTTGGGATGTTGAGAAAAAACTTTTGTAAATCCCAAATATTAACAATCCAGTAGTCAAATGTGCGGCCTCTCAGTTTTCTGTGCAATTATAGCCAGCTGACTAATGACTGATCTTTGTGTGAATGTCCAGAATACTAACTTCTAGCGGCAGGCTATTTCAGAGAGGAAAATTTAAAAGATGATAAAATGATGAATAATTTATTGCTATTATGTAAATAATATGTAATCATGTAACCAATAAAATGTAACCAATAAAAATGTAACCGTAGTCTGATTACAAGTATTTTACAATGTAGTATAATCTAACTACAAGTACTTCATTTTTGGAATCTGATTACGTAATCCAGGTTACATGTAATCAGTTACTACCCAGCACTGCACACAATTACCATGTTTCTGTTTACTCGTGCAGGGCCACCGACCAACAATATTTACCTCTTCTGCACTGTGTCGATAAATCTTTTTCTTTCGCTTTAAACTACCAAAAAGCCCCTGGCAGCGCTTCCAAAAGCTTTTACAGGCAGAAGAGTGAGACTCAGCAGGCTGAAGGGGAATGTAGAACAAAATAAAACAGAGAAGGGTGTTTTTGAGGAAAGAGAAGGAAATGTGAGGAGACTGAGAGGGATATCAAACACAGAGCAGCATATAAGTGCAATAGGGTTTGACTGTGTGTGATTGTGATGCTTAATCATTCTCACCCTGTGCACAGGTTCGGGCACCGGCACACCACCTTCCCTGCCAGGTGCCTGTACCTGGATTTGTGTGTCTCCAGAGTTACTGAAGCTGAGGATGAGGTTGACGGTGCCTCCTAAAGCTGAGGGACTGGGGTCCTTTAGCACCAGGTACGGTGAATCAGGCCTCTCTAAATGACCGCTGTCATCGCTTCCTTTAGGACTGACACTTTGCATCACCTCATATCCATAATTGTGCTGCAAACCATCCTCCATGTCACCAGGGGGAGCACTTGTGAGGCTTTCTGTTCTCCTCTGAGAGACCTCGGGTGAGGTTTCCACCTGAAAAAATGGCAGAATCAGAATGCCTTATGAGGAGACTGCATCTTTGGATCGATCTCATGAAAACTGAGGAATTCCAAGTCACATTTCGCAAACAAAAGATAAATAAAAATTTATATTTTGCATAAAGACAAAAACGTCGTATTTTAGGACTTTTAAAATTGTTTGCACTGTGACATTATTTGACAATTAACCACATTAAGCACATTTCCTGCCTTCAATTTCCCATTACTATAAATACACACACACAAAAAAAAAACAGGCTTTTGCATCTGAACTCTTCGTATAAATATTTTACACTCTATATTCTATATTTTATTCTATATTAAGAAAATAGTAAAGCTTGTTTGCATTATGATTGTTTCTACATTTAGTAGCATTTGCTTCATTTAATATATGCTGATTTAAAAAAAAAAAATGCAATATAAAAAAGAATATCTAATACAAATCATCACTGAGAATAAGTGGAATTATAAAGAAAATCTTAAAGATTAGGTTTTATTTTCTTTATGTAAAATCATTAAATTTATTTATTTATTTTTCTCATGAAAACTGTCAAGGATTTCAGGACCATTAAGACTGTTTGCATTGTGACACTTTAATGCAGAAATTCTATATTATTAAATAGTGAAGTATTTCTACATTCATTTTATTTAATATATTCTGATGTAAATTGAAAAATCATTGCTGATATTGATTGATTGATACTGATATTATTTAAGACAAATAAGCACATTTCCCATCTTCAAATTAGCTGTAATGGGGGAAAAAACTATATTAATAAAACGATAAAAATTGTTTATAGCATTTGAGAATTTGAATCATTGCATTACAGTATTTTACAGCTGAATCATCATTGAGAATAATTTGAATTATTGTAATTGATATTGATATCAATTACTTATCTATTTATTATTTATTTATTTATAATACACACACACACTTTTTGATTGATAATCTTCATTTATCCCCAGAAGGGAAATTCACAAATGAATGGTTCTACCTGTGTTTGCGGGCTGCAGACCGTAGCCTCGGAGTAAATAGCGTCTGTCTGAGCTTCTTCAGCCTTCTGTCTGCTCAACAGCTGATCCTTCTGAGCCCTCCAGTGGACCAGGATCCATCCCAGCATGCTCCTCAGCTCCTCCATCCTCTCGCTGATCTGCACAAGACAAAGAGCAATGAAAAAAAACAAACAAAAAAAACATTTTAACTTTGTCATCCAGAGGAAACCTGAGGTTGTTCTTTCATAGGAGACTTAGAGAGAGTGAAGAGTTACAAAATGTGTGCTATTTGTATATCAGTTGAGCAATGCAACTGAAGCAGATATTAAAGAAAGCTTATATACCATTTTGTTGAGGTGATGCTCGTCATCAAAGAGTTTTTTTCCAGCCACGGCGAGCTGATCAAACTCCTCGAACTTCTGCTCTATCTGCCGATCCAGAACCTCAACCAGAGGCTCCTGGTTCTCTCGGCTTTGACGCAGAGCGCTTTCTGAGAAAATGCAGGAGCGGGTGTCTTCTGTCCAAGAGCTGTGGGAGAGATGATGAACAGCAGAGAGATGAAGACAACCGCTTCAGGCCAACACACACAGCTCAAGATGATGCTCACCAGACGTTTCTCCAAACACATGAAGAGAACACAATGTGAACAGACATCTCCCATCAATAAATCAAACATTAGCTCTGCAAATTATATTCATAGAACATTCCTGGTGAATCACATCAAAACATGTCCAGGTCACATTTCACCCTAAAATCAAATAAAAGGAGGACCATTATGAGTTTTTGCTTTATGCCATTATTTTCATGACAATTAAGTAAGTTTCCCCAAAATATTACAGCATTACTGTAATGCGTGCAGACATTTTAATTTTTTTGTTTGTTTAGTAGTTTTATTGGGGAAAAAATACTAAAAAATTAGGTCTCATTTAATCGTTTTATCATTGACTTACATCATTGCCAAGTAGTTCCTAAAGAAATGGCGCAGGTGTCCAAACTGCAGGAGTCTCTTCTTGTTTTCAGCCACACTTTTGCCGAGCTCGTCCCAGGCGTTCAGGCTGGTCTGAATCTCAGTCCCTACAGCGTTCATCCTCTCCGGACACACGTCTGACAAACGGCTCGCCAGACTCGCCATGGCCTCCACCTCCTCCTTCAAGAGCCCGTATTCAGCCTGGAGGAAGAAAACACGTCTAGGTTTAAGTTCACAATCACATACTACCATCCTACAAGTGCTATTTTTGCAGCATAAAACCCAGTTGTGCAAACTCTTACGGCTTCACACTTTCAGTGCTTTAAATCTGTTAAAGGAACCATATGCTTCACATATGCATTGCTGTCATCGCTGACAGAGTTTCTGAAGCTAATTAAAAGCGTTAATAAGAATCAAGCCGCTGTGTTTCAGATCTGCGGCTGCAAAACAGAGATTGTCAGATGCTTTGTGCATGAGCGTCAAACTATTTTAGTATGAGCCATTAGGTCATTTCTTGTGCTTTGGGGTTTCCAGACAGATGTGTTCGCGTTTTGCACGGCATCGAGGTATTTTTGCATCGCAACGCACCCGCACAATGCTGCAGTCTCAAATGAATCAACCGACACATACAAATACACATCATAAACGCCAACAACTCGCACACAATGGAGTCCTGTGTGGATAATAAAGGCATGTGTGGGCTCACTTCATTAACATCTATTGAACAAAACAAGGGTCTGGCTGAGCCTCAGTGGATGTCCAGCTTCAACCACAACAGGAAACAGATTCTAGAAACAATGTGCTAAAACAAATTCATCACAAGAGGTGGGAGAAAGACATTTCCATTAGATCAACACCGGGCGGTCACCGAGCCCCAGCAAACAAGATGCTTCCTGTTCTCAGAGCGCGTTCGCTGGTAAATGCTCCGGACATGTTATTGTGTTGTGAAAACACTTGGTTGCTGTCTGGATTTACTTAGGGATGCACCGAAATCAAAACTCTTGGCCGAAGCCGAACAAAATGAAACACTGGCCCAAAGGCCGAATACCAAACACGGTTTTTCACGTTTTTCCCCCATGTATTTTGCCCATTGTTTTGCACCATTGCATAAATTAAATACCCAAATTTTGCTTTTTACTGTTTTGTCTTGCTTTTCAAAGAAAAAAACAATTACAAAACAATTTTAAAATATTTATTTAACACTGAACATTTTTTAACATTCTAGCAGACATTATACCAACAAAGCACAAACTAACTTAAAATGAATGAGTTAGTAAATTTTTTATTTTTTTTTGTAATTTTTGAGACCCCCTTCTTTAATCAGGCATGTATTTTTACTGTACAAATAAATGCAGCCTTGCTGAGCAGAAGATAATTATTTTAAAACATTAGAAAATATTTCAGATCCCACAGATACAAATCTATTACAGATTTGAACACTATGTGTGAATGTTATAATAAATGTATTAATATAGCTGTTGTAATTATTATCATTATTATTGTCTTTTTTATTTTATTTTACAGAACAACAGTAAAATTACAATACTAACATTTATTAATGTTGATGGAGCTTTTATTTTGGCAGAAACCCGCAGGAAGACCTCAGTGCTTCTTTTTGTTGACAACAGCAGATTTATAAATGATTCTCATTAAGAATTTGGGAAGATATTTGTCACACGTATCACATTGTCACATCCATGCCTTGTAAAAATTCATAAAAATGTTACTGAGCAACTGAAGAGTAACATTTTCAGTGCAGATTTTCCACGCGCTTTGGACTTTGAACCCTGAAAATTACTGTAAAAATATTTTTTATTAAGTTAAAAGGATAAATTGAGGACAGAAAACACTACCATTATGTATAAATATTTTTAAAATTTAATTGAATAAAAAAAAAAAATTGTGTGTGTGTGCATTACAGCAATAAGATTGTTAGGAGAAAATTATTAACTCATAAAAAACAAGGTAGTACTGCAACATTTTACTTGTCCTAAAAATAAGGTCAAATACGAGCCAGGTTTAGTAAGATTCACCCTAAACTCTTGCAACATTTTTCTCTGGTAGTCCTGCAGTACCATTCAGTGCACCCGTACCTCCAGCTGGTCCTGGTACTCCTGCAGGTCATCCAGACCACAGCGATCTGGCTCACATCTCACAGCCATCTCACTCTCCATCTCCAGCACGTCTACGGCGAGTTCGGCACAGCGCTGCAGACACTGCTCCACGCGCGCTGACACCATGGCATGCTGGGAAACGAGGACAGGACGAATAGTACAGAGAATAGTGAACACTTACATATCAAATCTTTCTTGCCAGGTCTGCCTCAACACAAACAAAAGTTAATTTCTGACTCTACACACCCTGGTGAGCAGCTCATGGATGATCTGGTCATGTGACTGTGAGCGGCCCCTCTCCCGCGCCGTGTCATTGAGCATCTCCACTGCTTCTCTGAGCTCCTTCACAGGGTTCCCAATGGCTTCCATCAGGGGCTCATCGTGTCTGCTCACCGGCAAGCCCAGAAGAGACGGTCCAGAGTCAAGCTCACTGCACAGCGGCTGGAGGAACACAGTACAATAACAAATAAACCAGGAAATCAAACAAAGACTAAACTACTATAAGTCTGACAGTCTGATTATGCAGCTCGCTGGAATACTCGATTCTGATTGGTCGATCCTGACATTCTAAACAAATATTTGTGTATAGTGAGACTGAATGGTATAATTAACTGTTTTTTTCCAACACATCTGTGCTAGTTTGATGCCTCATATCGCTCCGTAATCTCTTCATTCTCACATAATAAAATCATTTAAACTCAAATCAATATTTTGTGTCCACTTATTCATTTGTTCGGAGTTGTGGCAAGTTCATGGCACCTCTTCACTTATTTTGAATGTCATTATAAACAAAATCTGAATTGTTCTGGCTATAAGTGGAAAAAAAGTGCTAAACTATCAACATGCTACTCTAATAATTATAACAATACACAGCATACACAAACAGATATATACACACTTCACTCCCAAACACACACACACGTAACTATATTTACTGATTTTAGTTTTATTTATTCTAAACTTCAGTTTTAAACTAAACTAAGGAAATTTTAATAATAAAATAAAATTTTACTTAATTATTAATGATTACTGATTATATTATTAAATTAATATTTGTATCATATAATATAAACAGTTTCTAATAGTTTTATAAATATAAATTGTATAATATTAAATTAATTACATTATAATTAAATTCAATTACATAATATTAATTAATAAAATTAATTTGATATACATAAACCGTATATATAAATTGATATAAGTATGACTGATGCAAATATAATTGATATTTATTTATTAAATAATATTTAACATTTAAGTCTTATTTATAATAATAATTTATAAATAAGATATTATTTATATTTATTATTATTGTTAATAATAATACAATTTTTTTTACAATCATTAACAAATGGATGGAACCAGAGATGATGCTATGGCAATTAAAAATTAAAACATTTTTTACAATACAGTTCATGGATTGTTGTTCAACACTGGATTCGAACCAGCAACCTTTCTAATTATCACTAAACGACACCATCTTTCTATGGCACACTTTATCTCCAATGCTATTAACTTACTAACATGCTGCCATTATCAATGCTAGAAATGAGTTGAGCATTCCTGTAGTTCAAATGCATTGTCATGGTCATGGGTTTGATTCCCAGCGAATGCATGAACCGATAAAATGAACACCTTCAATGCAATGTAAATCGCTTTGGATAAATGCATCTGGCAAATGCATGAATGTAAAAAGTCATAAAAACATAACCTGTAGCTAACCTGTCCCAGCGTGCTGTAGTGACTTTCCTCGAGCTCCACCTTCTCCAGGAACTCTGTGAGCATCCGCGTGTCCTTCAGCTCTGAGCTCTGCTGGGTCAGTGCCATCTGCACACTGCTAAACCTGAAAGAAACACAGACGCTCATACATCCGAACACCGCAGCCTAAACAACGTCTATCCGTATCGAACCGGCGGCACATACTTCATCTCCACGTCCTTCAGGCGTGCAGGAAGCAGCTGAGTGTGAAGATGTCTTTGACTGCTCAGATGATCTACTTCCTGTCTGAGGTTCTGCAGCTCCAGACGTCTGGCCTCCAGCTCCTGCTCCAGCTGGCAGCTCTCTTGCTCCGCCATGCTCACAGACTCGGGGTCTCCAGCCAGAGACGCCTGCCTGATGGACAGCTCCACCGCCTCCAACCACGCCTCCAGACTG
The DNA here is from genome assembly GCA_027422415.1 of Schizothorax lantsangensis. NCBI lineage: Eukaryota > Metazoa > Chordata > Actinopteri > Cypriniformes > Cyprinidae > Schizothorax > Schizothorax lantsangensis. The sequence goes on along the minus strand of CM049852.1, from coordinate 32,097,869 downwards.
GCCAGAGACTGCAGCATCCTCACCACCTGCCAATCAGAGTCAAACAACTCCGTTATCAATTAAACACAGCTGCTGTGGACTGTCTGTCACAGTTAACATTCTCTGCAATGCACAAATGTGACCACAAAACCAGTCATAAGTAGCACGGGTATATTTGTGGCAATAGCCAAAAGTACATTGTATGGGTCAAAATTATCCATTTTTCTTTTATGGCAAAAATCATTAGGATATTATGTAAAGATCATGTTACATGAAGATATTTTGTAAATTTCCTTCTGTAAATATATTAAAACTTAATTTTTGATTAGTAATATGCATTGCTAAGAACTTCATTTGGACAACTTTAAAGGTGATTTTATCAATATTTAGATTTTTTTGCACCCTCAGATTCCAGATTTTCAAATAGTTGTATCTCGGCCAAATATTGTACTATCCTAACAAACCATACATCAATGTACAAACGATACATCAAAAGCTTACTTATTCAGCTTTCATTTTATGTATAAATCTCAATTTCCAAAAATTGACCCTTATGACTGGTTTTGTGGTCCAGGGTCACAAATCACAAATACACTCATGAGGCAGAGCAGACTTTACTTTTTATCCCACACTGCATTATGAGATATAATATTCCATGCAGGGTGACTGATTGACCGTATACTGAACAATTTACAAACTGCATGCATTTGGCAAAAATATGGTTATTTTGTATTTGAAATCAAATTTTGTGTAGAATATTTTATCTTTTGGCAGTTTAATGAAATAGTGAGTCAAAAAGAAATGCAAATATGTCCTAATATTTAAGTTATTTTATTTTGCCCTTTTTGTGTTACTTTCATTTTGTTTACCTGCCATTGTGTTATTTGTATTATATGTATTCAACTTGCATTGAGACATTATTTTTAAGATAATTAAGCACATTTTCCATCAAAAACCACTGTAATGCAGCAACATTTCATTCTATTTTTTTGCATTCCCCATTACATTTTCAAGACTGTAATAAAGCAAATATTAAATGCAAAAAAACAAAAATTGCGATATATATTTTTATTTATATTTTATAATGTAATCAGCATAAATGAAATATGTAATTTAGACACACATACACATCACTTTTTTACATACATTTTCTTCATGCAAAATACACTGTGCAGTGTCTACTTTTCTATGTGAAACAGTATGCAAAATGCAATGATCAATATTTCAAACAGTAATCTGCTACATTTTTGTTACACAACCTTGTTACATTGCATGTATAATCCATCTTGTAAAGTAATACTGTTTTTGCATTTTTATTCCAGTTTTGTGTTTTTTTTTTTGTCAGTGTAATAAAAAAAAGAAAAAAGAAAAGTAAAATCATGATTGATAGCATTTCCTGCTCATCAAACTGGAAATGTATTCTCAATGTTGCACGCACTGCATTATGGGATACAGCACTCCAGACAGTGTGCTCTAGATGTATACTGTACTTTTTGGCAAATGTAGTTATGTGGGCATTTCTTGGCATAATAAATGGCATATTTTGCTCAGTATACATACTGCTTACTATTTTCTTTAAACAACAGAAGGCAGCATGCCATTCCAAACATTCAGGGAAACACAAGATATATGTACCTTACAGTTGAGCTCCTCTGAGACCTTCAGGACCAGACCGTTCCTCTCATGTCTTCTCTTCAGCTCTTCCCACAGAATCTCCAGCTGACTCAGAAACTCCTGGATCTTCATGCTGCCCGGATGCTGAGCCCTCACCAGACTGTAACCCTCCTGGATGGAAACAAGAGGTTTGAATTAACATTTTTACATTTTAAATCATTTATGCAAATATAATTTACATTTGTTAATTAAATAATATTACTATTATTTTAAAAGTCTGATTTCTAATTCTAATCTAATATTAATAATATTAAACTAAGTATAATTTTAGAAATTGTCATTATGGTTAAGGGCTAATATTAATTTTTTTATTAAATATGATAATGATATTAATTTCTTATATTATTTATCAGTATAATATAAATATAAAATGTATAGTATTTCTATTTTATATATATATATATAAGCATAATTTATATAAATATAATTAATGCTAATTAAAAATTAGAAAAAATATTAATTAATAATTAGAAAAATATAACAAAGTTTAATTTAAATACTTTTTTTATTATTATTAATGAGCATTAATAATTATTATAAAATCTGATAATTATAATAATTTAATATCATTTATTAGTCGCAGGATTTAATATATACAAAAACACCTTTGAATTAAGGCATACATTTAGAAAAAATACAACCACAAAACAAGGCTAAAACCACCAAAAAAATATTTTAAATAATTAAATCAAACACAAATTAAATAACTCCATGAATCACTGTTTTTAATCAGCTCACTGAAATGAACCATTTAAAAGAATTAATTTGCTATAATGTATCAAACTTACACAACCTTTCATTGATAAGCTGAAAGAAAAATCGTAATTGTACACATTTTCTTTTCTTCAATTTAATTATGATTTAAACTAGGATAAAAAATCTTATTTATTTTATTTTGATTTATTCTCTCAATAAAATGTGGCATGCAGTAAGGAATCATTGCAATACACATCTACTTGTTGGAAAAAGTAGCTTAATTTTATTTTAATTTTTTTTACACAATAACAACTTAAGTCAAGTTTAATTTCCAAAAAGTGCATTACCAATAGACAAAAGTTAGTGTACGATGAGGTCTCTATGCACACTTGTTGTGTAAAGCGAGCAAACAGCCCAGCGCTAACACACTCTGACAGCAGCGCTCACCTTCTTGACCAGCTCTATCCTGGCTCTGTTGGACAGGATATCCTGTTCCAGTGAGGCCTGACGCCTCTTGGCTGCTTCATAATCGTTCGGCCCGGCCAAACTGCAGATCTGAGTGGCCATCGCAACGCTGTCTTTGAGCCAGGAGAGAGTCTGCGGAGAATACAACGAGAACATGAACACAGCGGCTCTGTTCAAAACACCTAGAGACTCCCCTACTTATTGCCTCGTTTCCACTGAGCGGTACGGTACAGTACAGTTCAGTACAGTACGATTCGGTACGGGTAACCCTGATACTTTATTTTCAACCTTTTGATTATTTCCTTAATTTTTATTGAAAATAAATGCCTTTACGATGCGATACGAGATTTGAAAAGGGAGAAAAAAAAAGTTCGGCAAAAGGTGGGATCGAACCACTGGTCGATCGCATCAAAAAGACAATGACACAAGATTTACCGTCTGCACCACTGGAGCTGATGCTTCAGGTGACTCTGCTGTGCTTCTTCTGGTTCTTCCTGTACCTTGATTGACAGATGTCTCGTCCAGTCAGCAGTGAGTAATCTATTCCCAAACCAATGGCGCTGTCTCAAACAATACCTACCTCTTCCGGTTTGTCTGATTTGTCGTTGTGTTTTCTGACTTGTTATAATGTTTTCGGGATTGTCATTGTGTTTTCTGACTTGTTATAATGTTTTCGGGATTGTTGTTGTGTTTTCTGACTTGTTATTGTTTTGTTTTTTACTTGATTTTTTCGCATTTTTTGTTTTTTAGATTTGCATTTGCGTTTGTAACTTGTTATTTTGTTTCAGAATCGTGATTTGTTTTGCACTTCTCAGCCACCGTACATTAGCATGTTGCTCAGCTAACAACACAACACTCTAATGATCATAATACACAGCACACACAAATATGAAATATGAAAATAAGATACATTTTCACTACAACTATTTTTAATGATACTTAAGTTATTGAATGAATTCTAAAAATATTAATTCTAAACTAAGTTTATTATTAAAATGTTTGTATATAATAATAATAATATTAAACTAAGAATATTTTATAATAATATAATAATACAAGTATAATTTTAATAAAAAGTAATGTAAGATTAATGACTATTCATATTATAAAATTTGATGATATTTATTTTAATAATATTTATCAGTATAATATATATTTTTTAATATTGCCATTTCAAATTATAATTAAATAATGTGTAAATACATAGTTAATATACATATAATTTCTGAAAATAAAATTGATGGAAATATAATTTATATTCATTCATTACATAATATTCATATTGTTTATGTTTAAAATAATTTTAATAATAGTAATTCTCATTACGGTTAATGTAATTATTGAATTTGATAAATGGTATTAATTTTTATATTTATCAGTATAATACACATTTATAATATTGCTATTTTAAATGAATTAGGATATATAAGTTAATATAAACAATTAAAAAATTAAATTAATACAAATAAAATTAAAATAATATTTAAGTCTGATTTCTAATTAATAATAAAAAAGTATCATTTTAATATGTTATTTTTATTATTATTATCAATCACTACTAATTTATCATTTATAATTATAATAAATTTGATAATTACAGTAATTTTTAACATTTATCATTATAACAAATGTAATATATATATATATATATATATATATATATATGTATATTATTTTTATAAATAAAAATAAATAAATGATATATATATTTATATAAATAATGTATTAATTATTATTATTATTATTTTAAAAGGCTGATTAATAACTAATTGTATTAATTGTCACAAGCGGACCTACTATGCCTATTCTGCCTAAATGCTTTCTATACAGCTCACTAGGTTTTAGAACAGAACCGAGGCGTCACATTCAATGAAAAAACAGGAAGACATATTTCTAACAGAAAGAGATGAGAGATCCTTATTTAGACCTGGCTGACCTCTGAACCGCTGGCTGCTCGGCCCAGACTGGGTTCAGAAGCCGCCGGCGGCGTTTTCAAGCCAGAACAATTCCTGGAAGTCACATACACTAGCAGATCCTCAAGCAATTAGCAAAGATCCATCGATCAACTTCTCATGAGTTTATTCTGGAAGAATCTCAACTCTCAGCTGAACCACAGTGAAGCGGGGACTCATAGTGGGGCTTTTTTTTTTTGCTGGGGCCCTCATAGCGGGGGCTGACTGGACTCATAGTGATAAGTGATTGTGTAACTCTTGTGTAATAGTGAAGAAATAAATAGGCACCTTGTCTGCAGAAACGGTGAACTTCTGGAGTTGCGTGTGGAGCGGTGTGTGGCCGCTGGACTCGGGCCTCGGCGCGTTCCCGCTGTAAAGCCAAAAACAGGACCTCTATTTAGCATGAATCTTTAATTTGCATGTGTGCAAAAAAAAAAAATTCCGAAGTGAAAATGTCACCTTTCAGCAGCCGTGTGGAGTTTGAGGGTGGCTCTCGCTACCATCTCTCCTGCATCCCGGCAGTCTGAGGGCTTCCCGTAGTGCTCGGCGTCTCTCCCGGCCTGCGGAGGGAAACACAAGCTGTGTGTTCATCCAGCAGACACTGATGTGTTTAAACGCCTACAACGGACCCTTGTGTGCTGGTTTAAAACACGGTGGTCCTTCGTGATACTGATGAGGTTGGCTGGTAAGCCGGGTCTGAATATCAGCGTGCGGTTGGAGGTGTGGACAGTGTGGATGTAATCCCAGAAAGAAATCCTCACTTTTTCTGGAAAGTTACAGTGAGCAGTGCTGTTAAACAGGCTCCAGCGTCACATGAGGAAGCCAACATGGGAAAATAATTATTCTGTATAATCGCCGTCATGTCTCGAGTAGAAGGTCACTGCTTTTTCATGCGCATTACATCAGCTATGAACAACATGATACTCTAATAATCATAATACACAGCACGCACAAGTATTGGAGAACATTTTTTATTAGAATAACAATTTTTATTGATGCTAGGTTATTTAAGATTTCTAATTAATATTAATATAAAAAAGCATAATTAAATAATTGTAATTAATAATATTATTTATTAATATTAAATATGAATTATTGTTGATGGTATTAATTTTATAACATTTATCAGTATAATATAAATTATATAACATTGCCATTTTAAATAAATATATATTAGTTAATATAAACAATTTACATAAATATAATTAATGCAAGATATATTAAAATATTCATATTATTTTACATCTTATTTCTAATTAATGTTAAAGTATAGTTCTGAGAAAAATGTATGACAGTTTCCCCAAAAATATGAAGTAGCTCAACTGTTTTCAACATTGATAATAATGTTATCAATGGAGTAATGATGCTGAAAATTCAGATTTGATCACAGCAATAAATTAAATTTTAACATATTCAAAAAAAAAAAAAGTTATTTGAACTTTCGATAATATTTCACACAATATTACAGTTTTTATTGTATTTTTGATCAAATATATGCAGCCTTGGTGAGCATTAGATACTTTTTAAAAGCATAAAAAAAAAATGAAAGACCCCAAACTTCAATGCTATTTGTACTTATTTTAAGCAAAGGTTCACCTAAAACTGATAATTACGCCATCCTTTTGTTCCAAACCAAATTTGACAATGAAAGTGAATGAGGACAGAAGACAAAAAGCACAATTAAAAGATCTCAAAGATTTCCACAAATTAGAATTTGGCAACTAACAATAAATGACAATATATATACTGTATATGCGAGAACCAACGGCAAAATCATGCAAAACTTCCAGTGCTTTCTTTCACACAGACAAAATCGGTTTTCATGCACGGCACCCCATCGGCTCATTTCTGCTTTATGGCGGCATATGAATCTGAGCTGGGCATTCTCTGATTATGAGCTCAGGACGAATGAGTCAGAGTTTGGGAGAGAGAAACGCGTGATGCCTGAGAGAAAGAAAGAAACAGTCGCCTGAGAAAGTGCCATTTGGAAAGCGCAGCAAATTTACAAGACCTAATAGCATTTATAAACACGCCACTCAAAGAGTGCAAGCCTCGAGTTTAATCGCACAGCGGCACGTTATCGGGCTATTCGTGAGTGTGAAGCGTTTGAGTAACAAGCGTGGTGTAATTACACGCTCCGGTGTCTCTTCTCCACAAACCCGCTTCAGATCAGTCCAGGCTTTATACAAACTCCAGCCTTTCCTGCATGATGAAAACTAAGAGACAGTGAATTATGTCACCGAGCAGCTCTTGAAGGGCTTCCTCTGCTCGTTCCCAGCGCTGATAGTAATTAGTGCCGTATTTCATCAGCTCTTCTGAGAGTCTTTCAGTGTAAAGTTGTGGAGCGATGTCAGCCAAACGCTCTCGTAGCACATATGAAGCGTGTGGCGTCTGCATCTGGGAGCCATTAGAGAGAAATACAGGCCTCTTCGTCATGTTTACCTCACGTCACTAAGCAAGAAGTCTGGTTATACATTACACACAAACACAAACACACACACACACTCGACAACGGATGGATGCAGTGCCTCATAATGCATGAAAATACACAGGTTTAGACATGACTGAACTGAAACAATCAGCTTAAACTAATCCAGGTTTTGGGCACTTTATTTAACCAGCTAAACACCATCTTGACCAGATTAAGAGACTAACTTCACCCATTTCATGTCAGGCTTTACAGGGTTAAGTTAGTCTTTCAATCTGGTCAAGTTGGTGTTTAGCTGGTTAAATAAAGTGCCCAAAACCAAATGTATCAAATATGATATTTAACAAAAAACACTTTTTGTAGTATTTTTTTAATATTTATATTTGTATATTATTAATATATTTATAACATATATAATTTATTTACACAGAAACAGAACAGTTTAATGAAACTTTAGACAAAATACTTTAAAAATAGTACAAAAAAGTTTTTTGTTGAGTATCATATTTGATACATCAGGCTTTATGGCTCATATAATATGATATTAATGAGAATATGAAGGAAAAAACAACAAATTTTTATTCAGAGGCCCAAACTAAGCAGAAATGTGCAATGAGAGATGCTGATATTTATATGGACAAAAAGTGATGAAATTGTAGTGTAGGCTAAATCAATGAGATCTTTATAACAGGATTATTACATAAAATTATATAAATATCAGTCGTCACTCTGTATCTCCCAATAATATTTCTTAGTAAAGATAAGATTTAAATGCTTAGTTTGATGATCAACACATATAACGCAATGCAATCCAATCCAATGATGATTGAGAGATGAACAATAAACGTTCCTAAAAAGTCTGATGATCATATTTGATACTGACATTTGAACATGATTTCTCTAATAAATGATGTCTGTATAATCAAGTAAACCTAAGTTGCTTCAGTCAAGTAAGTGTTCATCTTGAAATATTACATCAAAAGGTATTCTTATGTTTACTTTATAAAAATCTGTAAAGATTTGAGAGCAAAAAGACACGTGAAGCACGAGCTGAAGGTGAACTAATTTATACAATTATACTAAAAGAGCTTTTACTTGCTAAACAAGTCTAAACTATCAATCAGACGACAGAAAGCATGTATAGATTGTGTGTGACAGGTTTTCAGCAATCATGTTGACAATTTAGAGGCCTTAGAAATTCATCTATCAAATATAATACAGTAGCTTTATATGGTTAAAGCAGCTTAGCTCATTTCTGCATCAATGAACAGTTTTCTACAGCTCGAAACACTACACAAACGGTCTCATTTTCTCTTTCAATCGACTGCAGTCACAGCAAAACAACAGTCTGAAGAGAACTGGAGTTGGATGATGGTGAGCTTTTGGACCGGTGGTGCCGTCTGGCATCATGTTAGTCCTGGGGATTCGTGTCTCCCAGTAAAAGTCTCCATAAAGCATAATGAGCACGTCTCTCATACACGATACACCCAGGTAACCTCTGCTACCAGCACTGACACAAGCAGCCATTGTTACAAACCTGCTTCAGCCCAGAACATCGCCAGCACCGTGCCAATCAAAACCAAGCCACAAAACCGTCTGATCAAAAGCTTATGTTGGGATCTAACAATTAAAACTAGTCAAAAAATAATAATAATACTGGACGAGACGGTCCATGTTTTACTGGAAATTACTCTTGACTTTTGGCAGCAACAGTTTATGTATGAAATACTGCATGTCCAGAAATACAACCAAAAATAATTTTTATACTCACCAAGGCTGCATGTATTTTAATAAAAATACAGCAAAAACAGTCAAATTGTGAAATATTATTACAATTTTAAATAACTGTTTCCTATGTGGATATATTGTAAAATGTAATTTATTCCTGTGATCAAAGCTGAATTTTCATCATCATTACTCCAGTCTTCAGTGTCACATGATCTTCAGAAATCATTCTAATATGCTGATTTGCTGCTCAAGAAACATTTATTATTATAATTTTATTATTATGATGTTGAAAACATTTGTGCCACTTCATATTTTTGTGAAAACTGTGATACTTTTTTCAGAATGATACTTTAATATTAATTAGAAATCAAACCTAATATAATATTAATACTATTTTTAATTTAGTTTGCATTGTGTTATTTAAAATATTTTTTTATTTAAATTGTTTATATTAACTAATATATCATTTATTTAAACTAAAAATATTATAATTTATATTTATAATATATTATACTGACAAATATTCTGAAAAATAATATAATCAATAATATTTAATATGAATAATTTAAATTAGTCATGTGCTGCTTCATATTTTTTGGAAACTGTGAAATGTTTTGTTTTTCATGATGATTTGATGAATAAAAAGTTCAAAAGAACAGCATTTATTTGAAATGGAAATCTTTTGTAACATTATAAATGTCTTTACTGTCACTTTTGATCACTTTAATGTGTCCTTTCTGAATAAAAGTATTAATTTCCTAAAAAAAAAGCACTGAGAAAGGGAGGACTGGCATAATAACATCCAGAAATCAGAAATACATCCAAGATAATTATAATACACACAATGAAGCTCTTCTTCAGCGCTAATGGCCTGTAACATAACAAATGGTTTATGCTGCTATTTCTTTAATCCAATGAGTGTTTTCCTCCATTTTCTGCAGGTACGTCCAAAAGATGTTATTACAGTCATAATGTCAGAGAGGATATGAAAACGTCTAGATTTGGGAGGTTTGAGAGAATGCTGTTTGTCCTGGCGGCCTGTTTTTGCCCTCGCAGCACAATCGAAGCGTGTCATACCGAATGGAAACGTCTAGATCTGTCCTGCCAGTGTCAATAACACCTCCGAAGGCTTTCCTGAATGTGCTGTCTCACAGACAACGAGGCTTTGTTAGATAGAGAGGATGTCCTAAAATAAATGACACAAACTGACTCATGTACATCCCATCCAAACCAACACACAGAGAAAGAGCAACCTCACATTTGTGCCTCCTAACTAACTAGTGACTCAGTCAAATTACAGCAGCAAACCGCACCATCATCCACGGAGAGCAGCGACTGTATTTGACTTGTGTGACCTAAAGTGAGCCAGACTCAACGTGTCAGAGGTCATTTACAGCATCTGTTATGTACTTATAGCAAGTGCAGATCTTTTCAGTATTAAGCGTTCACATGACTTACATCAAGTACTGTTATTGTTAACTAAAAATAAAACTATTAAAAAACTAATAAAAATAGTAATGCAGAAATAAAATAAAATGCAAATATTAGAGAAACTCTGAAAAACTGAAAATATAAAAATTATAAAAAAATATTATAATAAATACAGTAAACAGTACGAAAATAACACTGCTAAAATACTTCTGTTACCAACATAATGCTAATACCACTAATAAGGAATAAATAATGAAAAACATTATTATATATTAAAAATATAAAGTAAAAGTATATTATTATAAATAAATTATTTAAAATATGTATTTATTTGTTTATTTAAAGTACATAAAATATATAATAATATATATTATTAAAATATAAAAAAACAAATCAATAAAAATTACAAACCCTACTAAACCCTAAAATAAATTAAAATGTGAATACATAATATAAAATATGAAATTAAAAAATGAAAATAGAAAACAAAATCTAGTTCAAAATATTAATAAATACCATAACAGTGTATAATTAAAACTGCTAAAAACACCTCTCAAACAAGCAGCAACAGTGACTTTAACTTCCACATGAAAAGTGCAATTTTACTATTTATTAATTTGCACAGAATATTTAAGTGTGTATAATACGTGGCTTAGAAACCATCATTACTACTATTAGAAGAAATTTCATCCCCCTCTTTTTTTTTGGCTTGAACACTGTGTAAAGAAAACAACTGTCTTAAAACAACGAAGCAGACAGCTTTTTTACATCCTAGTGAAATCAATAAATTTGCATAACATCAGATTGATGCATCAATTCACAGAATTTAATACTTTGGGAAACATGTGACAAGGCCACTGGTGTCATTTAAACATTTCCGTTCAGCATGAAAACCAAAAAGAGGGACGAAAAGAAAAACAAGTGGTATGAGAGAGAGAGAACGAGAATATACTTAGAATTATAATAGAATGAAAGCTGCATACCGTAACCCCCTTCAGACGATTTTGTTCCTCTTTGACCTCCTTTCCCATAATCCTGTGTGGGTCTGTTCCCACGCTGCCGGGCGGCTCTTGGCTCGGGGTTTCAGGGTCACTGCCGTCCCTGGTTAACGAGGGGGTGGAGGGGAGCTGAGCTGCCTTTTCGTTCCTACAAACACAAACACTCAGCCATCAAATCAACCTGCCAGCAGGACCCAAGACCAAGCCAAGAACACAGAAGCTGCAGCACTGCCTCTAATTATGTTGATGCTGGATTCGCTTTTGTTGTCACTCTACAGAAACTTAATACAGTGACTGTGAGCCACCGATGATAGCGATTACACATCTGGTATTTGCAACTTCCAAAATTAAGTAATGTTTTCAAAATAAAGCCACTAAACACACTACATGTCTTAAAATAAATATGCACATGGGAATAACCAGATTCCTCAGCTTTAAAGCTTGAAATGCTAAACTTTTGGAGAATAACACACAAGCATACATACATACACAAATTGTATGATATTATATTATATCATATACACACTTGTTTTAATACATTTACATTGGCTTAAGAAATGATGTAAAATGTAAAGAAATGACAACAAAGCATAAAGAAGTGAAAAATGATGTGAAGAAATGAAAACACCTCTAATAAGGAATAAAGAGAATCATTATTTTATATTAAATAATAATAATATTATATTTAAAAATAAAAATGTAATACAATTTTATATTATATATTATACACACACTAGTTTACACTATTAATAAAATATGTAATACACAAGCAGCTATATATACAGTATATATATATATATATATACACACACATAATAAATACACCTATACTTTTTATTAGTATATTTTTATATAACTATATATTGTATTAACAATTATAATTGATTTAATATTATATATTAAATAAATTAAAATTTCTATTCATAAATATAAATGTAAAAAATTACATAAATTAAATTTAATTTATATTCTATTCTATGCACACTAGTTTAAGTCTACATTGCCTTAAGAAAATGTAAATGGTGTTTTGCTTTGCAAAGTTTGCCACCATGATGCTGATACTAATGCTATTAATAAGCAATGAAGAAAAGGGAAAAGCATTAATTATACATTAAAAACATTTATGAAAAAACTAACTAAATAAATAAATAAATAAATAAATAAATAAATAAATAAATATGTAATGCACCTAACATGCAATCTAAATAATCAAATCCAGGCTCAGACTTATGTTTTTACATTCTGGAACACATGCAATGAGACTTGTGTCTTCCAAGTGATGCATGAGAAGTTCATCTTTTCTAAAAGTAACAGTAACAACTGATCTGACACTGATTAATAGTGCAGACTAAGAGCGAGTGGATGTTAACAACGACACCATACAGTATCCGGCCTGACTTTATCCCGTTCATAAATCCAGTCATACATTATCCATAAATGCACCGGTGTTAAAGAAAAGCAGAACCAGCGTTTGACAGATGAACTTTAACTGCTCCAAATTCAAGACATACACAACATACAATACAGAATTACATCTGGGAAGGTCAAAAATGGCTTAAAAACCCACATATTAACAGAATCTGTTTTTATATTATGACTACTATTTAGAGAAACTCTTTATTAATTTCCCCCAGAAACGTCCCACTCGGCTGTGAACATTTACTGCATTCACAGAACAGAACGAGCTGCTTGTGTATTATTTTACCATTAGTAACTTTTGCCATGAATTCATCTTCATTAAACATCTGCTTTGCCCAAATAAACTCTTATGCATTTAATATCAGGAATAAATTCCTCTAATTACAGGCATAAACATACTTCACCCTCAACCGAAAGCATAATGAGGAGATGCTTTCTGCAGTAAGCACACTATTTATTATGACTAACTGGGCTCAGGAACAGGAATCACAGACTTTTAAATCTCGAAAGGTGATGAAATCAATACGGACGTTTTAGATGATGGTGCAATAAAGTACAAAATAAGCTCACACTTGGATTTGGTTTCCACACTGCAACACAAACAAACAAACAAATGAGTTTAAGCACCGTTTCCAACAAAAGTTTTGGAGTTTAGTGTTTCAATGTGTCGTGCTGATCAGGAGAAAAAATTCAGATCGTTTATTGGTGTGTATGATATCTGAATATTTATAGATGCATTTAATAATTTATATAATACTTACAATAATTACAATTTCTTTCTATGAAATATAATACATATATAGTGCAATAATAATATTTATATTACATAAAAAAACTATTTTTATTTTAAATTAATCATAAATATAATAATATTCTTAATAATTATTTGAATAATGATATATACATTTATTTAATAATTATTTAAACAATACTTATAAAAAATTATTATAAAAAAATTTTTTTACTACAAAGTTTAAAGCAAAGTTTTATAAAATGATAAACTTCACATTTCAGCCTTTAAACCATATTTTAAGAAAAGGGATGAGTCAAAAGCATCAATTATTATAATAATTTAGGCAAATGGGCTTCTTGAAAATGCAAATTAATTCTCTGCCAGCAGGTGGTGCTTTTGGAGCGGCAGAAATATACCTTTTTCCCCGGTAACGGCTGTAAACAAAGCAGTGATGTGTTTAAAAAACCAGTGTTGCCAAGTCTGTGGTTTTACTACTTTTAAACCGTTGCCGGGGGTTGTTTTTTAACTACGTGGGTTAAAGCGATTGCCCCGGAAGGCGATTTTGATGAAGGGGGAACCGTAGAAAAACATGACTGGGCTTGTTTTAGGCTAGTTTTGCTAAACATTTGGGCTGGTTTGGTTTTGCAGACCTGGCAACCCTGTCATAAACATCAGGCATTACAGGTAAGATGAATTGAAAATGCCATCCAAACCTTTCTGAAAACAGTCAGTTCCCTTCAGAGATACATATAAAACAACCGTACCGCGTTTTGACTTTGAAACATGCAGCTCATATTTATTCAATGAAATCATAGCCTTTTGATGTATAATCATCAGATTAAGCCATATCGCGATTCTTCCTCAAATTCAAGAGTTCTTGAAATTATAATTAAGACTTTTCTTGTACCATTTAAGACTTATGGCCTTACATTTTATACAACTAAATGTATGACTTTTAAGGCTTTTTAAGGACCCTGTATGACTAACTGGGCACAGGAACAGGAATCGCAGACTTTTAAACCTCAAACGATGATGAAATCAATATGGACGCCTGATGATGGTGCAATAAAATGGCCAAATTGCAACAAACAAACAAACAAGAGAGTTTAAGTGTCGTTTCCAGCTAAATTTCATATCAAACCGTTTGTTTTGGTGTTTAGCTTTTCAAAACATCAGGAGGAAAAATTCAGATTGGTAATTGGTGGCATTGTGAAAATAAGCACACATCTTTTATATGCATCTAATTATCATTTGGAAGCAGTTTCCTGGCCGTGTCCCATGCGGTTGGTGGTGGGGATTACAAATGCAACAAAAGCAGGATTGTGGAAAGAGCCTTCGGCTCTGTGGAAAGCCCATTAAGGAGGGAAACGGCTCTTATCCCTGAGAGGTAGGGGTGTCCCCGAATAAGGATTTTCATAGTCGAATCAGAATTGTCAAATCTTGCCGATAGTCGAATCATATGTTTGGGGGTGGGGGCAAAATACATTACCAAGAGTCAAGTAGTCAGACATTCAACAGTCATAAATACTGATGTTAACACACAGGGAAAATGTGTAACAGATGCCTCGCAGATACAAACAGGATAAATGTTTTATGTTTTGATTAAAATATAGTTAACATCAGCTGGCCGCATATCATGTTGTTTATTACTGATCAGAGCTCATGAAACCGGAGATTTGCACTAAATAAAACCAAATATCCACACAAGATGAAATCAACAAATGCAAGGAGTATTCGATGAAGCCTGTGTGCATGTTTACTCTAACTGTATAGAGATTTTCACGGAGGAAATTAACAAATATCCTGATAATTTTTCCGACTTTGAAGCATAGCCTACTGCCACATAAACATAAAACTCCATGCGACCGCCTAAATATGAGCTGCTGTGAAAACTGCTCTAACACAGCTAGTTTTATCCAGGCCCGGTTCAGAATTAAACAAGGATGGTGCTCTAGCCTCAATTCACATACATTTTCAGGTATATTTTTATCCCGTCCGTTGCTCTTTCGAGTGTGAATCCCGCATAAATATGCGGATGTCATTCCCGAAACCTTGCAGCGTGTATGTGGTCGAAAAATAAAAGCTCTATACAAATACTGAATGGATTATAGACTAGAAAGCACACAAAGAGCACTCCATTTAAAATCACTAAAAAGCTGTCCCTAGTCTTCATCACAATCTCATTAAGTTTTGTTATAATGAGAGGATTCGCAAGCTTGCACTGAACTAAGCACTGGACAAAAATAAACTTTTTGATTTAAAAGTCCAGTCTTTCACTCTGCTGGAGTCAACTTGAATCTTGTTAAAGATTCAAGCTTCCGTCTTTTCAGATTCTTATTGGCAGCATTATCATATTAGGCTGTATATTAACTTATTGGGAGAAAACCGGTAGTTCTATGTGAAATCAGACATTTAAGCACCCCCATATAGCCAAAATGGCATGATCATAACATCTCTGCGAATATTCGACTGTGAGATTGGTAGTCGAATCAGGCTCCTCCTATCAAAGCATCGAATCGTCGGCTATTCCCGAAGAAGACTGACGACTGAGAGGACACCGTAGGGCTTGCGTGGTTCATAACTCTGCTAGTCTGAGTTACCTGAGCGTCGTCTGGAGAACGGCCCAGCAGTCTTTCACCTCGCTCTGCTTCTGTGTGACGCGGGCCGCCAGCGCCGGGTGCAGGTTAGAGAGCTGGGAAACGCTCACATCCAGCATCTGAAACCACACAGAACGACAGGAAAACAAACGCAGGCGTCAGGCTGGTGTTTGACACGGAGCTGGACCGTGAACTAATGTGTTTAGGGTCAGCGTGTTCACAGCACGACTCGCAGCTCCTCGTGTGACTATAATGGGATGTGAATTTTGGATCGCGCACCATGATTTGACTGGCAATGTCCCGAATTTCCCCGTCTCTGGCGTTTTCCACTCCGTTGCTTGCAGAGAGGCTTTTTCTCTGGATGAGAAGTTAAAAAAGGACAGCAAACCATAAATAACATTCTTAGATTACATCAGAATGTCAACATACAGACACAGTTGGGTTATATTCGTATCAAAGGACAAGTCAAAGCGAAATGGCACAGATATGGGGTTTCCTGTGGGGTTTGAACAGAAATAGCTCAACGAAGGAAAATGATTACCATGTTGTTGATGGAACAGACAATGTTATCGGCCTGCTGGTAGAAGGACGAGACTTCGAGGGCGAGCTGAAGATTCTCGTGATATTCCTTCAAGTGTGACTGGGCCTTCAGCCACCTAGGTAGTTGACAAATATTACATTTTATTTTAATTAATAAATAACAAATTATATAATCATGCAATTATTAAATTATAGTTATTTACATAATTATTATTATGTCTTATGTATTCATATAATTATAATTATTCATATATTGATGATGATAAAAATAGTTATTAGCTTTGAATATTATTTTAATATTTATGCATTTATTTAATCATTGTTTATATAATAACAAAAAATATATGATATATATATTACATAAATAACAATATTATTTAATACATAAATATTCAAATAATTATAATATATCAAATGACTACTAAATTGCTAATTATTATTATTATTAATATTACTATTATATGAATAATTTTGGTAAATGATAATTGTGCATATATGTATATATTATTATAAAATATAATACACATATTTTTGTGTATAAATTATTATATTTCATAGTTATTATATGTGTGTGTGTGCATATATATATATATATATTAATATATTTACATATAATATAATAATATATTTATATATTATGTTGATCAGTATAATATACAGTAATCAACATTTGAAGTGGATCAAAAAGGTTCCTCAAAGTTGTCCTGAGACAAGAACACATTTTGGTTTTAGGACAACTTTGATGAAAGGTTTTGATCCACTTCAAATGTTGACTAGTGTATATTACAATCATTATAATTATTATATAATTATAAAATCTAGTAATTTATATGCATATGTATCTGCGTATGCATTATATTTTATAGTAATAAATGATAATTGTGTATATATGTATATTATTATAAAATATAATATATACACATTTGTGTATAATTTTTTCCATTTTATAGTAATTATATATATAAATCAAACTAAAAATGATAAATACATTTAAAAAAAGACTCTAAAGGGCCATCATCATTTTTTTCGTGTATTACTATTATTATTAGTAGTAGTAGTAGTATTTGCACTAACGTTTTGTTGATGTGTTTCCTGCGGGTTGAGATGGTCTTTCCTTCCGTCTTCCCCTGTTTTTCCAGTCTGAGGGCCATATGATTGATCTCTTCATGAAGATTATGATACAGCTGCTCATCCTGAAAGAAAGTCAGACACACAAGATTTCCTGAGCTCTAATGATCTTACATTTAACCAAAGCATATTTTAACCAGGTGTTTGGACCGCATTTGTGGCTAATATCCCCAACCCTACAAGTACAACTGGCTGTTTCAATTGGCTTTAGGGATGCTAGTGAATCAGTGACATCTGTGAGCAAGTACAATGAATGACGGCCTATATGTGCGTAAGCGGAAGGTCTCAGCCTCTCAGACTGCATTTTAAATCAGAAGCACTTGCTCACATACAGGTAAACAATAGTACTAAATTGGACGATAAAACAGATTCTCTCAAAAAGATCCAATTGCTTTCCAGTAGCGATAATTGAGGCCTGCTGAGAATTTAGCAGCAATTTCTGTGTCTGTTGTCTAGAATCACCCACCTGTTTCAAATCCAGTATCTTCCTGGTAAGCTGCATCTTGTCAGTGTTTTCCCCAAGGATACTGGCCAGCGATTGTTCCTGCTCCTGCTGACACATATAAAAGCTTTACAGCCCTGAATTGTTGTAGCCCAGCGATTGTTTTCTTTGAATGCAGCTACTGTTGTTCTAAATGAGCCTGGCTACCATGGTGAGACGTAAAACAGTAACACCTCGGCTTCTTGGACGCAGATGCAAAGCAGGCCGAAGATTAATGAGCGAAGGAAAAGAATAATATGACCAAAATCCCACAAGAAAACAAATATTTCAATATATTTTAATATTTACATGGGTCATTTCATGTTGTGTTGCAAACCACACATTTTATAAATAAAGTATGTTTCAAAACATACAAAAATAAATGTCACAAAATTCCATTGTAATGTCATTTATTTTGCATATTTTATAAAATATTTATAATACAGATGTATATAATATATTACATATATGTTATATATATATACACATATTTATACATATTTAAAATGTGTATATATATATTATTTGTGTATATATATATATATGTATATATATATATATATATATATATATATATATATATATATAATATATATATATATATATATATATATACACATATTCATATATATATAAACCAAATTGAACGTTATATTTCTTACACATTTACATGCAATTACAGCAAATTACATTAAAATTTTACTTGAATGGAGCATATAAAAATGCTCAAAATGTAAAAAACCTGTCATGCATTAAAGAATGCAGAATAAGAATTTTATATAAAATGTGTTTGTGTCATGAAAATGTCACAATGCAAAAAAAAATAATAATAACAATAATACAAAACATTGTAATGGGCCTAAAACTAGGTTTAATTTTCTTAAATGTTTCTTTAAAATATAAATTCTTGTTTAAGTCTTTTCACTGTTGATAGAAAAGTGTCCATGACAGGTTTTGTGAGGTTCATCCTAACACAAAATCACTAACATATCTCCATTTAACCCACTAAGATCCATTAACATGATCAATTTAGGATAAATCCAAAAAACAACCCCATCAAAAGGCTCTGTTAATTAGTATAACTATGTTTAGTGGTGTGTTTAACCTTCTCTTTGATCCACGCCTCCAGACGGTCCACCTTCTTATTAAACTCCTGGAGAGTCTTAGCCCCGCCCATCGCCTTGATTTGATTGGCTGCTGTCTGTTTGAGCGTGTTCCATTGGTCGCGGATCTGAGCCAGCTGTTTCTTCACCAGGTCAGACGTTGGGTTAAGCTTGCACATTAATTGCTCTCCCATCTGCACAAACATTCAGCAGCGTTACATGAGCAACAAAAGACCTACGGCCTGCTAAAACAACAGCTTAATCAAATCAGCGCGCTTGAAATCCACCCAAGTCCTCGTTCTCCGTGTCTCAGGCTAACAGGAGATCCAGTTTTGCAACCCACCGGGGATGTGTGTCAGGAGAGGTTAATTATTTGCAATGTACTATTTCAACATGAAGGGAAAAGGACAAATTTAGCATCTGTGCTGGGAAAAAAAAAACATGGGGTGACTCTATATTTTGTGTGATTTTGGACGTCTCACAAAAAGCTTTCTGAGGCTCTGCAGGTCTTGTCAAACCTGAGCTGTTAAAATTGTGTTTTGACAAGTCGACATTAAAAAGAAGCTATGATTGTTACCATAACAATTTGTAAATGTTTTGCAGTTTATTTGCAAAAGGGAGAACTTCTTTTGTTGATTTTGGCCGAGGGACCTGTTGAAACCTGACGATGATTCATCAATCTTTTACTCTCCTAATGAAGACGGTTTGTCCTAACCTGGTTGAGTTGTATGAAGGTGTTCTCAAAGTCCTTCAAATCTCTCTGGAGGGTTTGACAAAGTTCCTCCCAGTCGTTCAGAGGACATCGATGGACGTTACTGGTGTCCCTCAGGTCTCGCAGCTTCGCTCTGATCCACGTCTCTGCCTGCGGGACACAAACACATATAATGCTTACTTCAAAGTCAAGATCCTTACCTTCCTACTAACTGAAGTGGAACCTTGTAAGCGGCTGATTTAGAACACAACAGTGACAGGAAAGACATTCATAATGTTACAAAAGAGTTCTATTTCAATGCTGTTCTTTTGAACATTCTATTCAACAAAGAATCCTGCTCACTTCAAAAAATGATTTTCTTACTAAGTACTTTTGTCTCGTTTTCCATTACAAACATCTAAACATTCTTAAACCAAGATAAATGTACTTGAGAAGCAAATTAACTAAACTAATCAAGTTTATGTTTAAAACAAGAAACTCACTTAATTTTGGTACATTTTTCAGAAAACAAGAACAGGAAAAAGTTAAAATGTTATAAAAAAAAAAGTATGTTATCTTATAAAAAAAAATGTTTATAAGCAACTGAAAAAAGCACAAATGTCAGGGCATGTCAAAACTTCTCCTGGGCCCCAAAAACACCCTCAGACCCCAGAGGGTTAATAATCAAGCAAATGTATCTTGATTTAGAAGTTATAAATATTTCTGATGGAAAACAAGACAAAAAAATACTGAGTAAAAAAAATTTGCACTGTGAACAAAAATGCATCACAGTTTCCAAACAAATATTAAGTAGCAAAACTGTTTTCAACATTAATGATAATCATAAGAAATGTTTCTTGAGCAGCAAATCAGCATATTAGAATGATTTCTGAAGGATGATCATCTGGAAATCATTATATTTCTGACAGACTGATGATGAAAATTCAGCTTTGAATCACAGGAATAAATTGAACCTTAAAATATATTAAAATCGTGTGTATTAAACTGTAATATTTAACAATATTACTGTTTTTACTGTATTTTTGATCAAATAAATGCAGTCTTGGTGAACAAAAGATACATCAAAAACAAACAAAGAAATGCTAGTGCATATATTTTTTTATATTTTAGTCATTTTTAAAAGCTAATCTGATAATATAATAAAATATAATACACAGCTATCTAAACATCCTTGAATCAAGACACATTTACTTGAGAAACAAAATGACGAGATATGAAGTCTTGTTTTTGTTATTTTGTTCGTTTATGCTTAAAACAAGAAAACATATCTGCCAAAGGGTAAAAAAAAAATCTTAATCCAAATTTAAAACAAGGTTATTTTTCTTGCCCCATTGGCAGATATATATTCTGATTCTAAGAAAAAAAAAACTAATTTAATTCTCACTTAATTTTTCAGAAAGCAAAGCTTAACATCTTATGTCATTATGCTTCTGAAGTAAATGTATCTTTAAGATTTTTTTTAGATATCTGTAAAAGAAAACGAGCCAAAATTGCTAATTACTAGACAAATAAATATAATATAATTTAATATAATGCAATATAATAAATTATTTATTTATTTATAAATTTACTTATTTATTCTTTCAGGATAAAGATTTGAAGCTGGTGGAAGAGAATATTCTTACCTCTAATAAATATTACTAAAGAAACCAGCTCAAAACAAATGGTAATTCAGGCTGGATCACATCACAGAGGATGTTAGTTTCATCCTTTCTGTTTTTTCTTTGGATTTTATTGTTAATGTTTGAAACATGAACACATGTTGAGACACTTAAGGCCCATTTTACGCTCGCTTAGCTTTCTGAGTGCACTCTGGAAACACAATATTAAGCAAATAGCAGCACATGTGAAGTTACAGTCGCTGTCTATTATTTCACGCCGAGGAAAGTGAAGTTCCTCTGTGACTTTTGTTTTTGAAGAAAATAGAGATTACTTATGTCTCGACTTACAGAAACACTTCAGAAACATCATCGGGAGATTGCTCACCGTTTCTCAGATATCATGTTATGAGCAGTGAAGGTTTCTTTTGGCTGGAGCTCACAGATTGTTGCATAAGGCTTTTGAAAGCACCATTTCTGGCCATGTTTGCACTGCGTGAACAGAAACCAGCTGGCCGAGTCCAGATAGGTCCTGGACATGTTTATTTGGTATGAACACAATGTATGACCACTGGCGGTCTTCAAAAAGCCCACCCACATCAGCACAAACCAAACGACTTGTTAAATGAAGTTGTCATTTCTGCAAGATTAAATGCATGTGATCTCCAAAGCCAATAAAAGCAACATATCGGGCTAAATGTAAGCAGACAGCTTGGGTAATTATTAGTGCTGCTGGCTACAGAAACCATCACTATTTCTATTGGGCATATTAAAATATTAAACCTCGCCTCATAATTCGTCCCAGACAGACAGACATGACTGATTGCTGAGGAGACAGCAAAAAGGTTTTTTTCCTACCTTTTTAAGAAAATATAAAATCATGTGCCCTGTAAAATATTTCAAACTCCTTCAACTTAAAAACATTTTTAAGTATAATCAAATTGGCGGTACAAATCATTTCAACTAATGTTTTAAAATCTCATCTGGTTGAATCTTGTATAATGCAGTGTTGTTTTAGTCATAGAGTACCTATTTTCATATTTTAATATAATATATAATATTTTATATAATTTTTGTATTTTAATTTTAGTTAAAGTTTAAGTGATTTTGTTGTGTTTGTCATTTTTAATAGTTTTTTTCTATTTTTATATACTTTTTTATTAATTTTTACTTCCATTTTAGTGTATCAAGTTAAACTAAAAAATATTTCTAATCAGTTTTTATTTTTATATTTTTGTTTTAATATTTTGAATTTGAATTTCCATTTTACTTTTATTGTAGTTAGTTTTAGTAATTTTGTTGTGTTTTCTGTCATTTACAATATTTTCATTTTTTTAAAAGGTCAATATAGTTTTTTATTAATTTTACTTCCATTTTTAGCTATATTTGTACATCGAGTTAAACTAATGTAAAATATTTCAAATCAGTTTTTATTTTTATCTTTTTATTTTTAATTGTAGTTGAAGCTTGTTATTTTGTTGTGTTCGTCGTTTTAATAGTTTTTCTCCTTTTTTAATATCTGTGTATATATATATATATATATATATATATACAGTATATATATGTGTGTGTGTGTGTGTGTATAAAGTGTTTATTTTATTTTTTATTTATTTTAATACATGAAGTTAAACTAACTTAAAATGAGAAATCTTGCCTTGGAAAAAATGTGATGAAATTTTAAAAAAAGTTTTTGTTTATTTCAAGTATCCAATTTTGTGTTTAGTTTTAGTTTTTTATAACCGTAAAAAAAATAAAGTTGAAATTGGTTAATTATTTTAATTATTTAAAGTCATGAAAATACATATTCTACCATGACTTATTGATCATATCATTTTATCATGGTCTCAGAGTTTCAGTAGAAATCCAAATCTTTCTCACATCAGAAACACATCACAAGTGAACAAGAAAAACAACCTGCCACAATGTTTGGCATGATCTCACAGCGCAGATAAAACATAATATGATGTCACTTCTAATAAAAGATCAGCCATTATTTTTAATGGCTTCCCACAGGCTCAACGGTATTTCGATATTCACAGCCTGTGTAAACAACTCTATCGTCTCATATCTACCCCACCGTGACGAGAAACCCATGACTTCATACTTTGTTTCTTCCGCTTCCCTTTAAAACAATAGCCCTTTTTTCAAAAAATAACATTCTGTAAATCATAATGAAAGTTTTGGTGAAATGATACGGCTATAGATGTCATCAGCGCGGCTGAGGTCATGCAGGTTTTCCAGCTTCCTTCTTTGAGTAAATTAGCAGAACTTGTACTGTGAAACTGATATCTAACAGGTTATATAATGGTTTAAATGTTCGATTTAAAGTGAAAATTCTTCCTCATACCTGTGGTTAGTATGTGTCTTGTTAATGAGACATGTACTGTTTGATTACTAATTACCTGGAACAACATACAAATCTACCAAATTTTGATAGCAACATTTAATCATTGCAGTTAATAGTGTTCACCGTCTGTTTGATTACATGCAATTTGTAACTAACTGCATGATTTTTACTGTACACTTCTGTCATAGTCACCACTAATAACCTAGTCCTAAATATAATGTAGAAACGTAACATTTTCTGTAAAGCTGCTTTGCAACGATTTGTATTGTGAAAAGCGCTATACAAATAAACTTAAATTGAATTGAATGAATCAGAAACACGATTTCACCTGAAAACAGGAGAACAAAATCCCACAGACTAACACCAGCATTCAAAGGTTTGGGGTCAGTAAATGTTTTTGAAAGAAGTCTCTTCTGCTCACCAAGTCTGCATTTATTTGATAAAACATGCAGTAAAATCAGTAAAAATGTGAAATATTATTATTTGAATATATTTAAAAATGTAATTTATTCCTGTGGTGCAAGGCTGAATTTTCATGATCCTTCAGGAATCATGTAGATTTGCTGCTCAAGAAACATTTCTGATAATTTTTTCATGATATTTTGATGTATAGAAAGTTCAAAAGAACAATTTATTTGAAATAGAAATCTTTTGCAACATTATAAATGTCTTTACTGTCACTTTTGATTAATTTAATGCAGCCTTGCTGAATAAATGTATTAATAAAAAAATATCTTTTTGAACAGGCAAACGCTCACATTTTCTTAAAAAAAAAACCCATAAAAAATGATTATAAAAATTATACAATTAACCCATTTTTATGTGAATCCCAAAAGGGTTTTTCTGGGGCTGGAGGATGTGTTGACTTTAATTCACCTTTCTGAAACGCAGGCCAAATTCCACATCCTTGACTCTATAATGCTACACTAACACAGATTCATCAGTGCTATCAGTCAACCGAATCACCCAGAAGAGATGGAGGCTTTGCCCAACACGAATATTCATCCAAAGGCCATTTCCTAAACGAATGGCAGCGTTTCTACAGCCTATTAACATTAACGACGTGTTACAGTTCCTGACGCTCGTCTGTCATCTAAAACACTGCGCTGCCCACTTCACTTCAGCTCAGTAAATCTCACGGGTCACACGGGCTGCTGAGAGCAGCAGCTGTGTCCTGAAGCAAATATCCCAGAAAAATGTCCTTGTATGTCAGAGCGAGCGTGGCGATGAGATAACGCGAGCGCTCGAGCGGCTCAGTTTAGTCTCAGAAGGCCAGAGGCGTGAATAGACAGGGCCAAACAATGATCTCATCCCAAAATAATTGCTCCTCTTGTGGCTGTTCCCTTCCCTCCCACTCCCCTGTGCTGCCCGCTCTCCAACTTCAGACAAAAAGAGCGAAAGAAAAGAAACAGAGGGGCTTGAACGGGTCAGAAGGGCCAGGACGCTCTGTTTCCACCTTTATCTACACTGCTTTTTATGTCTGTAAACTGCAAGTGTAATTTTCCACATTAGTGATGCAATGCAACCACTCAACCGATTCAGTTTAGCTGGAAAAAATCAAAAGTGACCAAACACAGGTCCA
This sequence comes from Schizothorax lantsangensis, assembly GCA_027422415.1. NCBI lineage: Eukaryota > Metazoa > Chordata > Actinopteri > Cypriniformes > Cyprinidae > Schizothorax > Schizothorax lantsangensis. Next base: position 32,072,278 of record CM049852.1, on the reverse strand, counting down.
CCTATCCACAAAGGCAATGTCGTTTCCAAATATTAAAACAAAGACTGAATTTCAGCTGTGAAGTTGAAGCAAAATGAATGATGAACGAATGAGCATTTCCAGGATTGATTTCGCCCAGAATCAAGAAGAATTAAATAAGAAATTTAGCATAAAGAAAATGAAGCAAGCTTTTTTTCTGCATTTTCACAATTTTGCCTCCAATGATGATTTATGAATATATATATATATATATATATATATATATATATATATATATATATATATATGTATTTATATTATTAAAAATTATATTTAAATTGTTAGAATAATTTGCACTAGTTAATTACTAATTTATGTTTATTTAAAATAATTATTTCAGTATTTTGTATTGTTAAAAAATATTTTAATGGGCTTTAAAAGTGTCTTCATTTCTTTATGCAAAAATTAATTTTCACACCATTTTGCATTCAATATTCATTTCTGTAAAATGTTACAAAAAGTAATGTTATTTTTTATAATATATTATAGTATATTTTTTATATTATTAAAAATTATTTTTAAATTATATTTATCACGTTAGTATAATTTGCACTACTTAATTACCAATTCAAGCTGATTTAAAATATTTATTGCAGTTTTTGTTATTGTTAAAATAAACTATTACAATGTAAAAAAATATCTTAATGGACTTACAAAAAAAAAAATTTATCCAGAAACACACTATTTAATATAATTTCCCCTCCAATTTTCTTTTCCGTAAAATGCTACAAAAAGTAATGATATATATATGATATAAATTGTATTTTATTTATAATATATAAAATACTAGTGCTGTCAATCGATTAAAAAATGTAATCGCATTAATCACAGTCCTGGACTGTGATTAATCATGATTAATCGCAAATTTAAAATACTATGATTTACCTGTAAATGTGTTGAAAAAGAAATGCATGACAAACTAGTTTAAGGAAACAAAACCTTTCACACCTCCGCCAGGTATGAGACATAATCCTTATTATTCTTTTTTTTCAGCCATTATCAGCCACTGGCAATAACTTTACCAAGCCACATCGCTTCAATCCCAGGATACATTTACCCAACTATTATCAAAAGTATTTCTAAATAAATACAACAAAACATTTTCTTGCGACCTTACGTGAAGTATTATGACAAAATGCATTATGAAGAAGAATTGGACCTGTTTTGCAGGTGCATTAGAGCTATATATTAGCATCATGCTTCATAAAACAGTGCATTGTATGAGATTAGTAATGATAGTGTGTACACTGATTTTACAGAGGCTCAGAACTCACTAAACAGACAGCGAATGAGAGCGATAAGCGCGTGCGATTACACCAAGTCATGAGTGTTGTCATTGTAATAACTTCCTTTTGCGATCACATGTGTACACATACATATACATGAAACTTTGGGCGGCCGCGGTACATTATAAAAGTAGCCCAAAAAAACGCAGCCCACGGCTCTGTCATTTTTCCCGCGACTGTATTTTCAAAATAGCCCAATAATGCTGAAAACCGCAACCCTGGCAACAATAGTTCGCTGTACCTTTATCACATATGATATGAGTATACATATCTCTCGTGCACTGTCGCTCTCTCTCTCTCTCTCTCTCGCTCTCTCTCTCCGCGTTCACTTCACTTTTGTCTAGCCCGGCGATTAATTTGCGTTAAAAAAATAGTAACGCGTAAAATTTTTTAGATTAATCACATGCGTTAACGCGTTAAAGTTGACAGCCCTATAAAATACACATTTTTATATTATACAAATGTTATGACATTATAAAAAATTCCATTTAAATTGTATTTAATATGTTAATTCATATTGTTTTTATAAAATTTAAAAGCAAATTAACAATACATAAAATGCTATAGCTATATATATATATATATATATATATATATATATATATATATATATATATATATATATATATATATATATATAACATATATAATTTTTTTTAAATAATGGTTTAAATAAATTAAAATACATTTATATATTTATTCACGTCTCAAATCCAAAAAGTAAAATTTGTGACACTGAGCATGTTGTTGGCATATTGTTTTTTTCTTGTTTTATGCAAATGCCTTGCATGACTTCAATGCCATAAAATCATCTGCCAAATGCATAAAATCCAAATGAATAACACATAAAATGGTGCTGCTGAATTGTTTCATTTTGAAACAATGCAGTGATCATACCTGAGTGATCTCCTTATTGAAGATGGTGTTTTGATGGGTAAAACTGTGGTCATGATGAGGAGAAACCGATGAGACTTCTGAAACCAAGCACACGTCTTTGTGCTCGCAGGACAGACTGTCCACATCCTTTCTTGCTTGGGTTTTGAGTATTTGGGTCTATGTGGAAAGAAATATGAAATTATCACTTATTCATGGGGAAAACTGGTAATATATACAAGCTAAAACATCTGAACACTGTGCTGGTGGACTGAAAAGCTTGTGTGACGTCATTGTCAGTTTATATTGAGAGTAAGACTCTTACAGAATGGAAGAGCTGTGAAACAAGTCCGGGCAAGAAACAAGGTCATTTCAGATCACTGCAACACGGGACCACAAAACCACAAAGTAAATTCCCACAGTGATTACGTCATCGATGACTACGAGTGAGGAAGAGCAGCTCATCGGCACCATTCATGCTTAAATATGTGACGAATCAACCACAACAACACATTGAATAAGAAAGGAATGAGAAAATACTAAAGTACTAAAGTAAACTAAAGTACTACTTGTTTAAAGTGTCTACAATCTGTTCAAATCAGAATATCATAAGTCTACAAGCGGGCTCAGAAATTAATGCTGGCTTAAAAATGGCATCAAAATGAACAAACATGCCCCACAAATTCAAGGTAAAGGGGCAAAAAAAATGCTGCTACATAATTAAACTGAATCTATTCCTGCTGTCACGATTAAAGTGAAAGGTGAAAATGAATTAAAAGTGTCGATTCATGGCATTAGATTGCATCAGGTTTCTGTTTGCACACTTTTTTGCGACGCTTTATAACCAATCACACATGTTTCTGTTGCGTTTATGAACGCAATGGCCAATGCGTTTATGCGATTAGATTAGTCAGCGATAAAACACACCAATCAGAAGCATTTAGATGAGTCATCATCATAAACACCAGAGTTTTTTTCTCTGAATCAATTCGGCACGCTTGCGAACTCTCTCATCTCAAACAACAGAGTAGAAAAGATGTAAGTAAGAGTTTCAGGTCACGCTTTATATTAGGTGGCTTTAACTACTATGTACTTACATCAAAAAATAAGTGCAATGTACTTATTGTGTTCATATTGTATTGCAAAACACTTTTTACTATTGAGGTGGGATACGGGTAAGGTTAGGGACAGGTTTGGTGGTCTGGGTAGGTTTAAGGGTGGGTTTAGGTGTAAGGGATTGGTCAACAGTGTAATTATAAATGTAATTAAAGAAATTAATTACAGATGTAATTACATATAGGTATTTAAAAAAAATATAAGTACAATGTAAAAACATGTATGTACACAATAAGTGCATTGTATCAAATGATAAGTACATAGTAGTTAAGGCCACCTAACATAAAGTGGGACCGAGATTCATTTCGCAGTTTAGTGATTATAAAGGGAGCTTTTGCAAAAGTGCATAATTCGTGCTAGACTAACGTTATGGACTGACATGTGTGTGTGTGCAGCCGGAATATGTACAGTAACAGCGATGCTAGCGGCGGTGTGTAAAACGGTCCATTTGAACAGATAACGACACAGTTTACAGTACAGAAAGCCATTGCAAACTCGTGTCAGACAGTCTTATATAACCAAAAGACACAGTCAGCACAACCGGTGACTATTATGGTGGTGAGGACGCATTTAAAGTGCTCAAATAATTAAAGTAAGGAAACATCTGTGCTGATGGTGGGAAAGGGTGGCCCATTACATCAACACATCATCACAATCATAAATAAAAGATCACATGATTGTGCTGCAAAAACATTACACTGAAAAAAATCATCTTCAGCTTTCCTGTAGCTCAAATGGTAGAGCATGGCGCTAGCAACGCCAAGATCATGGGTTCGATTCCCAGGGAAAGCAAGAGCTGATAAAAATGTAAAACTGTAACTTGAATTCCATTATTAAACATCCTTTAAGAAAGATCCACTTACTTTAGATGGTAATGCATCCATTTGTTTATTCTTAGTATAGCTTAATTATTAAATATATCTAATGGTTATTAAAGTTAACTAAAACCACAAAAATTTAAATAAAATAAAATCATAAAAATGTTACTTGAAATAAAATAAACGTTAACTAAAATCTCATTTTCATTTAGTATCCTGATGTACTAAAATAACTAAGCTACTACAGGGGAAATAAAAATGAATAATACCTATAAACAAACAAAAAAAATCGAAAGTAAAATTAAAATGAAACTGAAAATACATTAATAACATTAAAAATGGAAAATACAAAAATGACAAACTATATCTCATTGTTACAAAATAACAGCATATAAGTGTATTATATTGTATTTGTTATTTATTTATTTATTATAGAATATTATATTTTCTATATATTTTTGTAAATAAATTCTTATAACTATATAATATTTATAAATAAATATAAATATTAAAAAAATAAAAGGTATATTTACATATTATAGTTTTTTTTCCCCTATATATTATTTTTGTAAGTATAAATTATAAATCAAAAATAAATTAAATTATACAATAAAGTTATTCAAGTTATAAAGTTGTTAATTCAAACCATTTATTCAATATTTTTTATTAATGTTTTAAAATGATAGCCACAAATCAAAGATGCAAAATTTGTGACATTGAACATGTTTTCCCATATTGATTTTTCTTGTTTTAAGCAAACCAAAAAAATGGTTTATATACTCCACATTTACAAGACAACCCAATTTGTCAATGTTTTAAGAAAAATACACTTAATAAAATCACAAATGCTGAGGGACTCCATCACTCAGTGTGGATTGGCGTGTCCCGTCCGTGTCCAGTGATTCCGAGTGTCATCTCATCCTGTATGAGCTCATGTTTTCCACACGATTGACCGATCCGCTCGGCCTGGTCACACTCGCGCGGCGCCCGATCGCAGATGACTCAAGCCTTGGCCTGCAGGCGCTCAGGCTGCGACCGGTTTGTTTTGAGTGATGATTTCTCTTAATGTTGCGAGTAAACATTTATTTCGCAGGCATCGTGCCTCACAAACAACAGTGCTGTGCGCAGGTGGCCCCGACCGTAGCCGCCGTCTCATCAAAGGGCGGTCCGCTTTTTAAGGGCCTCGACTCACATTACCCCAAAACGGCTGTAAAAGTTTCACCGCTGCTTTTTCCTCTGCAAAACCCAACTGAACACTTAAAATAATAAGTCGTTTAGGCTTGGCCTGCTGCACCACTGACATCACTTCCTAAATTCCAAAAGCCCATTATCTTATATACATCTGGTTATGGCTGAACACAAACCACTCAAGAGGGAATTCATGGTCAAAATTAAATTCTGCTGCACACAGGTCTGGGGTCAGTCGTGCGTTCGAGCAGTCGAGGAACAAGAAGTACAAGATCTGCAAACCGATAGACCAACAGAGAGATGATATAGTTACAATACCACTGGCTTACTGTGTCAAAGTCTGTATAGAGTGCAACAGTCAAGTTCTGGAAGTGAAAAACTTGTTCATTTTGTCCTTGGAGAAACAGATTTTTAACAATAGCATAGAATGTTTAATTCCCAAATACCTAGTAATGAGCTGCAATGTGCATAATTCACAAATGAGAGAAGACGCTGTTACCATAGAAACACAGCAAAAAAGCAGAGCAGTCGCCGCTAACTCCCATGATGCACTGCAAATCAGGATTATTAAAGTTAACTAAAACTATTTTAAAAAACTACTTAAAATAAATGTTAATATAAAATAAATATAAAAAACTAAGCTCATTGCCAAAGCAACATTTCACATTTTCACTTGGTTTATCTTGATGTAGTAAAATGAAATAAAAATGAAATAAAACCTAAAACTAAAATTAAAAAAATATATATATATTTATATATATGTAAAATTAAAAAAAACTAAAAAATTAAAATAACAAAAAACAACAAAAATTACTCATTTTAATTAAATTGAATATGGAAAATACAAAAATAAAACTAATTAGAAATATTTAAAAACTATAATAGAATCTAAATGATACTAAAAAAAAAAATACACTGGTGTGAGTTGTGCATTCAGAATTAAACATGAAATGTATTACATTTTTGTATATATTAGAGTATTTTCTATTATTATTATTAGCTTATTATTATACTGTTTTTATAATAAAATGAAATAGTTTTATGATAATTACATCATTAACACAACCACCAACAATTTGTGTACTTGTAAAATAATTGAAATTTCCCAAATTTCTTGCTTCAAATGTTTGATGTGATTAATCTCAGAGCTGGTTAGTTTGGTTCATGCTTTAATGAAGATTTTTTTTTCAATCTGTATGATGAAAATAAATATGAAAAGCAGCTAAAAACAGCTTGCTTGTTTTTCAGTCGCTCTTGATAAAAGTGTCCGCTAAACGCATAAATGTAAAATCAGACCATCTAAAATCTAAATCTGAATGATGAAAACTATCTTCTTCTTTTTCAGAATATTGTCATTAAGGTTAATCTGGTAAATCATAAAGTTACCTGTGGAGAAGAAGTGAATTTCTCTTTGTCACCACTGCACTGCTTTCCAGCATCTTTACACAGCAACACCTAAACAAAGACAAACACTGAGCTGTCATGATTTATATTCATTATCTGAGACAGACAATACTGTGGTTTTGCTTTTCAAGGCCAAAACTGATTATCTGTACTTCTAACACAATAACATACAATAAAAACTTTCATTAAGAATATTTTATCAATTTATTTATATATTAATTGTATTAATTATATTAATACACTTTTTTAATATATTAAAGGGTTACTCCACCCCAAAATGAAAATGTTGTCATTGATCACTTACCCCAATGTCGTTATTTTTGTTTTCTTTGCACAGAAAATGAACCATTGATGGCAGATGGACTATTTTGGCGATGTTTTTCATACTTTTATGGGCCTTGACAGTGTTATTTACTTGGCAGTCAATGGGACGGTCACAAGCCTCCCGGTTTTCATCTAAAACATCTTCAATTGTGCTCCGAAGACAAACGAAGCTTTTACGGGTTTGGAACGACATGGGTGTAAGTGATTAATGACAAAATTTTCATTTTGGGGGTGGAGTAACCCTTTAATATATTAAAAACAAAACAAATACTAAGAAATCCGGAAAATCATGTTCATTTCAAAACTTTTCACTGAAACTGATACTGATCGTATGATTTGTAATGAAATAAAGATGAGAAAAATAGAAGCATTGTGACTAGCGGTATTAGACTTTAGGACCCCACTCTATATCTATATTGTATAATATAAATACACAGAAGCATTTCTCCTGCTGACCCACTGACATGAAACAAAACCTGAGTGAAAACACGCTGGATCCTGGAGGTGGATTTGAACAGAATGGAGCCTTTCAGCCGAAGCTCTGACATCATTTGAACTTGAGCAGTGATTCCAGGAAGAGCAGCGTTACATAATAAACATCATCTGAACCACACAGATCCTGAGCACACGACCGCACTCATCTTCTGTCTTTTCCAGCTCATAATAAGACATGCCTATCAGTTCATGTGGACTCGCATGAACTAATATTAAAGCTGAGAGAGCGATGACATCATCAGACTGGATGAGATCGGCTACAATAGTTATATTTGTGTATCACCGTTTCCATGGCATCTCGTTATGTTTTGATTACGGAAGCTTTTACTAAACAACAGCAACATGTGGATTCTCCAAAAACAAGATTCCTCAATACCAGGGGCATGCCATTTTATTCCAGTAACACAATGTTATTGTCCTGAGTAGTTTATGTAAGCATGTTCAACTCGATACAGCAATGTTTAAAAGTTTACTGCATTTACATGATATTTTACAGGCTTATATATATATATATATATATATGTAAACTTTTCGAAATTGTGATTTATACAACATCTGGAAGCTGAATAAATAAGCTTTCCATTGAAGTATGGTTTGTTAGGACCAGACAATATTTGGTCGAGATACAACTATTTGAAAATCTGGAATCTGAGGGTGCAAAAAAAACTAAATATTGAGAAAATCGCCTTTAAATTTGTCCAAATGAAGTTCTTAGCAATGCATATTACTAATCAAAAATGAAGTTTTGATATATTTACAGTAGGAAATTTACAAAATATCTTCATGGAACATGATCTTTACTTAATATCCTAATGATTTTTGATGATGGCATAAAAGAAGAATTGATAATTTTGACCCATACAATGTATTTTTGGCTATTGCTACAAATATACCCCAGCGACTTAAGACTGGTTTTGTGGTCCAGGGTCACATACATACACATATATATATATATATATATACACTGTCAGATGTAGAAACATTTATTATTTTTTCTAATCACATATCAAATGAAATATCTATATTTAGATTTTTGTTTGTGCATTTTTTGTCTTAATATTAAATGAAATCTAATAATAAGCACAGTAAAAATATATATAAAAAAATAATTATTACATCTATAAAAGCACTTACTTCATGAATAAATGTAATGCTCATTTCATCATTAATAACAATAATAAAACAACAACAACCTTTGAGTTTTTCAAGATAGCAACCGTTTTTTTTTTGCTTACACATTACGTAATATTAAAAATAGATTTTATAGACCAATAAAAAAAAGTTCAAGGCATTTTTGTTAATAACCTAAATAACAACCTTAATACTCTTTGTATGCCTGCATTAAAAAGCAATAATGGCATAAAACAACAAATATTTTCATTTACTTCCATTCTGATTGGATTTCAAGTATATAAATTAAAATAAGCGTGTCTTACCTTGAACTGTGAGCTGGGTTTATTCTCACAGCTGACACCCACTATTTTAGGCAGCTGCGTGTTGGAGGATGTGATGTTGTTATTGTTATTAATATTCTCCGAGTTTGCTCTTATTTTCTTCAGCTCCATCCCTGGAGTCAGTCTGTCTTTCGCAGCCTCCATTCGGCTGGAGATGGTGATCTTACGAATGGATCTAGACGCAGTGTTCGGTGGGGAGACTGTGTTTCGGTTCAGGTGGTCGTCGGACGTCTCTTCACGCCGATGCTTCGCCGCGGGTCCGCAGTGTCTGTCGCGGCCGAGATAAAGAGACACCTGTTCGTTCAGGTGCCTCAGTTTGCAGTTATCCGAGAACGTCCGGTTCGGAAGAAAACCATCTGGAAAGTCCGAACACTTTGGCACGGCCGGCGCTGAGAGTTTGGTCCCGATGGTGAACGGCTGGATTTTCCTCACGATGCTCTCCGACATGGTTCGTTCTAAATAAAAAAAATGTATAAAGTCCAAGCTATACTCGTTCCTCCAGAATTTAGTTGTCCACCTTCTTGTGCATGTTGAGAATGCACAAGACGCAGCCCAGGATGGCCTCCTTGGACTGCTGGGAACTGATCCGCTCCCAGACGTGGCGCAGCACGGTGCCGAGGTGGCCAGCAGCCGCCGTGAGGCTTCTGCGAAGGAGCTGCACGGCAGAGGCTGCTAATCTGCTACTGAAGAGACTGACAACCAGCGAGCGCAGCAAGAGGAAAACGGCTGGCATGCTGCCGGAGAGAGAGAGAGAGAGAGGGAAGGAGGAGGAGGAGGGGAAGCTTTCGTGAATGAGGGATGAAGTCACCGGACCGGAGTTTCTGTCAGAGCATGTGCAAAGCACAGGCAGGGGGAGAGGAGGTTGTAAAGTCTGGCTGTCAAAACTTCCTCTCTGACTGAGAACAGAGGACCCTGGCGATAAGAGCGGGACGGCGGAGACGGCAGGAGACCCCTGGGTGACCCTTTCGGTCAGGGTGAGGCAGCGCAACAACGCAGAACAGAAGTGCTTACCTTTTGAATGTAGTGTAAATATTTAAAAGCAGCAGATCGGCATGTTTTAGAATCTTCCCTTCAAGCGAAACATTCCAAAATTGAAGATGGTCTTCAGATGTTGTCCAGAAAAGATTCTTGGCTTCAATTAAATGCAAAAACATCTGAGGTGTTTATGCTTTCAGCAGCTTCTGATATCTGGCGTTGCGCTCACGTCTCTGTCCGCTCTCAAATGAACCGCTTCGGACTTTCTCCACGCGTCTTTGTTCTGGGCCTCGGGAACAGTTGTTTCGACAGGTTTCGTCCCAATGAAAGTGCACAAGCTAATTTAAGCACAGGAATGCCATGTGTTCTGAACAAATGATGCCTTCAGGACTGACCTTTGACCCCTTGACAGCGTGTGGAGCTGACTGGTCACATTTACACACCAGGTTTGAACAACAGAGAAAACAACGTAGATGTGAAAGTCTGTAAAAGAAGAAAGTCGTTTTAGAATATTTGTTACCCCTCATTCTAATATTAAATAGTTCACCAAAAAATGAAAATTGCCCGATCATTTACTCACCCTCAAGCCATCCTAGATGTATATGACTTTCTTCTCTCAGATGAATACAATCAGAGATATACGTGACCCTGGACCACAAACCAGTCTTAAGTGTCAAGAGATTTATATAAATCAATTTATATAAATAAGCTTTCAATTGAAGTATGGTTTGTTAGGATCAGACAACATTTGGCCGAGATGCAACTATTTGAAAATCTGGAATCTGAGGGTGCAAAAAAATCTAAATATTGAGAAAATCGCCTTTAAATTTGTCCAAATGAAGTTCTTAGCAATGCATATTACTAATCAAAAATGAAGTTTTGATATATTTACTATAAGAAATTTACAAAATATATTCATGGAACATGATCTTTACTTAATATCCTAATGCTTTTTGGCATAAAAGAAAGATTTATAATTTTGACCCATACAATGTATTTTTGGCTATTGCTACAAATATACCCCAGTGACTTAAGACTGGTTTTGTGGTCCAGGGTCACATATTAAAAAATGTCCTGGCCGGCTCTTCCAAGCTTTGTAATGGCAGTGAATGGCTGTTGATTTTTTTGAAGTCCAATAAAGTGCATCCATCCATCATAAAAAGTGCTCCACACAGCTGTGGCGGGTTAATAAGATTCTATATGTTTGTGTAAGAAAAATATCCATATTTAATGGATATTTAATCCCTATTATGCTTTTTCACTTTTTGAATTTTAGTCAGTGTGTAGTGTGTATGTTTGGGGATAAAACGATCTACAAAGTTACAAATCTCAAAGTCCACTCCAAAGGGAGATATTTCGTCCTTTTCAAGAACTACAACGAACGGCTTGTTTGGACTACAAAGTTGTTTTCCTGTATTTGTGACATCACAAATTGTAAATCCTGCCTACGGAAATTCAAATGTTTGGGGGGTGGGAGAACTCTTGGTTGAGCACTGCACGTTTCAAAATCGAAACCCAGTGCGGGTGTTTTTATATCACTGTATTTCTGATGGAAACCAACTGTTTTCAGAAAATTTTGGATGTCATTTTCATTTCATCTTGCATATAATGTCTGATAAAGCAGCGTTTGTGTGTGGAGCGCTGCTTTGTGTACAGTGTTACCGGGGAAACCTCGAGCTCTCCCGCTCCAACAGCGCCTCCCGCTGGCAGAGAATTAATTTGCCGTCTAAAACACCGTCTAAGCTGTTCGCCAATCACAACGCACTGGGACAGCAAACCAATCACAACACATTTCGTTTATCGGAAGGCGGGCCTTCATCAAACCCAGAACTAATCGATCCGTTTGTGTCAGGCTTGGGAGAAAGGTATTGTAATAATGTAAATTATGTGAAAAATAATGCGATTTTCGAACCACCAATCATGAGAGCATGTTCTAGTACACCCCCAAAACAAAATCAAGACTTTGTAAAAGAGCATAATAGGACCCCTTTAAAACTTTATAAACCATAATCACTACCTTCCGCTAACTGGTGTACACGCGTTCACGAAAGAGTGGCATTCCAGAGGATGACGTAGGAGAACGTCGTGATGAACGCGGAAGCCCAGAAGAGAGAGCAAAACAAAACACTGGTCACGAATTAGAAGTACAAAACAAGGATTTGTAAAGAAAAAATGTTGGAGGATTTCGATGGAAGCCAAGAGGAGACTGGTTTTCCTTTGCTGAAAACAAAACTTGGTTCTCGCGAGACTAGCATATTCTCACCGGAGCTCATGCTACACTTATGTCCTACATCATCCGCAGGCCTTTATGAACCCCCTGGAGCCGTGTAGAGTAGGGAGGCACCGAAATCTAAATTCTTGGCCGAAGCGGAAACCGAACAAAATGAAACAGTGGGCCAAAGGCCGAATACCAAAGATGTTTTTTTTGCGGTTTTTTTTCACCATTGCATAAATGAAATAGCCAAAATATGCTTTTTACTGTTTTGTCTTGCTTTTCAAAGAAAAAACAAATACAAAACAACTATTTAAAAATATTTAACACTGAACATTTTTTAACATTCCAGCAGACATACAAAGCACAATTTAACTTAACATTTTTAAGAATTCTTGAATCAGGCATGTGATTGGTTAAAGACAAATAAAGAAGGAAAACTGGACAAGTTGAGCAGCAAATCAGAATATTAGAATGATTTCTGAAGGATCATGTGACACTGAAGACTGGAGTAATGATGCTGAAAATTCAGCTTTGATCACAGGAATAAATTATATTTTACTATATACAAAACAGTTATTTAAAATTGTAATAATATTTCACAATATTAAGGTTTTTATATTTTTATTTTACAAATAAGTGCAGCCTTGCTGAGCAGAAGAAACTTCCTCATTACCTCTGCCATTTGATCCGGCCGTAACACATGATGTCCGTTTTTACAAGGAGTCGTAAAAAAGGCTATAAATCTCTCACTCGCTCACAGTAAAAGTGAAGAAACATGATGAAGCATTCTGAAATGAGAGAAAGCAATATTAATGTCACAACAGAGAAGCAAAAATCATGATGGGCACAATTTACAAAATATCTAAGCAAAAAAATATGTCTGCTCCTCCAAGACAATGAGGAAGAATGGAAAGCAGACTTTCATCTCCAAAAGAGTTTCATATGGAAGCTTATTTTTGCCACTGAATAAAAAATAAAAAAGGTAATTTTGACTTTTTCCCTCACAATTCTGACTTTTATCTTACAACTGTGTAATATACACTAACAATTCGGACTTTTCTCAGAATTGTGATATATAAACTGCCTGTTATAAAGTCAGAATTGCAAGATATAAACTCACAATTGTAAGAAAATAATATTTTTTCCCCACAGAATTGTAATTGAGAGTTTATATCTCTATTCTGAGAAAATATACAATTGCAATATACAAATTTTCAACTGCGAGAAAAGTCAGAATTGCGAGAAAGTCAACTGCATACAAACTCACAACAGTGAGAAAAAGGCAGAATTGTGAGAAAAAAGGCAAAGTCTGAGTTTATATGACAATTGTGAGAAAAAAAGGCAGAATTGCGAGGATAAGTCAATTGCAATATACAAACTCGTAACTGTGAGAAAAGCCGGAATTGCGAGTTTATACCCTGCAATTCTTACTTTTTAACTCACAATTGCAAGTTTATATCTCATGATTCTGAGAAAAACAGTCAGAATTGTGAGAGAAAAAGTTGCAATTACCTTTTTGTAAATTTCTTATTTGGACTTTCATAGTTTCAGAATAGATCTCAACAAGACAAGTCACTTAAATCTTCATTACTTTACACACTTGCACACGTTTATGACGAAATATCGTCGTCATTTCACGTTAAATGCTGGTCATGTGACGATGACGATAATTAAATGTATAATGCAATTTTGACGAATAAAAACGAGACTAAATATGGTTTACAAAATAAAAACTATGGTCTCTTCATTTTCGAAAAAACGAGACGAAACGAAATGTTATAACGTTATTTCGTCTCGTTTAGTCACGTTATTATTTTGCTCTGTTTCTGTGACTTAACGTTACTTCAGGGGCTGTCAGGGTTGCCAGGTTTTCGCAACAAAACCCGCCCAATTGCTACTAAAACTAGCCCAGCATTTCGATTCCCTGGTAAAGTTCCATGGTCTAAATATTTGGGGACTTGGCAACACTCTGCGCAGACGCAGGCGACGTCACTTCCTCAAGCTTCGCGGCATTATTTAGCCAACAAACAAAGTTAAGTCTGATGGCCGGCTTCATCTGACTTCAGTTTACAATCAATACAAGTAACAGACACACATTTTATTTGCACTTTTTAGTATGTTATTGTAGCAGCATAAGCACCTTGTTTCTCTTTGTTAGAATGTAACGTTATATATTTTTTTCTGGCATTTTCATGTGATGCTATTTTATTTTATTTATTGTTTTTATTTATTTAAATTTATGTGTGTGTACAATATGTTTGGTTGGTAAAATAAATGTTGTAAATTCAAATCAGAGTGTCTTTGGATGTATTCTTGAGTCTATAAGTTAACAATAATATAATAAGATAACCTTGTTTGAAATGAAAAGAAAATTTTGGTTTCGTCTGTATGCTAGGTACTTATACTATATTGACTGCATTACTAAAAAGAGACTAAAATACAATTTTCATTGACTAAAACTAGACTAAATGTCATCAGTTTTTGTCGACTTAGACGAAAATAGTCATGGATAATTCTGACTAAAATAAGACTGCTCAGTTTTAGTTGACTAAAACTTGGACTAAAAAGAGTATGAACGTGACTAAAACTAATAAAAACTAAAATGTTCACACAAAGACTACACTAAAACTAAAATTAAAACAGGCCGCCAAAAACAACACTACTTGCCACGTTTGCATTTTTGGAGAAACGGTTGAAAACTCCTGAGCTCTCTTTTCTCTTAGAGCAATCAAACTTTCATCCAGATTCTTAAGCCTCATTAAGGATGTTTTAACATAAATAGTTTAGCATTTCACCAATATTTCAGGATTAAGTTTATCATTTAGCAGATCCATCAGTCGGCAGCAGGCCATATGCTTGCGTCGCTCCTGGTTATTACATGGTTAATGACTGTCGTAAAAGGCTCTGGTTTCACTATGAAGTCATCCACACACAAGCCTTTAATGTGTTGCAGCTTGAACATCAGAGATAATTCTATACATGAGGAGGGGCCGAAGTAAAACGGATGGAGTTTAGAAAATGCTGGATCTTCATTTCACATGATGTCGCAACTCAAAAGCCTCCGCTGCTCTGATATTACAATCCTTAGGCAAGACTGTTCAAAATTGTACTGCAACATGCCAAAACATATTTATTGGCATATGCGCAGACAATAAATTACTGGTTCAAAGAACTTTGGAATGAGATCATTGAAATATAATGTCAATTTTTTGTTATTAATTTTACACAAGTTATGACCTCAAATGTATGGTTTAAATTTATGTAAAGCGCAAAATAAAAACTTTTTGCTCTCGTGTGTTGTCACAGTAATGACAAAAGATCTCATTCTCATTACTGCAATGCAAAAAAAAATACATGATTATTGTTTAAACTGTAAAGGTTTTACACAGTACGAGTATTTATTTAATATTTGCTGACATAAATATATATTGCAAATTTTACTGTATTAAAAATCGTGAGAATAAAGGAAAACTCTAAAATTAAATTCAAACTCAAAAATATAACTCAAATTACTCAGAAAAATTCAAAATAACTCACAAAATAAATAGAAGTTGGAGAATTAAATATACTTGACTGTCATGAACATAAATGCAAAAAGAATTAATGAAACCTAAAAATATAATAAACAACGTCCAAACAACCACCCAAAAACACTTTTTGCTTGTGTATCTCATTTGCATTTTCCCCCAAAATCCCATTACGGTAATTATATTACTGTGATGAGAAAAAAGTATGATGTATTATTTAAATTGTAAAGTTTTATACATAATGAGCATTTATTTAAAATATGCAGACTTAAATTTAATAAATATTGTGCAAATTTTAAAAGTTTTACAACATTGAAAATAATGGAAAATACAACTAAAAAATAAAATAAATTACAACTCAAATACAAATTTCTTATTAACTCAAATTACTTATAAAATACTAAATAATTCAAACAAATAATTCGAATTTGGGGAATTAAATTTACTTAATTTTCATGAAAATAAATGCAAAAGGTGTTAATAAAATTGCCGAAATAGACTTAATTTTCTCAAAAACATACAAAAAATATGTAATAAACTACAGCCATTATATAATAAACACACAATCAACAGCATAGCAACACCCAGGCAATCACTTTAAAGTAATACTTTGTTTTTCTTTTTTATAGATAAAAAATGGCTAATCTAATTAGTCTTACTTTTCTCTTTTGAAGATTTATTAAGTCTGCAAACTAGGCTTAGTCTTAATACTATTTAGAAACTAAAAAAGGAAAATATTTGTATAAAGAAGATTAGAGAAAATAGACCAAAACCGCAGACAGCAAGATTGCCGTCTCTTGCGTATCAAATAAGTGAGGTGTGCGGATGGTTCTTGTTTAAATAAATATTTTGCTCGTCTCTGAACATGATCCTGCGGCGGGAAGATGACGCTGGGCTATAGATGATATCATGCCCTCCCAAGATGATGATAAAAGACATGCCGGCTGGCAGAAGGTGGGCTTATATGTGCTTTACTGCAGTCAATAAACATGACAATCTCCTCTGAGATGAGCGCTGATGTCATGGCGTGACTGTGCTCATGAAAACGTGTGGTCAGACGCTCTTTTCTCTGCTCTTTGATTGCTCGCCTTCATCATCAGGCTTTGGTTTGGGGGTACAAGGCTTTATGATTACAGAAAATGAACTTTTTGCTCACTTGTTGCTAGCATTTGTCATTTGCATTTCCCCATGCAATCGCATTACGTAATGACACAAGACCTCATTCTCATTACTGTAATGCAAAAATATATATTTATTTTTCTTTTAAAGATGTTATAACATGAGTATGTATTTAACATGTGCTAAGTAGTGTATATATATTACTGTATTACCACAGTGAGAATAATAAAATACAGCTCAAAATACTCAAACTTAAAACTTAAAATGACCAAAAACTTAAAATTACTCCAAAAAATATTTTGAAAATAAATGCAGAAAGTATTAATAAAATAGCATAAATATGCTTCATTTTCTCAATGAAAACAAAAAAATACATAAAATAATATTAAAATAAATACAAAAAATAAAATGATATAATTATATTATTATTATTTGATGTTATAATAATAACATTATTATAATGAACAAATAATTTTTGCTTGGATGGAACAACAGCTACGCTAATTATGTCTCTTTGTTTCTCTGTTTCTGCCATAACTAGGAATTACACAAGCTTCAGTCTGGATCCAGCCCTTAAATGATCTGAGATGACCAAACACCTGAGAAGAGATGATGCTGACCCCTCAGAGAACCTCAGAGGATGCCAACCTCTGATCCCCCAACAACATACAGAATTAACACATTTTGCCATAAGTTAATATATTAAGTTTATACAATGTATAAATTTATTGTACTAGAAACATCATTTCCTGTAAAGCGCTTTGCAACGATTGTATCGTAAAAAGCGCTATACAAATAAACTTGAATTGAATTGATTTATTTATTATTATTATAGCTTTAGATTTTCAAAGTAATATTTATTTTCTATTTACTTATCTATCAAAGGCTATACTCACGGCAAACTCAAGAGTAATAAAATGTAATCATAATACTTGAATGAGTTGTATACAATAATTTAAAAATATTAACTTTACAAATAAACAAAACAAATCAATAATACAAATAATAATAACAATCTTTCAATTTGATATTTAATTAAAATTCTAATATTTTCCAGGTGAATTAAAAAATAAATCCATCAATGTAATATCTGAATAAAAACAAATAAAACAAATGAAATAAAATATGCTTTACAGTCAGTCACAAAGTTTTTTTTTCACTTTTTGGAGATTCAATTTGATTTTTTTTTTTTTTTATATTATTATTAATAACTTTTCATTATTTCATGATCATGCATTTGCAAACTATCATAACAGAAACTAGTTTCACAAAACGTTCAGAACGGAAACTAGTTTTGTAAGCACAGTAGAGCTGAAAAAGTGGGTTGATGTGCATTTGTTCGAATAAATCAACAGAATGTCTTTTATTTACAAAACGAGCAAAAACCACATGTGCCACGCATGATAAATACGTCTAGCCACATCCGTGCCACACACGAGGCATATATCAAGGGCCTCATTAGAGAAAATTACAGCTCTGCATGGAGACAATGGGCCCATTTACTTGACAGAACGCAAGTATCACATCAGTTTGATCTCTTACTCGGATGCTCTGAATAAATGGAGAAGCTCGAGACGTTACGACCGCAGAGAAAGAAAAACCTTTTGATGTGTTTGATCACTGGAAAAGCATGCGGATCAACTGCTGCTCATTTATACTCAATGACTTCAGAGATTCTTCACAGGAAAGAAAAATCACAAACTACAGCTTTACATTTTCTGAAGAAAACTTACTGTTTGCCAATGCCAAAGCCAAAAATTAATTTGCTTAGAAAAATAACCGCTTCTCCTCAAGCGTCATTCATAAGGCATCATTTATGTCTGCACATGTTAAGCTAGTTAATGCTTAGATTTAGGGTTTTCTTCAAATCCACAACCCTGTGAGCAACAGTCATGACATCTCTCTCATCTCAATCGTTTCTCCTACTGTAGACATTCAATGGAAGCAAATGGAGACTTTTTCAAGAGATTTTCTTTCTAAGAAAAGACCTGTCAGAAGAGATCCGATCGATGTCTCAAACTGTGTCTGCAATCAAATGTCAGAGATCTCAATATAAACTCACATTTCTCATGAAATACTTCCAAAACCAAATGATTGAAAAATAAAAATGGCCCCAAATGATCTGAGCTGCTGCTTTAGCCTCAATACTCCTCATGATCGTCAATAACTGACTCATTTTTGGGGTTGTTTTTTATTTCTTCTATAAGGATTTTTTAGGAGAAACACAAAAGTTGAAACACAACCAAGAATTCAATTAAGTCTTATGAGCTTTGAAAGAGCTGGGGGGGGGGGGGGGGGTAGAAATAATTTTCACTCATTCACTAAAACATGCATTCACATATTTACCAATAAAATAATGCTATTGGTTTAAAAAAAAAAAAACTGTGGAATGAGGTCATTGAAATTATATTAAAATTCTTAAAATTTTACACAGAGGAGTTGTCTAGCAAATGTTTCAGTACGGTTTAAATTGATCTACTGTATAATGGAAAATAAAAAACATTATCCATTATGACTATAGACTTCATTCTCATTACCGCAATTCTAAAAAAAAAAAAAAAGAAAAAAAATATATATTTTATTTAAATTGCAAAGCTTCTATTTAACATATGCAGACTTACAAAATATATTGTGTATTTATCACAGTGAGAATAAGAACTTACTCAAAAATACAAATCAAATTACTCAACAAAAAAAATATATCAAAATATCTCTAAAAATAATTTACATTTGGGCAATTAAATATACTTAAATGTCAATAAAATAAAAGCAAAAGTGTTAATACAGTAGCCTATTTGATTGATTCTATAAAACAAAAAAATATATTATGTAATATATAATAAGCAATGGTCAAGCAACCACCCAAAACACCCTAGCAACAACATAGCAACACCCTGGTAACAACCCATAATATCAGAGCAATGCAATAAGACACAATTAGAACACATTAGCAACAGCATAACAACACCCTGACAACCACCCTTAACTGAGCAACGCAATAAGAACACAGAACACCTTAGCAACACCCTGGCGACCATCTATAACATCATAGCAATGCAATAAAAACACTTAGAACACCTTAGCAACACCCTGGCAACCATCTATAACATCATAGTAATGCAATAAAAACACTTAGAACACCTTAGCAACACCCTGGCAACCATCTATAACATCATAGTAATGCAATAAAAACACTCAGAACACCTTAGCAACACCCTTGCAACACCCTGGCAACCACCCCCTTAACTTAACAATGCAATAAAAACACTCAGATCACCTTAACAACTGAATAGCAACACCCAAGCAACCACCAATTTCTTTTAGGCTTCATTTTAGGTATAAAGTCTAAAATTGTATTTTCTCATAAAAAGCACTCCAATAATCTTTGTTTTATTTAAAACACTGCCATTTTTACAGTGCAGAGGTGTTGACTGAAATCTGGTCATAATACAATTCCCATACAAAGCAAAAATGTCTATGTGTGCAGGAACTAAGTGTGTTTGGTTTTGGCTGTTCTCCTACACTAACACAGCGACACGAAAAACCAGTTACAGTCAGGATCACCCACCCATTTCATTGTTAAACACGAAGGAACTGACAGTTGAATAAAATGACAGCAAGTGCAAACAACATCATAGAAAGAACGGCTTGTTTGACTCGCCAAGCTGGTGAATGAGAAGTTTGTGAAAACAAAGGCAAGAGTCGACCGAGAGGCAGACAAAAATGCTGGCAAAGTACTGGTGAAGTCATAAATTTGCGGTGCGAGTATCTTGTTTGTCTTGAATTCCAGAGTCATGAGCTAAACCTCTCGTGTTTTTGTCGTGGGACGTCCAGACACTTGACCTCCACTGGAATCTCTGAATTGCTTTATTCTGTCCCCGCAAAAGTAAATAATTCACATTCATTTGTCTTACGCCTCAAGCATGCATATTTAAAGGTGAAACACAACAGGATGGATTGTTCAATGCTCCGTCTCGGGTTTTAAGGAACATTAACTGTCAGAACGGGCCCTCTGGCACCCAACAGCTATGACTTCATCCCTTTATCATTGATTTAATATGCTCAGAAATGTGCCAGAGATATGTAGCGAGTTACATACACGCACAATCTGAGAGGAGTGCATGCCTGATGGTTAACGTCTGCATACACCTGGAGCTGTGTGGCCTTAGTTGTGTTTCACTGAACCCCGACAACAGCTCATGTCAGCAATGCAAAGAAACGCCAGTGAAAAGAGCCCATTTACCACTAAAATAATAGATTTATTAGTGACTGCCACTGATCTGGACAGGAAAACATGCTATATTAATAAATGATAATATAAAATACTAATAATAATAAATAATAATAATAATGTTTAATTTATATACATAGAACCTTTCAATAGCTCATGGTTCACTCTAAAAAATGCTGGGTTAAAAATATATATTCACAACGCATAACCCAAATAACGCGTTGTGAATAATGTTGCTAGGGTCCAAACTCTATATTTCTGTAACAGAACAGACATGGTTAAAGCCCGGCTGA
Organism: Schizothorax lantsangensis; assembly: GCA_027422415.1. Classification (NCBI taxonomy): domain Eukaryota; kingdom Metazoa; phylum Chordata; class Actinopteri; order Cypriniformes; family Cyprinidae; genus Schizothorax; species Schizothorax lantsangensis. Next base: position 32,050,942 of record CM049852.1, on the reverse strand, counting down.
ACTCTACATTTGCAGCCATGTGCTCAAACACATGAGATCAGCCTGTATGTCGATGCCAAGCGGAAGCATAAAGCCCAGAGCTGGATGAGTATCAAAGACTGTGTGGAGGTCCACTCACTGTACATTCACAACCTCTGAATCGGAATCGCCACGCATAACCCTACATATCAGTTTGTTGTAGAGCTGAACTATGAGTCATGTGACGATGACAGTAACACTCTGATTATTTGAAATCTCAAATAAGGCTTGTTCTCAGTTTCAGCAAGATCTGGGCCCAGACATGAGCACCTTGGAGGTGAGCAGCTTTCACTTCTTTTGCAAGCTGTTTGATTGTTGTGCATCACTGAATTACTTTATTTAATTAGACTGGTCACCTAGGTACCTGAATGCATGTAAAGTATGCTTGCAATGCACTGGGCAAACAGCCATTTACGGATCTGCAATGCATGCTTAAAATATTGTCTAATAATTAGTAAGAATGATCATCAAAAGGCCAGCTTGTACATTTGCAACTTCCTACTTGAACACCAAACATGCTGTCTAAAAACATTTATGATTTGTCCATTGTTTATCAAAAAATAAGTAAAGAATAGTTATTATTATAGATTATATTGTATAGCACCTCTCCATCGCTCAAGTTTGCTTTAAAATAAAATAAAATACCCACCAAACATAACTGGAAAAATAATTACGGTTATAAGTTGCCTCCATACCACAACTTTGTGTCATGTATGCACCACTATTAACAATAACAACAGTAATTTAAATTTATAAAGTACTTTTCCATATCTTAAGCTTACTTTAAAATAAAATAAAATTTGACCACCAAGCACAATTGCATTACATTGCCATGATTGTGTTGTTGGTACCACCCTTTGATGATGGTAATACTACTACTACTACTAATAATAATAATAATAGTAATAATGGTAATATTATATAGAAAATGTTCCAAATGTGTCCGGCTATGCTGATAACCATCTTAAACGACTGAAATGAAACATCTGTGACTCTCAGACTTGCCAAATGACGAAATGCTCTACATTTGATTTGTGGTCAGACGTGTAGACATTTCTCAAGATCGTTCCCTCAGATCCAAATTTAAAACCAGAACAATGTGTCCATTTACAATCAGCGGCACCAGAGAGGGAGAACGCAGTCAGCAAGCTGAAATAATGCAGCGCTCAAGCCTGCCCTGTGCAAGTCCAGTCAATACATCTCTGTAGCGCAACAACCCTGCTTTTGTGCCACTTCACTCAATCAAAACTAGATTTGTTCCAATCGGAAGTCAATTAGTGACATTCGGACCCACAGACTTATTTGAAGGAAGAATCTGAGCCGTAGAGCAACTAGAACCAGTGTTGTTTTAGTGACAGATTATTATAGTTCGTATTCATTGTTTTCTGTAGAGGTGCTTTATAGCTGAATCTAAACTAATTTTTAATTCGTTTTTTATTTTTACATTTTCTGTTTTAATTTAAAAGTTTTCATAATTTTGTTGTATTGTTATTTTTAGAAGTTTTTTAATTATAATTATAATTTTGAATTATAAATAATGTTTAAAATATGTATACATAGTTTTTATTAATTTTTATTTCACTTTTAGTTATTTTAGTACAATCAAGTTACAGCCAATTAAAATGAGAAATGTTTTTTAATTATTTATATTTCAGTTAATGTTTATTTTATTTTAAGTTACAATTTTTCATGGTTTTAGCAGTTTTCTTTGAGATATTATTATACTTTTTATTAAGATTTTAAATGTGTTTTTATCTTTTTTTTCCCATTTTCCAGGTTTTAGTCATTTTGTTGTGCTTTTATCATTTTTAGCAGGGTTTTTTTTATATATATTTTTATTCATTTTTATTTGAGTTTTATTATTTTAGTAATTTTTTTAGTTATTTTAGTATACATTAAGTTAAAAAATCTTATATTATATTTTTTAATATTTTATCAAGTAACTATTTTTTGTGTGATTTTAGCAGTTTTTTTGAGATACTAGCATGATTTTATTAACATTTTGAATTTGTTTTTTGTTTCTTTAGTTAAAGTTTTAGTAATTTTGTTTTTTTCATCATTTTTAGTGGGTGTTTTTTATAAATTTTTATTTCAGTTTTATTATTTTAGTACTTTTTTAGTACATCACGTTACATTAAACTAAAATAAGAAATGTTGCCTGCTTGGCAACTAGTTGAAATAAAAAAAGTTTTTTTAATATTTTATTTTAGAAAATATTTTTTGTGGTTTTAGCAGTTTTCTTTGAAACACCATTACACTTTTTATTCATATTTAATTACTTTTTTATTTTTCCCGTTTAATTCTAAAGTTTTAGTAGTTTTTCTGTGTGTTTTTATCATTCATATTTTTAGATAAATATAACAACCCTGACTAGACCATCTAGAGACTTTCCCAGTAATCAAACACCTAACAATGCATCACAAGCCTCTCAGAGACTCTATATTCATCTCAATATAAAGTCCACCTCGGGTGGCAATCAAGGGAGAAGGAAATGGACCGGCATGAGGTCATTCAACATTTAGTCACGTTCTGCGGTGATCTATGTAATGCTGGAGCCCAGTTTCCCCACTTACTGTACTCTGGACTTTTTACCCTCTTCAATTACTATGATGGAGGGTTTAACCTTTGACCCATGATGTCATCGCCGTCGGTCAGGTGGCCGCAGCCTTCATTACGCAGGAGGTTTATGAGAAACATCAAGAGGTTTGGTTAAACACACGGACACAGCTGTCGAAGCGCAAACTCTGTGAGTCGCATTTCTCACCCAGCAGGTATGACGTTACATCGCAGGACATGTTTACAGCCTGTTAGCTGTAATCAGAGAGCCAGACACATCAGACCGTCTGTGGATGTCATGAGTGAATTCTTGCCTTTCTCTGGATGTGCAAATTGGTACTGAGCTACACTGGTGAAAAGCATCCTTAACATTCCTAATAGTCTGTGTGTTTTTATAGCACAAAGGTGTTCGATAAAAATCAAGCCTCTCTCAAATGCATGCATTATTGCAAAAACTATTTTGCGGCCCAGCTCTAATCTACTAAATGCAACTATTAGGCATGAGGATATTATAAGTCAATTTTTATAAAACTGTTTAGAAATATAACGTGTATTGAGAAAACCATGAATAAGTTTTACTTGACTTCTCGAGTTGGCATTTGTGTTGTTCCTCTCTCAGATGGCAGAAGTGTTGTTTGTTCTCTTCCAGGCATCGTCTGAATCTCCGAAACATCATCTAGAACAATAAAAAGATACCAGATGAGCTCATGTTTGGACACACACATCACACCGATGTGAGTATGTTGAATGTGTGTGCTGGATCAGATGGATCGCAGATGATGGAAATGTAAGATTATTCAGCAAATGCTCAATAATACAGCATGCAGCAGTAATTCCTGACAATTAAACTTAGCTTCGGCAAATTAAAAAAATGAAAAATGAAAAATAAAATAAAACATATTACCCACCAAACATAAATGCAAAAAATAAATTGATTTTTATATTTCCAATATTCCACCACAATAATACTGCTATTTGACAGGCCATTGCTATATGGTTGCAATGCAATGCAATAAAATAATTTGAATTATATATTGCCACCATGGTGATGCCACTACTTGCTAGACCATTTCTATGTGGTTGTTTAAAAATAAATAAATAAAATATATGAAAAGCAGATGAATTGTTGTTTTTGCAAATTTAAAATAAAATAAAAAAATAATAAAAAATAAAATAAATATTCCCAACAAACATGAATGCAAAAAAATTATTTGATTTTAATATTGCTTCTACGGTCATGCCAGGCCATTGCAATACAGTTGCTAAGGTGTTCTGTGGGTTTGCAGCATAGGGTGTTCTTGCTGCTGTACATGTCACGTCTGCAAATGTAAGAATTACACTACATATACAGAAGATGCCAAGTTCTTTGAAGATTGAACTTATAAAAATTGCATGTTAGCACAAAGGCAAGAACCCCAAACAAATCACTAACCCTAAGAATGTTTTTATTAAAATTTATGATTTACAAATTGGTGCAAAAAAAAAAAAAAAAAGTGGGAAAATTTCATAGACAAAGAACCTTTCATTTTTGCCTTAGCATGCAGAACATTTTAATAATCTGAAGAACCTTTTGTGGACGATGTTAAAAATTCTTCACGGAACCAGAGATGCCAATAAAGAACCTTTATTTTTAAGAGTATATAAAAGTCACTTGAAAAGGCAAAGGCTTGTGGACGAGATCCTACGTGTTGTGAAAGCAAATGTGTTTTTCTTCGCACAGTAATGAACAAATATTTGTGACGGTGAAGCCTGGAGACAGGCGGTGAGAAGACAGCTGGAGAACACACGTCTCAGCATTTGTGATCTTGCTGAAGTCAGTGTGGCAGTTGCTCGAGTCAGATGTTTAAATCCCACATTCATCTGCACACAACTGACGGCTCGCTTTTCAACATCACACATGCAGCTAAATTTAAATGTGCACTAAATATTTTATGTTTTTCACTGGTATACAGCAATGATCTTTAGTTAGAGATTTCATACTGTTTATAAAATGTTATAAAACGTAAATTAAATAAATATAAAACAAATAAAAATACAAAATAAATATACTACTTATAAAATTGAAAACCACAGATTTTATACAGGACATCAGCTACACAAAAGTAGCAAAATGTTTTTAAAATCAAACAGAAACTGTAGACACCCAAAAGTATGCAAATATATTAACTGAAATTAGAGGGCTGAAATGTAAAATTAACAAATTTGTAAATACATAAACAACAGCAGAAGTGTGATTTACCAGCCAAACAAATATAACAAAGCAAGGTTATTATCTTTAAATAAACCTATAAAATCATGAAATAAGGCTGAAATAAAATATAAATATTAGATGAAAAAAAATTGAAATACTGCTGTGGCAAGTAACTGAAATAAGTTTACATTTATGCACTAAATTTACTAAATAAACAAATATACAAAACTGAAATAAAATGAACCTGAATATTAACTAGTAATATTACAAAACAAAATCTATTGATGAAAAAGCACAAAAAAAATCCTAGAAACTAAACTAAAATATAAAAATAAAAAAATCCTTCATAATATAAATAATTTTAAATGTTACATAAATAATATTACAATAACACTGGAACAAAACACAGGGCAAAATATTACATTAGTATTAGCCTTCTATGTCCACAACAAAACACATGGTATTTTGCTATACAATTTATTATGGACATCAGCATTTTATTATTTTCATTACCACTGCCGTCTGTGACCGATCAGAATAGACCTGTGAAATGATTTTAGGTCATGTGACACCAGTTGTGAGTGTGAGTGGACACAATATTAAACAGTACTATTAATCTCTTTATGTGTAAAACTTAAAATCAACACATTAACCCTAAGGGGACGGCTGTATCGCCGGCGAAACTTTTTTTTTAAAATCAACACATTAACCCTAAGGGGACGGCTGTATCGCCGGCGAAAATACCAACTCGTTTTTTTTATTTTGGTCGTACCAGATAAGTGTTATACAAAAGACATTAAAAATACTCCGAAGTGTCTATTTTTTTGTGTATTTTGGTCACTCACGAATACAACAAAACTTTGTGGTTTTGGGAAAAAAAAAGAAAACATCAATTGAAACGCTCTTTGTGTTCTCCATTTTTTTTGTGTACACTCACGCGAGCTGCTCTTCGACAACAAAACTCACTAAAATGTGGTTTTGGGAAAAAAAAAGAAAACAAACAGGATGCGCTAACTTTGTCTTCTCCAGCGAAAACACGCTGTTAGAGCTCTTCGAAAAACGTCGACGTAGAACTTGTTACTGTACTGTAACTTCCATAAAGAAATGAAAGCTGAGAGCACCGTTCAATTTACTTCCATAAAGAAATGAAAGGATTCAATGGTAACTTGTCAGGAAAAGGCTGTGGCTAGCAGTCATTCATTTGAGAGGAAGATTAGGGGTCGCCACAGCGTCCCTTTTGAATTACAGTGTTCAGAAAAGGAGCACTGTTCATTTAATTACCCTAAATTAGGGGAAAATGCATGATCCAATCATCTAGGCTTGGAATTAGATCATGTGTCATGACATCATCCTTCTGTCTTTCTCTCTGTCTGACCGAAGCTTGTTAAGGAAAGTTAGATTAATATATTAAATCATGTCATACTTGTTTTCACAATGGTCAAATTAGTCTTGGTGTTCTTTGGGTTTTTATGGTTTCTTTTTCGCCAACACTGAACTAAAAATATGTTCCTATTAACTCACATTATAAGCCATTTAGCATTATTATTAATATTATTAAAAAGACCCACACAATGACTCACTTTGAGAAATACAGAAACACTGGATTAAAGCCACATGTCAAAAGGAGTATGAATGCTAGAGGCCATACGAATAAAACCATCTGAAGTCCTAAAACACAACATTACAGCAGAGCAATGGCAGCCCAGCTGTTGTCTTTGTTGTTCATTGGATTCTATGTTATTTAGGGTGTGGAGATTCAAAGAAATATCTGTTCTGATTAGGGGTGTAAGATATATATCGTCTGCGATAATATCGCAATTGTTGTTTAAACGATGTGCGATTTGACATTATCGAGTATTTTGCAAAAACCATTCAAAACACACCTACAGAGTGCATTCATTACGTGAAGTCTAGACTAGTGCGCGTGCGTAGAGTGTGTTCTTTCACTACATTTAGAATGAACACAAAATTAAAGACATGGGGGCAGAAAATGTATATAGGCTATTTTGTACCACTTCATATAGCCTAGTTAATTAATTTCACATGAAGAATAACGAAAAATAACGCTCCAAAAATTACCATGATTACAAATGTAATATTGATTTTTTACAACAGTTCAATAAACAAGAGGTTAATTAAGAGACTTACGTTTTAGACACCATATTTCCTATTTTTGCTTTGACTCCAAACACAGCTACAGCACTGTTTTGAGTCTCTGAGCATCATGAGGCGTTTCGTTCCTGCATGAATCAACCGTTTAAATGATTCGGTTCAATCGCTATGACTCACTTATTAACAGTGACTTGCTGCCACCTGCTGGCGATTTTAATTTCACATTCAAAGTATCTTTTATTATTTAAATAATTTCAAATATCGGTATTTAACGTTTTGTGTTTAATATATCAAAACATGATTTATGCATTTGTAATTGCAGGTTAAATGCATTCATGTCTTGCATTAAACAGTGTGTAAATGCATCTAAATGTCACTTCAGATGCACCTTCTGTGTTTTCTCTGCATTGCAAAGATTAATTTTGTTGATACTGATTTCATTTGCTTGGTAACAGCCCAAAAGTCTTATTATTCTAATTCACTGATTAAATGTAAGAATTTGACTCAAAAGATAATGGACACTTTTAGAAAAAATGGCTTCATAAAAGGTAAAAATGCCCATAAAATGTAAAAATCTGTTTAAACTTATTGGAAAAGATTAATTTCTATCAGTGTGAACTGACCACCACACAGAATATGAAGATTATCAAAAACTTTAGGAGTCAGCTGTCCATGACAGTCCTTAAGGTACCAGCACAATAACATACAGCAAAATATCGTCAAATTTTCGTTATCGATAAAATCCCAGAAAATATTGAGATTTTATTTTTTGTCAATATCGCACACCCCTAGTTCTGATACTGGAAATGTGCAGTTAAATTTAGTTTGAAGCTAAGAGTACACAAAATTGATATGCTAAATGTTGAGATGGACAACTGAAGGCCTATTCCTCTACTGCAGGGCTCTAGACTGCGACCAAAATTGAGAGTGTGCGATTAAAATTTGACATGGTCGCACTTGTGCTAGTGCATGGTCTGTGCTGCTCCAAAGCGCGCGCGCTGCCAGCCGCAGCACATTGTAGCAGGAGAAAGATTTCACTGATCACGTGCGAGCGCTTCAGTAGAGCCTGGTTTCACACCGCACGCGTAAGCAGAGCAGAGGCAGCGCAGAAGCGGCGCGTATGCAGAGCGGGAGCAGCGCGCCCATTGTGCTTTCACTCGCCGCGTCAGCACGAGCGCGAAGGTGTGCGCAGCAGATGGAGCGCAGCGGAGGATTTGATTTTCAAACTAAAGTAAAAGACCGCTTCTTAAACCACAGAAGGTGAACATGTTGGTATTCTTGTAAAGAAAACATGTCCTGTCAGCGACAGCCAGTTTAGTTTTACTTTTCTTTTAGTTTTCGTTTTTAAAAGCTTGTTATCTTTGCTGTTTACCTCACGTTACACAATGGAGGCTTTCCTTATTTTTTTATTATTATTATTATTTGATTCCTCAGTGTTTGCTAAACATTCTGTTATGTATTAGTCTGTATAATACAGCATGTGATGTGTCCTATGCCATGCCTCGTCTTATTCGTTTTTGTTAATAAATGTTATGTAAGTCATTGTAACGTACTGTTTTATTGTTGTTGTGCTTTTTAATTAAGAATAACAATGAATCCATCTTTTGTTTTAGTCTTAAAAAGTGAAAGGTGTATAGATATAAGCAAAACAGACAATTATCTTTTCTTGTAAAGCGTGACACCAAGATCGTGAATTTGAAAGTGAAAGCAAAAAGAGGAATTCCTGTCACAAAATTTAAATCACAAATAATACTGATGAAAAAGAACGGGTTGAATGTTGAACACTTTCGTTACATATAACTATAAACTATGATAAAAGTTCATCAGCATGCATCGATTAATCAAATGTTCTATTGGTAGGCCAGTTAGAGCCAAAACATGCAGCAATATCTTATTTACATTGATTTACTGTCTGTAAAAACAAATATTACACGTCTACACACTCTATATCACTTCTATTCAGCAAATGCTACCTACTTTGACACATTTAAGTGTTGACAGCAACAATCTGAATGCAAGATTACAGCTCTAATCTGTTAGAAACTAATCACAAATACACAAATTAATAAAGTACTGCCATTTTAAAAATGTAAAGGCATGAATGAATGTACGTTACAAATGGCAATAAACACAGTGAATAAACTTGCCTCTTGGATTATCCCAGTCCTCTTTGAGGTAAATATAATCGGCGGCCATCTTGATTATTTCCCGCGCAGGTGCTTTCAGTGGTTGCGCGATGTTTTGATTCACCAAAAGAACCGCCTCAAGAGTCATACGGTCGGGAATCGGATTTCCAAAGTTCTGCTAATTTGAAAGCTATGAAAACTGTGTATCTCTGTACTCATCCTTTGTGCCTTCCTATGATTAAATTTTATTGCCCTCTTTTTTTTGTTTGTTACCCTGGCAACAAGTGTGTATTCTTTTTTTTTTTTTTTTTTTTTACTTGGTCTTTGTTTATATTGTAATTGTATTGCCTTGTAATGTAACTATATATGTATTTAGTTTAAAAAAATAATAATAATAATAAAAAAGTTTAAATTTGCTAAAAAGAAAAAAATCACTAAAAAGAACCAGCTCATAAGATTCATGCGTTCTGGAATCGGATTTCACTCGTGCAATATGCTGTTGATTCACTAAAGAGAACCAGAAAGTCATGGGTTCGAGAATTACATTATGGCGTTTCTCAAATGGAAGGCTGCATCCTCCGGAGGTCGCATTTGTAGGCTGCATAAGTCATAAAGATGATCTTATTTTAGAATATTAACAGTTATAAATTTGACCATTGTTCTTAGTTAAGTGTAAATTGTTGTAATATGCTTTTGACTCGCGAATGTAATGCTCAGTTAGCTGAAATAACCCAGGCTTGATGACGTATGCAGCCTACAAATGCGTCCTCCGGAGGATGCAGCCTTCCGTTTGAGAAACGGGCCTAGTGCGCTTTATGTTTTTGATTCATTAATATAACCGTTCATAAGAGTCGATGCGTTCGGGAATGGGACTTCATTGGTTGCGCCATATTCCGAAAGTATTCCGTATTGAAACACGGATTCACTAAAATGATTCGGCTCTTAAGTTTGATTGCTTTAGATTATGTCACTGATGATTGGGCATGTGCTCTGCCTTACCATGTTAAAGTACAGCCTTTACTTGTCTCCCACAGAGCGTTTCTCATTCAGAGAGTTTAAACCATCAGACTCACAGCATCTGCTCTTTCTGCAGTTGTTATTTACTTGCATTCCTGCAGCAGTTGGATGTGGTGAACAAGAGGACAACTGTCTGCGCTCCCGTGACCTCTGAGTGTGTGTGTGTGTGTGTGTGTGTGAGAGAGAGAGAGTATGGCATCTCTTATCATGACACACTGGGTCAGATGTGAATTCTTTGTGGTCAAATAGACAGATGACTCTTGTACAAACTCAACGTGTTCTCATCTGCCATGTTTCCAGAAAAGATGGTTTGGGAAAAAATAGGCCTAATACAATCTCAAATATATAGCCTGTATAAAAATCTCATTTTTCAATATATATGTAACTATATGTATTTAGTTTATAAAAATGTGAAGCAACAAAAATACCATACATTTTTAAGCTGCCAGTGTGTTCGACCAAAGACTTTAGAAGACTTTACCTTAAAGGGCTGTGCAGATCGATCGGTGTTTGACATCAAAATGCTGCAATAGGATATGAAAGCATGCAGAGCTGTCCATTAGTAAATAGCTCTCGTGGAGTCGTGGTATACTTCGATGTCAAACACCGATCTGTCTGCACAGTGCTGCTTCAAGTTGAACACACCTTGAAATATAATTGAAAACCTCGCGACCGCCTGGCACTGAATATAGGTATCCATATTTCCATTCCAAAGATAACAACACAAATACATTACATTACATTACATTTAGTCATTTAGCAGACGCTTTTATCCGAAGCGACTTACAAATGAGAACAATAGAAGCAATCAATACCAACAAAAGAGCAACAACATGTAAGTGCTATAACAAGTCTTGGTTAGCCTAACGCAGTACACATACGTAAATATGAACATATTCAGGTGAGGTGACCGGTTTACTGCTAAATAGTGAAACACTCCATTAATATGACGAGCTGCAGCTCATAATACATGTTAGATGGAAACATTGTGCATTATGATGGAGTTTGTAGCTTAATTCACTATATCTGAAATAGTTTGAGCTGCAGTTCAGTTGGTGACAGTTCAATAGAAATCAGTTGAAAACATCCAGTCTCTCATAGCATTGACGTGAATGTTCAATTTATCAGTAGGCTATATAGTGTATATTGTAATAAATATTTGAGAAATTATTGTTGTATCTGATTGTATTAGTCTATATAGAGTGATAGTCAATGTAAAAAGAGCAAATGGGAGAAGCAGATGAACACAAAACAGCAGAACACATAAGGGTAAACTTTATCATTCAAATTATTGCTAGGGACAATTTAGTAGTCGCTGGATGTTGGTAGGGACCCTATTAAATTCTATGCCCTTGGAAAGTATCTTACTGACCCCAAACTTTTGAACAGTAGTGTATATAATTATAACTTCACAGACAGATGTTCTTGGTTTGGATAAAAGGCCATACGTGTGTAATTAGTTTGTGTCTGTGTGACGTGCTGATGTTCAGCTCTCTGAATGAAAGGCTGTGAAGGCTCGTGTCTGTAATCATCATGATGGTCAAGCAGCAGCTGCTCCTCCGTTGTGCTTCAGCTCAGCAGCTGACGCAGAGCTTTAGAAGCTGGACAGCTGACCTCCAGCCCTCAGCTGCTTGTGCTGTCCATCAAACCATCAGCTGCTCTGCTCAGGGTCCACTCCTCACTGACTCCTGAACTCAAACAGAAATCAGGTTATTCAGCATGTGCCCCTTAAAAACTACAGCGATGGTTTCAGAGGTATGATCATTGTATTCATATACCATTGCATTTGCATTCTCAAAGCTCATTTTATAAATCATGTTAATACTGTGATATGTTTTTAGTGGTATGGCTACACGTTCGCACATATTTATTCAGTTTTGTTTGTATCGTGCTCTCAACTAGACATTTATCATGTTATTCATGAAATAAATGAATAAATAAAGAAATAAATGATTGCTTGAATAAATAAAGAAATAAATATATAAATAAAATGAATGTCGAGGTTAGTTTGGTTCATATCTGTTCCTGTTGAATAAAAGTGAAAAATAATGCTGTCAAACCACCTTCAGAAACAAACTCATGCTTCACGATGACCCGTCAAGTTTGATGATTTAATGCTTTATACTCGTAAAAACAAAACAAAAGGATCATTTTTATTATAAATTAAAATAATAATAATTATTATAATTAATTCATAGATAGTTCTACAAGGGAAAAGGTGTTTGCCTGTGTAAGTTTACACATACAAGTTAAACATTTTATTTATTTATTTTGCATATTTATTTTTTAATCAAGTTTTAATGTGAAGGCAACAAAAATGTTCTCCATATTAAAGAAAAGACATAATTTTGTATGCAAAGAAAAGAAAAGAAAAGAAAAAAGAAAAGAAAAGAAAAGAAAAGAAGGGCTTAATACTTCCATTGTTCATTTAATTTTAAACAGAAAAACTTGCTCCGGGTGTGTGTTCACTTAGGATGGGTTAAATGCAGAGAATACATTTCACTGCTGGTTATATACTCTCTATATAATCGTGTATGTGACAAATAAATAAAAAAATCTTAAAAAAATCAAAAATCAAAATCAAAAATAAATCTTGAAAATCAAGGAAGAAAGATCATGAAAGATTGAAGCAAACGGCTCCATCTAGTGTCTGTGCTGAGGAACAGGAGCTGGAGCATGAGAGGAAGGAGAAGAAACTGCTGCTGGAGCTCATGGAGGAGGAGAACATGATACAGATAAAGATGAAGAACAGATGATTGAGCTGCTGATGAAGGACACAGATGGAGCATGAGAGGAAGGAGAAGAAACTGCTGCTGGAGCTCATTGAGGAGGAGAACATGATGCAGATAAAGATGAAGAACAGATGATTGAGCTGCTGATGAAGGACACAGATGGAGCATGAGATGAAGGAGAAGAAACTGCTGCTGGAGCTCATGGAGGAGGAGAACATGATGTAGATAAAGATGAAGAACAGATGATTGAGCTGCTGATGAAGGACACAGATGGAGCATGAGATGAAGGAGAAGAAACTGCTGCTGGAGCTCATGGAGGAGGAGAACATGATACAGATAAAGATGAAGAACAGATGATTGAGCTGCTGATGAAGGACACAGATGGAGCATGAGAGGAAGGAGAAGAAACTGCTGCTGGAGCTCATTGAGGAGGAGAACATGATGCAGATAAAGATGAAGAACAGATGATTGAGCTGCTGATGAAGGACACAGATGGAGCATGAGATGAAGGAGAAGAAACTGCTGCTGGAGCTCATAGAGGAGGAGAACATGATGTAGATAAAGATGAAGAACAGATGATTGAGCCACTGATGAAGGACACAGATGGGGCATGAGATGAAGGAGAAGAAACTGCTGCTGGAGCTCATGGAGGAGGAGAACATGATGCAGATAAAGATGATGAACAGATGATTGAGCTGCTGATGAAGGACACAGATGGAGCATGAGATGAAGGAGAAGAAACTGCTGCTGGAGCTCATGGAGGAGGAGAACATGATGCAGATAAAGATGAAGAACAGATGATTGAGCTGCTGATGAAGGACACAGATGGAGCATGAGATGAAGGAGAAGAAACTGCTGCTGGAGCTCATGGAGGAGGAGATCATGATGCAGATAAAGATGAAGAACAGATGATTGAGCTGCTGATGAAGGACACAGATGAGGTCAGGCTGATAATACAGATGACAGAGAAAAAGCTTCTGTTCACTGTCTGTTATCACTTCAGTTCCTCACAAAGCTTTTCTCTCAGAAGGTTGTCTGTATAGATACGACGGCTGTAAATGTTCTTACTGATATTTCTCTTCTCACTCTCCGTTTGCTGATGAATGTGGAAGCAAAAGAAAGAAAGAAAGAAGGAAGGAAGGAAGGAAGGAAGGAAGGAAGGAAGAAGAAGAAGAAGAAGAAGAAAAAGAATTCCTTCAAATAAAATATTCCTAATTTCTTCACAAAAACCAGAAATAAAAAAATATAGATATACTCATATTTAATATATATATATCCATTTGCTGCTGAATGTATAATAAAAAAATAATAGAAACTAATAAAATAAAATCCCTTAAAAAATAATATTGTACATTTTAAATGAAAAAGATAGATATGATCATACATACATATTGGGAAATATTTTTTAAAATATATTTAATTTCAATATTTTATATATTTGTACGTTTTTTCTTTAGATTAAAATTTTTCGTTACACTAGACATTTTTTCTACAAATATCTACAGCAATGTAGTAAAACAGTGGTAATAGGCAACATATTTAAATATTACAATTATGAAAACAAGCATAGAAATATAACTTAAGATATTTTTTCATAGTTCATTATATATTGATAAACATATAATGGTGTTTTCTTTTTGTTATATTATTCTCTTCACTAGTCATTTTTTTCCATGGATTTTCATTGAACAATAAGCAATAAGATTAAACAATCAGAAGATGCTTTTTTTTTATTTTTATTTTTTTTATCACATTTTGATGTGAAGGCAAAACAAAAATATTTCCCATTTCAAAGACAGTACGACATAAATGTGATGAACTGAACGGCTTCATCTCAATCATGTCTCTCCTCACACAATAGTCCCTGCCTGGAGGCTTCAGGTCTGTCTGGTTGCTAGGCAACTGTTGGCGTGGTGCGGTTGCTACGGAAGCAGGTTGTTAGGCTGTGATTTCTGGTTGAGTTGAAGTGAATGAGACGCTGTGTTAATTATCAATGGAGGCGATTCTGAGACTCATTAAATTCACTAAAACAAAGATTTACTGAGTGCAGCTAATAAACACAAGCTTCATTAGATTTACAGACTATGAGAGAAAAACAGCAGCAAACAAGTGAGATGATCATCAAAACACTCTTGAGTTGATTTCATAACCAGCAGATGACGCCGTTTGTCCACATTATTCATCTCAAAACTTCAGTATAGTTGTTTTATATTCATCAAACATGAACATGACAGAAATACATTTTCATGTATTCAGACGTTTTTATTTGTAATAGATATAGATATACAGTATTGGAATAATTAAATATATAAAACTAATTGTATAGAACTTACAAAATAATACATAGACCCTATTGTTTTTTAAATATAATAAAATATATATATTTCTTTTTTTCAAGACTATTTTGATAATTTGATTATTGGATTTTATTTCTGACTCTAGGACCCACTTGTTTACAATTATAAATTAGAACATTTCAACCAAATGTACATTTATAACAAATATATTTGAATTAAATACATAAAACGTAATTGTATAAAATGATCAATATATTTTTTTCTCTACCCAATATTAAAATATTAGAGAAACATTTTCATCTAGACGAAATTTATAAACTGTTCATATTTCATATTGTCATAATGAATATATTTGATCATATCAAATAATTACAGGTGCATCTCAATAAATTAGAATGTCGTGGAAAAGTTCATTTGTTTCAGTAATTCAACTCAAATTGTGAAACTCGTGTATTAAATAAATTCAATGCACACAGACTGAAGTAGTTTAAGTCTTTGGTTCTTTTAATTGTGATGATTTAGGCTCACATTTAACACAAACCCACCAATTCACTCTCTCAACAAATTAGAATACTTCATAAGACCAATAAAAAAAACATTTTTAGTGAATTGTTGGCCTTCTGGAAAGTATGTGAATTTACTGTATATGAACTCAATACTTGGTAGGGGCTCCTTTTGCTTTAATTACTGCCTCAATTCGGCGTGGCATGGATGTGATCAGTTAGTGGCACTGCTGAGGTGGTATGGAAGCCCAGGTTTCTTTGACAGTGGCTTCAGCTCATCTGCATTGTTGGGTCTGGTGTCTCTCATCTTCCTCTTGACAATACCCCATAGATTCTCTATGCGGAATAACCAGCGCTCTCTCCTCCTTCAATACCACGACTGAGGTGTCCTTGAGCAAGACACAGAACCCCCAACTGCTCCCCGGGCGCTGTAACATGGCTGACCACTGCTCCGGGTGTGTGTTCACTTAGGATGGGTTAAATGCAGAGAATACATTTCACTACTGGTTATATACTCTCTATGTAATTGTGTATGTGACAAATAAAAATAATCTTAATCTTGAACAACATGGATTCTGTGCCTCTCCACTCTTCCTCCAGACTCTGGGACCTTGATTTCCAAATGAAATGTAAAATGTACTTTCATCTGAAAAGAGGACTTTGGACCACTGAGTTCTTTTTCTCCACAGCCCAGGTAAGACGCTTCTGACGTTGTCTCTGGTTCAGAAGTGGCTTGGTAGCCCTTTTCCTGAAGACGTCTGAGCGTGGTGACTCTTGATGCACTGACTCCAGCTTCAGTCCACTCCTTGTGAAGCTCTCACAAGTGTTTGAATCAGCTTTGCTTGACTGTATATAGGATATTTATTTAAATATAAAAATGTATTTTATTAAATACTATAAAACATTTTATTTTTTATTAATTGTATTACTCTCTCTCTCTCTCTCTCTCTATATATATATATATACACACACTATAATACATATAAAACACATACACACTAAACCATTGACATCTCACTACTAAAGTGATGACAAAGTGTTAAAATGTCAGGTACACACATCTGGACAAAACAATCTTAAGTAAAACAACATCTTTTATTCAGTAATACCATATATAATGCAATTGCATATCTTTGGCGAAAATACATTTTATAAACATTTTATTAACAGAGGTTAGCGTACAAAAAACGAGGGGTCTGTCTGTTTAGCAGACGGCAGACAGGAACAAACTCATACTGAGGTGACAGATCGTTTACATCATTCACACACTCCATAGTCTGCAGAAGACCACGAGACGACGAACGATTGTCTTCACAGATACATCACCTCAGAGTTGATCTATCACTGGACACTGAGAATGAATCAGCAGTGCATCATGGGACGGCGAGCGGATGGTCACGTGGCAGTGCAGATAAACAATGGCAGTTTACAAAAACACAATTTCAGGAATTGCAATTTCACACAAACTCTTGTTAAAAATGACATTTTAAGACGTTACATTTGGAGTCAATATTTTCCCAGATTTCATCTTGCTTCATGGGTGAATCTCACGAATACATGTCACAATTATCTTTCAATAAATATTACTTAAATTAAAAAAAAAAAAAATAAATAAGTTAATAAAAGTGAAAAAAAAATCAAACGATCTATCTATCTATCCATCCATCCATCCATCTATACACACACACACACACACACATGTATATCAAGGCTTATTATTTATATGCATAAAAATGTACAATTTATATAAAATGTACAATATTAAAATAATGCCAAAAAGCAAAACAAAAAACAAAAACAAGGAAAAACAACAAAAAAAGATAATCCTAATTTTAAATCAAATATAATTGCTTATTTCCTTGAAATCTTATTTTCTTGACAGGTTTCGTGAGATTCACCCTCACTGGGTCTTGGCAGGTTTAATAGTTAATAGTCAATACTTCTTAACCTGATGCATGTAGAATGTAGTAAAGCAGTCTTGGCAGTGATGAAATATTTCTTGTATATTTTGGCACCAGAGGAGCAAACACAGGTTTTGTAGGTCCAGATGAACTGAAGAATGGAGTGAGAAATGCGGTGTGGTGATGAACTGGTGTTTTGGCACAGGTCCTGCGTGTGCTTCTGCTTTGGGTCTGTTGTTAGAGAGCGACCGGCTCCTGATTCACATTACAGACGGACGGTCAAATGAGGAAAAACAAAAACTGCTGACCAAACTTCATTCTGCTGCACAGCACATTATACGTCCTCTAACATACAGCATGAATAATAAGCAGATTTAAAACATCTGCTTTCATGTGCTATCAGGTTTTTTGTATATGTGGCAGTAATTCAGTAGTTTCTCATTAAAATCATATTTTTATGATCATATTTCACCCCAAAATAATAATTACATCCCATTATTATAACTCAATTTTGATGTTCAAGCTTAAAATTTGCTTGTATATCAACTTTTTTGTTGTTTTACCTTACTACGGTTACAAATACTGTAATACCTTTTTTATTATTAAAATCATTGTAAATTAGAGATGGTATAACAAATAATACCATGATTTGCAATTAACAATTATTTGTTTTCACATTAGATTAATTAATTTAATTTTAAATTTAAACTAATTAATTTTATTAAGTGCTATTTTCCCCAGAATTCAGTCATTTGAAAGGGAAAAATGTGCTTAAATTGTCATGAAAACAATGTCATGTAAAAAAAAAATCAAATTTTCTTTATGCAAAATATAATTTCTTATTTTTCCTTTTCATTTTGAGGTGAAATATGAGCTTTTCTTTAGTGGTTTCATGTATTCACCCTCATATGAACATGCTTCTCTACATCTTCCCACAGTCTCGAGTTCCTCAAGCTTTAACTGGTTTAAATCCAGTGTTGATCTTCTAAAGTCTGCTGACGCATGGACACAGAAACACATGCATACATAATCACACATACACATATATATACCAGGAGGAAATATAGAGCTACACGGCTTTCGTTTTTTTGCATAGGCTCTGAACAGAGGAATCATACAGCAAGCGGTTTCATTTAGCACACGAAAACTGATGAAGCATCCGAACAGATCACAGACACCAAAGAGAGAGAAAGAAACCAGGATGATGTGTTCCAGTCTTCTGCTGGTCATTCAGACTGGTTCCAGAGTCTGTTTGTGTTTATGAATCCTTCCGCTGATGGTTGTGGATCTTGATCCTGTGTTGATATTTAAGACTAGGCTTTGATTCCGGTCACTTCCGTGCAGTTCTTTCTTTTACTTTTTAAATTGGTTTAAAAAGGCTCATAGTGTAAATCTCATGAAATCTGTCACGAACATGTTCAGATCATATTTCAGTCCAAAAAAAAAAAATATATAAATAATATTCTTATGAATAATACACTTCATTAAAATATTAGTCTTCATTAAAAATAAGTATTTTAGTACTGTTATAATAATTTCTTTATTATTTTAATTTTTTTGCATTGTAACAACTAAGCATTTATAAGGAAAAAACAACATCAAGGTAGAAATTATTGTATTGGTTTTTATACTAATTTTCACAAATTTATAAATGTAAAAAAAAGTTTTATTTGCAATTTTTGTACATTCCACCTCAAATCTGTAAAAACATACTGGAAAAAAATGCTATTACATTATTAATAAGCATCACTGCAACTGCAACTAAAAATACTTTATTACAGTAATTATAATTATTGAGAAAAATGGGAATTCTGAAGAAAATGTCCCAATGCAAAATTATATTAATTTTAATGCAAAATATAATTTCTTTTTCGTTATTTTGATTCTGGAGTGAAGTGTGACCTGTTTACATGAGATTTACCCCATAAACATCACCAAACACCTCTGACGGATCCGTAAAGAAATGATGAAGTAATCCGTTATCTGTAGATTCTTTCTGCACACATCCGCTCAGACCTGATGACAACCCAACACATATCCAGCACCTCTGAGGAGGAGAACGAATGTAACGCCACCCGCCTCATGAGAATTATTGCATTCTTTGTTCTGTACTTAAAAAAAAAAAGAGCAAGGAATCTTGACGTAATTGGCATCTATAAAATGGACGAGAGGTTAGTGCTTCGAACAACACAGACATGCACTCGTTCTCTGTATAAATAGCACAGATTCACTTGGAAGAGTAGGACACTCACTTAAAGAGGAAGCATGCAAACGTTTAAGAGAAAAAAACATCAATTTCTCCCCATCCAAGAGAAATCCTTCATCCTGAAGCACAACAACCTGCGTTTCTCTGTAAGTCTCCGTATGGCTTCGTTCACCTCCGCGGGAGAGTTGCTATTGCCGTAGTTTGAGTCAGGGAGGGAATTCTCTCGTATAAAAATGCAAAAAAACAAGAGAGAAGGTTTCAATGATGTGAAAAATGAGGAGGCACAGTCACTGATACACAGTCCAGGGGTTAAAATGTCACTAAACCATTCATTTCCGGTGCTTTTCTGGCTTTTTACTCTTGGCCGTTTGCTTGGAGAGATCCAAGCCGGACCGGATCCCGGCGAGGTGCAACAGAGACCCGGCCGCCTCCTTCAACTCCTCGTCCAGTTCTGGTTTGGACTCGTGACGGGCTCGTTTAACCGGAAGAGGGCACTTGACTGTGAGCGGACGACGGACGGGGAGCGAGGGCAGACGTGGGTTCCTCTCCTCCTCTGAATCCTCATCGCTGTGGAAGCCCTCGCTGCCGGCGCGGCGGCCCTGGCCCGAGTCACAGCCGGCTTCATCCAGGGAGGACAGCGAGGACGAGGAGGATGAGGAAGAGCGAGACGAGCAGCGCTGGAAGGACGAGCTGCTGTAGTTGTGGTCCTGCTTCGGGTCGCTGCTCACCAGGACCGAATCCGGGCGCGAGAGGTCTATGGGGCTGTCCGGGTCACCTGAGGACCAAACCACAACACAATCATAATTAGGGATGGGCGTTATAGGCTTAAAAATATATCACAATTTCCAGTATTTATTGCGATAACGATATCAATGACAATAATTCAGGGAATCTTATGAATCCACTAAGAGACACTAAAAATATTTTTAAAAATCCTGTTTCTTTAGAGAAAAGTATTATCTTTCCTATTTTTACCCAAAATAGGGTGTTGTGAGCATTACGGAGTACACACATAATATGACGACTATTTAATTCATACTGGAAGTCAGAGGGCGCCCTTGCGCAAAAACTCCACATATGCATTGCAGAAGTAATAGCACTGACAACGCTCCAGGAAATCCCTAATATGGACAAAGTTATCCAGTTATCAATGTAGCTGAATAAAACACAGATAGAGAAATTTTAACTGAGGAAACTTGGAAGACAATACGATTGCGACAATATGGTTTGTGTTCAAGCAATCTTGGGTATTTTATAAGGATGAAGTATATTTATAATGCAATGCTAATCGACACAGCCTTTATCACGGTATATAATACTATAAAATATTATGATTTCTGCCTCATTCTGTGATACGAAACCATGTCTGATCACAAAGTTATTTCAAACACTCGACTGATGTTATGATGTTAAGTTAATTTGGAGTAAAAGCATGTCAATAAATGATATCTTTGTTGGACAACAGGTTTGTAAACAGGCTCATACACATGCAAACCTGTATCACACACGTGCTACTGTACTACATTTATTCAAGGCTCAGACTGATTTTTTTGTCGCACTGTACAGCCCTAACCAAACCAGTTCCAGATTGTAGAAGGAGCTCCTCATTTAGCAATAAATTCCTCCTTAATTTCATGTCCGCGTTCCGCCATGTCACTCCGTACGGTCGCACACAAAAATGCCAAAAACTAGGCTTTATCGTTATTATCACGGGAAGACTATCACAAACGATAAGATATTGCCCATCCCTAATAATAATAATTTGTGAAAATTAAGGCAAGATAGTAGGGCTGTCAAATAGAAAATTTGAATTTTGAATATTCATCAAATTGAATAAAAAAACGTAGCATTTGAATTTTAGGTGTGCGTCAGGCAGCCTTATCAGTGGCACACAAGATGCGATGACGATGTAAGTTTTGTTGCATTTTAATGTTTTTATTAGCCTATCCAGTTGAACCCAGTAGATGTGGCGATGCTGCGGTTTATTTAAAATATTGCGGAAAAAGAGAACATCGATGCGGAGATGTTGTTTACGTCAAAACTGAAACCAAGCCGTTCACATGCCTTTTAAATTCGAATATAATTTGAATATTGATCAAATTTAAGTGCAAAATTCAAATTTAGTTTTTCAGCTATTTTGACAGCCCTACAAGAAAGTAACTGCTTTTGTTCCCCCATGCACTGGTCAGTTTTGAGATTTTTGTAATTAATCAAATAACCAACATTCATAAATATTACAAATATTGTATAGCTAATATTTCACACACACACACACACACACACACACACACACACACACACAGTGTGTGTGTGTGTGAAATATGATAAATAGTATTATTACAGTAATATTTATAATATAGTAATATTAATAGTATAATATTTTTATAAGTTAAAAATAAAGTTAAACAAAATATTTAAAAGTTAAAAATTAGGTATGGTGATTTACTCTATTTAACAGAGTGTCTTGATTTTTTTTTTTGGATATCTGTTTAATCATCCCATAAAAGCCAGAAAAAATCATTTTCACCATGTTTTTAGGAATAAAATGTATAAAATCAGGCAAATGTTATATGAAGAAACCCCTCTGTAAATATCTTCAAAATATAGAAAGAAATAAAACTGTAAAGTTTGGTGTATGCAAGTGCTGCTGAAGTGGAGATTTCTGAAAGTGATATAAAATAAAAACTTAAAATATATATTTTCTTTCCACTAGTCTGAAACAACACATTATGAAAAGCCAAAAAGGCCAAAATCTCAAAATTGACCAGTGCATGAAACAATGTTTTGTAGTGTCTTTCTATTCTGTAGCCCTATTCAGAGGGGACTAGTTTTGCAGGGGGTCGTTAGAGAAATTTGTGTTTCACAGACGTACTTAGTGATTTTAATCCCGTCCGAATCTGCCACGTCTGTGTTTTTCTCACACAACCTCTCTAACAATTCCAGAACAAATTACCAACAGTTTTTCGGCAAACTCAGTGATCCTCTGAGAAAACTAATCCCGTCTGAATGCGATGTCTGTGATTGCAGATGATATTTTTTCACAACGCGTTTCCTCGTGTGTTTTAGCCAACGTGAATTACCGTAGATGCTCTTACCATGCGGCGCACGCATTTTTGATACGTTTGCCTCCCGGCAACGAAATAAATAAATAATAATAAAATCAAGAGCCAGGTCACGGAAACTGTTAAGAAAGGCTACTGTAATATCAGCATCAGGTAAGATTAACGTTACTCACCTTCATTTCTGCACTCAATTACATAATGTTTTAATTACATATGTAGGCTACATTTATTAAAATTAAACATGGATTTACTACAAAAAATAAAAAAATAGTTAAACTAAAGTAACCACGCATTAACCATGGTTTTGCTATACTAGCCATATAGCTTCACCATGGTATTTGTAGTAAAATTGTGGTTATACTATCAATCCGAATGACTATACGCAATGCACACATGAGCGTGTGATCTCTGCAATGCCCAGATGTCCAAAACAGACCATCCCACCTCTGTCATAAACACAGAGATGTTAGTCCCGTCTGAATTGGTACATGAAAATCGCAGACGTCAGGTGATAAGAATCGAAGCTCAAACGTAGTTTAGAAAACTAGTCCCGTCTGAATAGGGCTTATGGCTCTAATGGATTTTGGGACATTGTCTCAACAGGTTTCATGAGGTTTAGCCAGTTATAAAATCTTTTCATGTAAATTTTCCATCTCTGAAGTATCAATCTGTAAACTGCCATTATGAAACACATCATCAAGTACTTTTATCTGCCCGTCTTAATGAAGCACTCTTATTATGGTTTATTGTGCTACGGGTGATTAAGGCTCATTAGAGGTAGAGAACACTACAGTGACATGCTTAACGAGGATAAAGACGTGTGAAGGAAGTGCAATGCTGCACTAATTACCAGCAAGAGCTTTTAGTTGCTACGCAGACATATTTGCAAAACCATCTCCATAAATAATGATGCAAATGTGCCTTTCTGGATGAACCTGAACTAAACGGACTCATCCGCTGCACGAGGAAACACTCGGTGTAACATCAGTCTCACAGATACAGATTTCAGACTTGCCAGCATCAACATTGTAGAGGCACATGAGTGTATTTGAGAACACCAGAACGATAGATAGATAGATAAATAAATAAATGGAATGTTAGAAAGTTAGAGAGTTAGGTAGATAGAATGTTTGACAGATACAGCAATAGAATGCTCAATAGATACAATGATAGAATGTTTGATAGATACAAGGATAGTTCGATAGATACAACAATAAAATTATCAATAAAGACAGCGATAGAACATTCGATAGATACAGTGTTAGAATATTCGATAGATACAGCGATAAAACATTCGATAGATACGGTGTTAGAATATTCGATAGATACAGCGATAGAACGTTTGATACAGCAATAGAACTTTCGATAGATAAGGTGATAGAACATTCAATAGATACAATGATAGAACATTCAATAGAGACGGCGATAGAAAGTTTATTAGATACAGCGACAGAACGTTCGATAGACACAGCGATATAACGTTTGATAGATACAGCGATATAACGTTTGATAGATACAGCGATATAACGTTTGATAGATACAGCGATATAACGTTTGATAGATACAGCGATATAACGTTTGATAGACACAGCGATATAACGTTTGATAGATACAGCGATATAACGTTTGATAGACACAGCGATAGAACGTTTGATAGATACAGCGATAGAACGTTTGATAGATACAGCGATATAACGTTTGATAGATACAGCGATAGAATGTTTGATAGACACAGAGATAGAATGTTTGATAGATAGATACAGCGATATAACGTTTGATAGATACAGCGACAGAACGTTCGATAGACACAGCGATATAACGTTTGATAGATACAGCGATATAACGTTTGATAGATAGATACAGCGATATAACGTTTGATAGATACAGCGACAGAACGTTCGATAGACACAGCGACAGAACGTTCGATAGACAGAGCGACAGAACGTTCGATAGATACAGCGACAGAATGTTCGATAGACACAGAGATGGAATGTTTGATAGATACAGAGACAGAATGTTTGATAGACACAGAGATAGAACGTTCGATAGATACAGAGACAGAATGTTTGATAGACAGAGATAGAATGTTTGATAGATACAGAGATAGAATGTTTGATAGATACAGAGATAGAATGTTTGATAGATACAGAGATAGAATGTTTGATAGATACAGAGATAGAATGTTTGATAGATACAGAGATAGAATGTTTGATAGATACAGAGATAGAATGTTTGATAGATACAGAGACAGAATGTTTGATAGACACAGAGACAGAATGTTTGATAGACACAGAGATAGAATGTTTGATAGACACAGAGATAGAATGTTTGATAGATACAGCGATAGAATGTTTGATAGATACAGCGATAGAATGTTTGATAGACACAGCGACAGAACGTTCGATAGACACAGCGACAGAACGTTCGATAGACACAGAGATAGAATGTTCGATAGACACAGAGATAGAATGTTTGATAGATACAGCGACAGAACGTTCGATAGACACAGCAACAGAATGTTTGATAGATACAGAGACAGAATGTTTGATAGATACAGAGACAGAATGTTTGATAGATACAGAGACAGAATGTTTGATAGATACAGCGACAGAATGTTTGATAGACACAGAGATAGAATGTTTGATAGACACAGAGATAGAATGTTTGATAGACACAGAGGTAGAAGGTTTGATAGATACAGCGACAGAACGTTCAATAGACACAGCAACAGAATGTTTGATAGATACAGAGACAGAATGTTTGATAGATACAGAGATAGAATGTTTGATAGATACAGAGACAGAATGTTTGATAGACAGAGATAGAATGTTTGATAGATACAGAGATAGAATGTTTGATAGATACAGAGATAGAATGTTTGATAGATACAGAGACAGAATGTTTGATAGATACAGAGACAGAATGTTTGATAGATACAGAGATAGAATGTTTGATAGATACAGAGACAGAATGTTTGATAGACAGAGATAGAATGTTTGATAGATACAGAGACAGAATGTTTGATAGATACAGAGACAGAATGTTTGATAGATACAGCGATAGAACGTCCGATAGATACAACAATAGAACGTTCGATAGATACAGAGAAAGAATGTTTGATAGATACAGCGATAGAACGTCCGATAGATACAACAATAGAACGTTCGATAGATACAGAGATAGAATGTTTGATAGATACAACAATAGAACGTTCGATAGATACAGAGATAGAATGTTTGATAGATACAGAGATAGAATGTTTGATAGACACAGAGATAGAATGTTTGATAGACACAGAGATAGAATGTTTGATAGATACAGAGATAGAATGTTTGATAGATACAGAGATAGAATGTTTGATAGATACAGAGATAGAATGTTTGATAGATACAGCAATAGAACGTTTGATAGATACAGAGATAGAATGTTTGATAGACACAGAGATAGAATGTTTGATAGACACAGAGATAGAATGTTTGATAGATACAGAGATAGAATGTTTGATAGATACAGAGATAGAATGTTTGATAGACACAGAGATAGAATGTTTGATAGATACAGAGATAGAATGTTTGATAGATACAGAGATAGAATGTTCGATAGACACAGAGATAGAATGTTTGATAGATACAGAGATAGAATGTTTGAATAGAATGTTTGATAGACACAGAGATAGAATGTTTGATAGACACAGAGATAGAATGTTTGATAGATACAGAGATAGAACGTTCGATAGATACAGAGATAGAATGTTTGATAGACACAGAGATAGAATGTTTGATAGATACAGAGATAGAATGTTTGATAGATACAGAGATAGAATGTTTGATAGATACAGAGATAGAATGTTTGATAGATACAGAGATAGAATGTTTGATAGATACAGAGATAGAATGTTTGATAGATACAGAGATAGAATGTTTGATAGATACAGCAATAGAACGTTCGATAGATATGGCGTTAGAATGTTTGATAGATTACGTTAGATAAAACTATATAACTTCTGGTAGATACAACGTTAGAATATTTGACAGACACAATGATACAATGTTCTAGAGATACAGTGATAGAACGTTCGACAGATACAGCAACAGAACGTTAGATACAATAATAGAATGCTAGAAACAATGGTACAACGTTCGATACGACAATGTTAGACAGAATGATAAAACAATAGATAGAAAGATAGATAGACTGAAAGAACGACAGAATGATAGATAGCTAGATAGAGAGCTAGACAGCTAGATAGAACAACAAAACATTAGATGGATAGAATAACAAAGTTAGAATGACAGACATAATGATAGATAGATGGGGTCTTCTCTTACATGGGTCACTATGGTGTCCGGGGGCCGAGTTTAAGAGCATCATAGCAGTGGCAGCATCAATGTCAGACTCTGTAAAGGACATAAAGACACACAGCGGTCAGAGCACTGCTCAGTGTCAGAGTGTGTGTGTGTCTATGGGGGAAATCAAGGGACTGGAGTTTCTCTGTTTCCACGCAACCCTTCAGAACGTTTGAATTATTCATTACCACCCAGACAGAGGAGAGAGTGAACACAACTGCCGCCATACTCAAGGAGACGGAGAAAGAGAAAGAAAACGCTTGATAAGGACAAATAATGAAAACAGTCCAGCCTACATGAGGACAACAAACAAAAATCACAGGGTTCTCATACTTTGTGACCAATGAGTTTCCATACTTTTGAAAGATGAGAAATGGGTATAACTTCTAATAATTAAAAAATACAAAAATAAAATAAAAAAATAAAATAAAACAAATGTAATAAAATAAAAATGCAATACATTAAAAAAACTGAAAATAAATAAACAAAAACAAATATAAAAAAAAATGTATGTGACCCTTGGAACATGGAAATGTTGGAACAGTGGAGAGCTGTGATCATGAGAAATCACTAAAAATCATGTGGGTGTGATGTGTAAAACCGGTTTCCCTAAACTCACAGGAAGTGTCCTCAATGACTCAAACGACAGTCATATAACCAGACTTAATCGCTTTCAAGCACACTGGAACATGCATGCTTTTATTTGTTCTGTGACTAACAAGATTTCAAATTTGTACAGGTTTTGACAGACATTCAACTTAAAAAACAGAGATGGCTCACCTTTGAGAGAGCAGCCCTGGAGGAAGAGGTGACGTGCGGGTGAGAAGGCACTGTCAGACAGACAGACACACACACAGAGAGACAGACAGTAAGACATAAAGCAGGACCATGAGTCAAGGCACTTATGATGACTTGAGAGCCAAATGACAACAGAACCACTTTTTCAGAGGAGATGTGTGGAACAGGGCCGGTTTGCATGCATGCATCAAACATTAGCTAATGCATCTCCATTAGTTTGTACTCTAGTAAATGTGTGTGTGTTACCTGGGTGGGGAAGCAGGGGGCGTGCAGAAGGAGTGGGCTGAGGGAAAGTGCTGTTTCTTCAGGGCTTGGATCAGATTGGGTCTGTATTCGGGGTCCACACACCACAGAGAGCCCTTCCCATTAACCTAGAAGAAACACATCAACACACACAGTTAGATCAGCAAGGACAGAAGATGACTTCAGCAAATCGAAAGTAAACAAACACTCATTTAGCAGACATTTTTATCTAATGTGACTAAACGCGCACTTGGGTCATGCTGACTGAAACAACTGCTCAGGTCGCTTGTTGATTGCTTTCGAGAAAGAACAAATTTACAGAAGTTTTCCAGGGTTGATGGCATCAAATCATCAAAACTGACTTCTGCTTAAAACCCCCCAAACACTGCAGTTGGTTACTTTATATTGGTCAAATGTTCTCCTGTCAATAAAATATGTCAATATATATATATACATACACACACACACACACACATATATATATATATATATACATATACATGTGCTGTCAAACGATTAATCCAAAATAAAAGTTTTTGTTTACATAATATATGCGTGTACTGTGTATATATATTATGTATATATAAATATAAACATAATATATTTTTCTTAAATATATGGGTAGTTGACAAATAAAAATTGGACTGTCCTATGGTGTTACATGGCAAAAATGTAGAAAAACACTTAGCATACAAATAACATGAGAAAAATGTATCTTCATTCTGAGAGTTACAAATAGCATGAGAGAGGTTTATCTTCAATGTTAGAGTTTTTTTTGTTTGTTCATTTTTCCGTCACACCTTAGGACACATTGATACGCCAACTACCCATTTACATGCATGTGTGTGTATTTATATATACATAATAAATATACACAGTACACACATATACTATGTCAACAAAATCTTTTATTTTGGATGTGATTAATTGTTTGACAGCACTAATATATATGGTCATATAAACTAGTCACTATATATATATATACTGTATGTATATATATACACATACAGGTGCTGGTCATATAATTAGAATATCATCAAAAAGTTGATTTATTTCACTAATTCCATTCAAAAAGTGAAACTTGTATAATGTATACATTCATTCCACACAGACTGATATATTTCAAGTGTTTATTTCTTTTAATTTAATTTAATACATATATATATATAAATAAATAAATAAAAAATAATAAAGCAATAATAGTAAATAATGTACATTAAAAAAATCAAAGGTATCCTGCAGTTTGAGGGGTTACTTTTTGGACTATTTTTGGACTAAAACCTCATTACAACTAAAACACAAACAAACAAACAAACAAACAAAAGCACATACATATATAAACAATGAATAATAAATAAACAATGTATAATATACATTTTAATCATTTCATAGTGAAGAATATTAATAATATTATTATTATTGTATATTTATTGTATTTTTTAAAAAAAAATGAAGGTTAGTTAGGCTAACCGAGACTTGCATATTATTGCTCTTTTGTTGGTTTTGATTGCTAAATTGTCCTCATTTGTAAGTTAAATGACTGCCCATTTCACTCCAAACACACAGAAAGAACACTACAAAACCGGATGACATTTGACCAGCAGCCTGGTGAGAGGATCTCGCTGCTCAAAGTGTCTTAATGTGATCATCTAAGCATGTGATTGGCAATACAGACCCTGCTGGGAGTTTACGAGCAGTGGTTAAAAGCGGCCGATAGACATCAGAACATGGCTGTAAACGGAATAAAGGGTGTTTATGACAGGATTTGATCCATGAGCTCTCATAATTACTGTATCAGGTAATTATTATTGCACTCAATGGATGGATTTTGCTGGGAGTCAAGAGTGATAAAGAACATCTATGAGAAAAGATGCTGGTAAAGATCTTCCATTTGCCAAGCAGCAAAACATAGCATAAGGACAGGACAGGTCAGATTTATACCTCAAATTTTTTTTTTTTTAAATATGAAGCTCACTTTTTGGACTATAAGATTTTTTTTGCATTATAAAAATGATTGCAGTTAATGACAACAATTGAATACACTCTTTCAGAATTGTCATTATTCTAAAATCTAAAAATCTCATTACCACAAAAAAGTACATAATAAATAACTAAAATAAGGTATAATAAAGTATAAAAATAATTATGTATAATAAAAAAATCAATGCATTGCAGTATTCTGCAGTATTTTTAACAGAAAACTACTAAAGCACAAAAATATGTACATAAAACAATGTATAATATATTTATTATAAAACATGAATAATAATAATTGTAGTATACACAAAAAGCATTGTGACAGTATTTGTTCTTAAATATCATTGCCATAGAAATATGTACATAAATAAACAATGTAAAATAATAAATGTATAATTTATAAATAATTTATATTTATAATATTATTAATAAATAAATAACATTAATAATAGTATTAGTAGTATTTGTTCTTGTTAAATCTAAATATCTACCACAAAATTATGTACATAATAATCATACAATGCATCATTAATAATAACCATCATCATATATTTATAACTTAATTTTATATATTTAATAATTTTGTTATAATTTATAATATTACATATTAATTTATAATAATAATACAAAATGCATTGTGGTAGTATTTGTTGCATTACATTTAAACTTTTTTTTTTTTTTTTTTTTTTTTAAGTATTACAGTAATGAGAAAACATACTCACTAATAAGAATTTGTGGATGAGGTACTTAATTGCCACAAAAATCATGAGACTATGCAAAAGATCTTAATGCTTACGATAAACATCAAATTTTCTTTGTGCAACAACATATATAAATGTATATATAGAGAGAGAGAAACACCGAGGAGGACTATAACCTTGACTCAGATTACCAGCCTGCTCATAAACAGGAAGGAGGAAACGTTGTCATGGCAACCGAAACCAGGCAGTGTCATGTGAAACCAGCTCTGTGTGTCTGTCTGGATGGGCTCTCGCTGACCTCACGGCCCCACAGAAGATAATTCACTGCCATTATTAATACATCTCAGCTGCCGCTGCCGCTCCTGACATGATGCTGACCGTACAGCCGGACAGACAAAAATCATCATCTGTGGCCTAATAGTTAGTGCACATTAAGCTGTGGTGCTCAAGCAGGCGACACAAGTTTAAACCCAGCTCGCAACCTTTCCAGTACCTTTCTTTACTCTCCTCTAAATAAAAAGTGGACCAAAAAATAAAATAAGAGCAATTAAATCATAACAGGTTACATACTGTGGGCCTCAAAAAAAAAAAAAAAAAAAAAAAAAGAAGAAATCTCACATATAATTTTTAGATGTTAAATATCATACAAAGTGTCATAAAAAAACATTAAGCAAAACGTTTAAGAAAAAGACGTTTGTTGAGTTGAAATGATAAAACAATAGATCTAGTGTTGTTAATAAAACAAAGCATTGCTTTTTAATTATTTGAATTTGTTGATTCTTGATAATATTAATACATTTTTTAGTTTTAGCACAATGACATCATATTCATCTCATTAGCAAAAATGTCAACAATATTTTCTCATTACTGTAATAGTTATGCATTTTTAATTATTTGTGAAAATACTGCAACAATATATTTTTTGTTAAAATCTGAATAAATTAAGGCAATTAAAATGAAGGTGCAATTATATATTTATTTATATTTTGTTTCGCAGTAATAAGATGGCACTAAAAATAATTAACTATTTGAATTCATAAAATGATCTAGATAATATTTTAATATTTCTAGCATGACAGCATATTTATCTCATTAGCAAAAATGTCTATTATATTTTCTCATCACTGTAATAGTTATGTATTTTTAATTTTCTGTGAAACAAAACACTCCAAATTTTTTTTCAGTTTCCAAAACTGAACAAAGTCAGGTAATTAAAATTAATTAATTTATTTTAAATATTTTGTTTTGCAGTAATAAGAATGAGACCGCACTAAAAATAAATCAATTATTAACTATTTTAATTAATAATAAGATGTTCTCGATAATATTTTAGTCTTTTTTAGCTTTAGCACAATGACAACATATCATTAGCAGAAATGACAGTTTTTATATATTTAGTTTAAATAAAAAAAATGAGGTAAATTTATTTATATTTATTTTGTTTTGCAGTAATGAGGAAGAAAAGCACTAAAAATAACTAATTCACTATCTGAATTCATAAAATGTTCTAGGTAATATTTTAATGTCTTTTAGATTTAGCACAGTGACAAAATAACTGACAATTTTACTAATTTATTTATTTTTATAATATCACAGTATTTTTTCCCACATAGTATAAATGTGTCTTAACATATATTACTACATTTATATTTTAGTAAAGGGGTTTTTCGCAACTGAACCATCATATTTTAGGGCATTAAAAAGTTTTGAAACCGCTGAAAACATCCACTAAAAACACTTCTATTAAATCACAGAAAAAGCAGTTAAAACCGACAGTGAAGAGAAAAGATCCTGCATTATTTGAGACACACAGATACAGACACTCACTTTGATATTTTGTGTCATCAGACATGTTACACTTCCCAAGTAGTTTTTTAGGCCACTATAAGATCCTGCTGTCTTTTCAGGAAGTAGAATTGCCTTGTCTTTGCTCACTGTGTCCTCCAGCAGTGTGTGTGTGTGTGTGTGTGTGTGATCGCTGGGCTGATATAAGCTGCTGTGGGAGTGTGTTTCCTCTCAGGGAGGAGCCGTGACCTTGACTGGATCCCCACCTCTTTATCTCAGCGGATGGAGAAATCCTCGCCAAAACCCCACCGTCACACTTACGCTCGCTACAACCACTGCGCCACGGTCACGACTGAGACTACAGACCAGAGCTATTTTAGTATCAGTAATATGCCATTATATTCATATTTGAAATTAGTTTATTTTTATATTTTCCATTTTCTTTTTTTTCTTTTAGTCAGTTTTTGTCATATTTTTAGTTGTTTTTTTTTAGTCTATATAATGTTTATTCATTTTCATGATTCATTATTTAAGTTTTAGTTTGAGTCATTTTAATACTTCAGCTTAAACTAAATGAAAATTAGAAATGTTGCCTTGGCATCAAACTGAAATTTTTATATTTTTAATTTTCATTAAAAGTTTTAGTAGTTTTGTTGTGTTTTTGATTTTTATTAGATTTATTTTTTTATGTCTATATACTTTAATTTCTATTTCAGTTTTAGTTTAAGAAATTTGAGTACTTTAACAAACTAAACAAAAATTTAAAATGCTGCCTTGGCATCTAACTGAAATAAAAAAAGAGATTTTATTTCTATATTTTTCTTATTATTTTCATTTTAAGTTTAAGTAATTTTTGTCACTTTTATTAGAATTTTAATGTCTGCATAATTGTTTATTAATTTCTATTTCAGTTTTAAATGAGAAATGTTGTCTTGGCATCTAACTGAAGTTTTATTTATTATGATTTTTTTCCATTTTAATTTTAGTTAAAATCTTTGTAGCTTAAATTAAAATGTGGCCTTGGCATCTGCCTGAAATAAAATATTAATATTTATATATATTTTTCATTTTAGTTCCTTTTTTTGTCATTTCTTTGTATGCTTTTGTCACTTTTATTAGTTTTTGTTCTTTTAAATGTACATATTTATTTAGTTTAGTTTTAGTAATTTTAGCACTTCAGCTTAAACTAAACAAATTAGAAATGTTGCCTTGTCATCTAACTCAAATAAAATGTTTCCGTTTTTATTTTTATATTTTCATTTTAATTTTAGTTAAAGTTTAGTACTGATGTTTATTTTTGCCTCTTTTATTAGTTTTTAAATGTCTAAATCTTTTAGTTCAGTTTTAGTAATTTCACAACTTCATCTTAAATTAGAAAAGTTAAAAGAGCCATCTAGCTTAAATTAAATAAGTTTTATTTTTAAAATTTTTCCATTTTCATTTCAATTTTAGTTTCATTTTTAGTCATTTTGTTGCGTTTTTTATTATTCTTCATTTTTATTAGTTTTTGTTGTTTTTAGTGTCTATATGATTTATTATTTTACTTCAGTTTTAGTACTTCAATTTAAACTAAGTTCTTATGTATTTTATAAAATTATATATTTTATATTATTTCATCAATGTTATTTTTATTTCATTTCAGTTAATGTTTATTTTATTTTAACCAATAGTTTTAGTTTTATCTAACAATAATATCCAAGCGGTCAAAAAAAAGAGTCATATTGGTTTGGGGGAACTACACCATCAACCTCAGGAGAAGACATAAATGTATTAGTTAAATGACTATTTAGTAAAATGAATTTCGAAAAAATAAAACGGATCACCTTCCCAAGGCTCCTCTCCACCTTGCGGAAGCACTTGTTGAGGGACAGGTTGTGGCGCACCGAGTTCTTCCAGCCAGTGGGGGCGCTGGAGAAGTACGGGAAGTGGTCCAGGATCCACCCGTAGATGTCCTTCACCGGCAGCGACTTGCTGGGCGACTGTTCGATGGCCATGTATATGAGCAGGGAGAAGGAGAACGGCGGCTTGGACTTGACGGACTCTCCGGCGTGCGCCGCGGCCGAGGAGATGACGGAGGCGCTGTTGGTGCCCTCGATGTCGAAGAGCGGGCTGGAGCTGGACTGGGCCTCGGGGCCGCCCAGCGTGAAGTTCTGGAGCAGGTTCTCGTGGAGCCAGTTGAGGTTGGTGAGCTCTTCGTCTCCTGAGCTGGAGCTGCGGTCCAGGCTGGTGGCCAGAGGGCTGGCGGCGCACTCGGCCTCGGGCAGCGTCCCACAAACCCCGCGCAGGACCGCCCGTTCCCCCACCATGCCCGGGGATTCTGCTTTCTTATCCGGCGACATCCCGATGATGGGACCCATTAAATCAAGGACGTCTGCTGAAGAGAGAAACAGAAAAAAAAACTAATTAAAAACAAATTAAAATGATACACAAAATGGTAAAAATTTGGAGCTAATAGAGAATGCAACATAACTCTGAGAACAGGTAAAGTTAAAGACGCAAGCTCATAAAAGCCGCACGTTGGCAGATAACTTGAAACACAAACACAAAATGATGATTGTGATGACAAGGATTTATCTGTTGACATTAATTTTATCTGTTGACATTAATTTTTTGTGCAATCCAAAACAAATAGCCTATTGCAATATACAGTATCAAGTGGATCAAAACCTTTCATTAAAGTTGTCCTAAAACCTAAATGCATTCTTGTCTTAGGACAACTTTGATGAACTTTTTTGATCCACTTCAAATGTTTACTACTCTATATATCAAATGTATATATGTATATGTATATATATATATATATATATATATATAATACAATAATATGGGAAAATATATTTAAAAATAAACATAAAAAAATGACATTAAATAAAATGTAATGGCATCTTATTGATTAACATTTCATTCTATTGTTTTGGAGTATCAACCTTAATTGTGTGGCAGACAAACAAAGTAATGCAATACAAAAAACAGTAAAAATGAAATACAAGTGAAACAAAAATATAAAATATAATATAAACCCTTTTTTAAATGTCAATTAATTAGTGTTTTTATTTTTATTTCAATTTAATTTATTAGCTGTATTGGATTTTTAATGCTCATTTCTGTCTATTTTCTGTTACTTGCCATCATCAATCACTTAAACAAGCTCAATAACACTGATAATTTATTAACTGGTAAATGTCTACTTAAATGAAGAAATTAACAATTAAATGCAATATTTAGCAGACCTGAAAAATAAATATCCTGACCTGAAAAATAATAATAAAGATATCCATCTTTATTATTTTCAAATATAATGTTATGCCTAAATTCACTTACAGCATTTAAAACATTTAATGTTTTGTGCATTTTATCTAATAAAAATAAGATGATTATAATAATAATAAAAATAGTAACACATTTTATTCTTATTTACACTAAGTTTTTATATTAAATTGTTTATTAAATTAATATTATTATAAATGGTTTAATTGTTGTGCATTATATATAATAATAATAATAATAATAATACTATTTATATTAAGCTAGTTATATTTATATTTATTATCAAACTCATGCCAGACATTATTAATTGGTTAATTCAAGCTTTTTCCCTTTTTACAAGTTACAACCTTTTTTCAAGAGCACAAACTTCGAAGTTTCCCTACATATTGTCCTCTAATCTCCCTCATTCCCATCCAATGATCTCTCTTTTAGAGCAGTCTCTCTGAGGAAGCCGGTGTTTCTCGCTCTCGTCTGCTGGTATTTCTCGCAGTCGTTCAGCGACGGCAGCTGAAGGAGCGGCTCTTGTGTCTGAGGGTTGTTGAGGTTTCTCGAGAGCATCTGAGATGACCCGGCCTCATTCTCATCACCGCCCACCTCCTCACACAGCTGCTCGTTAGCCATCGACGGCCACAGGCTGAGGGCTGCTTAGAGCCAAAGGAGAAGGAAAAACCCTTCCAGAAGGCAGAGCGTCTCTCCGCTCAACTATTACCATAGAACGAGAGGTGACAGTGTTGCTTAGGTAACCTATTGCCTATAAAGGGCCGAGCAGGTGAGCATCACTGCCGGTTATTTGCATTTGTTTGAAACAGTTCAGTGGGAATTTTATTGAAAGCAGGTTGAGATCGCTATCCATCTGGTTTGGATCGCATTTGTGTGGATGCTCTCGCTGTAATGGCATTATATGGATTCAAGTTTCATGGTATTGTTTCAGAGTATCACCATAAACGTGTGCTAAAAAAAAAAAAACAAATAAAAACAAATAAAATGCAAAAAGAACTAAATTAAATAAATAAATAAAAATAAATAAATAAAATACCAAATTAAATACAAAACATTAAATCTAATATACTAAAATAAAAAAATAAAATAAAATAAAAACTAATAAAAATTAAATCCTGTAATGGCATCATATGGATTCACCTTTCATAGTATTGTTAGAGTATCATCCATAACTGTGCACAAACAATTAAAAAATAAAATAAATAAAAATAAAATGTTTAAAATGTAATAAAATTTAAAATAAATAAATACAAAGTACACTTAAAAAAAAAATATATATATATATATATATATATATATATAAATTCTAAAACTAAAATTATTCAAGTTTAAAAAAAAAAAATAATAATTAAATCCTGTAATTGCACCATATGTACTTACGTTTCATGCTATTGTTTTAGAGTATCATCCATAATTGTGTGCCAACAATTAAATAATATATATATATATATATATATATATATATATGTATGTGTGTGTGTGTGTGTGTGTATATATCTCCCTCCCGTCCTTGCCCCCCCTCCCCTCTCTTACCCCACGCACCACTGAACTCTGACTGTGTGTATGAATGACCACCGCAACAGTAAAGCTGTGGCTTTAATTCCTTCAGAAACAATGATGTTACCAGCTCCTTGTTGAGACAGATAATAATGTAGCTCTTGAGCGATTAAGCTATTTTTATTGATAAAATTGATAAAATGTTAAGATGATTTTTATATATATCAATATGAGTACGTTGAAATATAAATTTATTAGAAGAGTACATTATTATTTATGGGCTTAAAAACAAGATGCAAGCAATCAGAATATTTTACCTGGTGGGGAGTGCTCAATGTAAACATGAAACATACACCATTACCTATATTGTACTGTGGTACAGTTATGGAGGCCCTTCATAATGCAGAGGTCAACTGCTGCTCTGCCAATAGTTAGCAATGGCCCTATAGTATGCAGTGTTTAATAAACAGCTGTTTTACTAAATTTTTCTGAGGTGAAATTCAGTGCAGTCCCGTATCGTATCGTGGCCTCTGTATCGTGATATGTATCATATCGTGACTTTGCTGGTGATAAACAGCACTAATACACACACACACACACAATCCATCTAGTTTGGACTGTATTTTTGTGGATGCACTCACAATAGTAGCATCATAAGGATTTATGTTTCATACTATTGTTTCAGGAATCATCCACAATCGAGCGCCAACTGTTGGCACACCGTTAAGCCAAACGGCACAAATACATTTGTGTTAAAGGGACAGATGAAGCCCAGCCATGGCATTACGGCAGAAAGCAGGTCAATGGCGCCGAGCGAATGGGCAAATCCCTGCCGTCAGTCGCACCACGCTCAAATCTGTGCCCTAATGTCACCATGACAACTGCGCTGTCAGTTCAATTAGGAGGGAGGATTAGACAGCGGATTGAATAAGAGCAGGGAAAGTCCATCCAGTTAAGCCATCAACTGGCATCACTCTCGCACCACTCCAGCAACGACACCAGACCGTCTGGAGAGGATGGAGGTTTGACTAGTGTTTTTAATCCTGAACTAGGTCAGACAGGAGCAGACTCGTGTGGGTCATGCATTAAACAAAAGAGCTGATAAAAATGTAAAAAAAAAAAAAACTGTAACTTGAATGCAATGTAAGTCGCTTTGGATAAAAGCGTCTGCTAAATGCATAAATGTAAATGTAAATGTAAACAACAAGACTTTGCACTTCAATAAAAAATAAAATACACAAGAATTTCAGGAAGAAAAAAAACAAAACAAATTGTAGGGCCCTATTGTTCAAAATGTTGAAATTGAGCGTTTTGGACTTATTTTTTCACTGAAATAAATGTTTTTGTTATTACACAGAGAAAAGTACCGAAAAAAGGTACAGTTGGGTACCGGTACCGGATTTCATGTACCGATACCGGTACCGGTTCAAATGTGAACGGTACCCAACCCTAATAAATTCACAAACAAATGACTCTATGAGCTGGTTCTTTTTAGTGAACCAAACATGCAGCACGACCTATGTATAGTTCAATTCATTAACAAATGATTCTTATGAGCTGGTTCTTTTTAGTGAATCAAAAAACAATACAGCGTGAAACGTATAATCCAATTCACAAACAAATGACTCTTATGAGCTGATTATTTTTATCAAATCAAAACATACAGCACAACAAGTATAGTCCAATTTAAGAACAAATGACTCTTATGAGCTGGTCCTTTTCACTGATTCGAAAACAAATGGCACAAACACTACAGTCCAATTCAAGAACAAATGACTATTTTGAGCTGGTCCTTTTTAGTGAATCAAAACTATACATCCCAACTTGTAAATTACAATTCATGAACAAAAGAATAATTCAAAAAGACACTGGTCAGAATTAGTCTGGCAAATTCTTAACTAAATGAACTCTGAATTAAATTTGTCAGTGTTTTCTGAATCAACATTTGACAATATTTTAATAATAAAAAATAAAAAAAATCAGTAAATGATGGACAAAGACTCACTGTCTCACTCACTGCAAAACACTGCAGCATATACTGTGTATCCTGTGCAGTATGCAGAAAGAACACTAGTATTCCAGCCTATATGTGAGAGCAGAATAAGTTCAGGAGTATTGTGGGAAAATTACCTTTGGAAAAAACAGTCTAGTATTTCCTTGTTTCACCACTAACTCAGACCAGAGCAAGAACTCGGACTGCCAAAGGAACATCAGGTCCAGAAAAGACCAACATCTCTAGGAACAAACAGCACTCTGATGGTCTGAAGGGGCAGCATTTCAACTCTGGATCAATAGGAGAACACGTTCCCAAAAAGAAAAACATGGAGCGGAAACTGGAAAAGAGCTAACGGAGAATGAGTGAGCAAATGAAAGGTTGAGAGGAGCGCCATGGAAACAGTAAAATTAATAAATAAGTCATAAGCAGTGCATGATGAATCATAACTCTCCAGAAAGTGGAGTTATCAGACATGTCAGGCAGCAACAGAACTGCCCGAACGCGTTAAAGCAAAGCTTCCTCCCCAAAGCCCAAAACACAAACATAGAAATCCTCCTTTAAAAAAAGACAAGACAGAGCCATGGCGCATGGGGTAATGCACATGCTCACAACACGTTTATTAAAAAAAATAAAAAATAAAAATATGGGACGCATGTCCAAATTCTCAAAATAAATCCTAAAACAAATATTTTAAAATTTTCAAATAAATGAAACACACAACCAAATCAAATCTAAAATAAAATAAAATTTAAAAATAAAATAAAAACAAAATATAAAATATAATATATATTAAAATATTGGAAATAAAACTTTTTTTTAAAGAAAAATGGAACAAAACAAAATTAAATAACCAAAACAAAAATAAAAGCATTTAAAATGAAAATAAATAAAGATAAAACACAATGAAATTACAGTAAACAACAAAATAAAATAAAAAATGATCAAATATAAGATGAAACAAAAATACTATAAAAGTTTATAAATAAAATTAATAAGATTACTAAAACAAATAAATATTTTAGAAACTAAAAAGTAAAACAACAATAAATATTAAAATAAATAAAACAAAACTACTACATCAAAACACATACAAAATGAAATAACCATTGTGTATATATACTATATGTATAGCCTATATAAACGAAAAAAAAAAAAACTAAAAAGAATATTTCAACTTAAAATAAATATTACAGAAAATATTATAATAAATTAAATTACTAAAACAAAAATGTAAAAACAATAAAATATAGCAAAATATAATAAATGAAAAAAATAAAATGACTAAAATGAAAGTATTTTTAATAATTAAAACAAAAAAGAACAACAACAACAAAAAAAAGAAATGTATAAAAATGAGAACATTTAGTAATACACTATGCAGATCAGAGTCAAGACTGTGTGTGGCACTTCACCTTTTGCACGTGCAGACAGTCAGGCATGCATAACTGTGTGGTTTACTAGACATGCTGTTGTGACTCGTTGCCTTTACTGTGTTGTAATTGTCTAAGTACCCTTAACTGGCCAGTGTCATTACCATAAACACAAGGCTGCTCCTGTTAACCCATTAACTCCAACCCGGCTCCGCTCTATAGCCTCTGGGTAGTTAATTAACCCCTATTAGCAACACAAACTCTGACCTAAACCGAGCAGCGTAGCCCTAATAATTCCCAGGTGCTGCTAGGAAATAGCGGGGAAGCCGGCGGCCCATAAAAGCACAGCACACTTCCTCTACAATTTGAGACGGCCACTACATTTGAGCACCGCTGTCCAGCAACAAGGGGAAGTGGTTTTTATGTGATTAGTTCATAGTCGATCATCATTGCCGTTGTGATTATCATAATTATCGGTGCTCTTATCAAACGGCATCAAAGCGGCGGCCGGTAATGGCACACTTGTGAGGGCGGGAGAGTGAGCGCTAATGAGGGATGGTTGTAGCGGGGAAGACGACACCGGGGTCTGATCACAGAGATGCCACCAGCTCATCTGCAAGTTAAAATTCCCATTCAGTGCCAATCCTTTCATTCATGAAAGCAGCAGGCAGGTGCCAGCGATGCTTTCCTTTCCATCTCTCTCATCCTTAAAGCGGCAGGCTTGTTTTCTGCACTGACAATATTTCAGCAGCTTCCAAAGCTAAAATTTACATTTTTCTTCTATATAAAAAATAAGAAAAAAATGCACCATTTGTCACACTATATTTATGATTAGGGCTCTAAAAAAATCCATCCCAAATTCATTTTTTTTTCCACTTTATTTTTCCTAAATTCAGTTTTTTCAGTTTTTTTTATTTTTCTAGTCAACTGAATTCATAAAACTTTAATAATGCATTAAATTTTTTTACAATAATAGGACCATATGAAATGTTTTATAAATTTAGTGATGTCCGTTTAAATTTTCTTAACTTTTTTTTTTTGTTGTTAAATGGTGGTAATCAAATCAAGGCATTAAACATTAACAATTTAACAAATCTTTGAAAATCTAGCATTATAAAATTTTATTTTGCCAACAGGGTGCTGCACATCAGAAGTTTACTGTTAAAACAACATAATTACCATTTTTAATGAACAAATTATTTAATTTAATTAATTACTAAATCATTACATTATTATTTTAGTAATCATAATTTATTATTATTACTTTAAGTACATTCTACTGTACAATAGTAATACATTTGTCATTATTTTTTCAAGATAAACTGAACTTTTATTTTGGCGGATTGCAGTGAAGACCTCTGGGTTTCTGAGTGATTCTGACAATAGTTTTATCAAATTAAATGCTAAAATGCTGCTGAATTGACTCTAAGAGCAGCTTATTTATCAGAAATGTTTATCAGAAACTATTTTGATAGTATATGTGTGAGCTTAAAAAAATGTGTGAGCTAAAAAAAAAAAAAAAAAAAAACTGCGCTAATGATTAAAGGCATCTCTTGCCATATTTAAAGGCAAACGAGTCTAGTTTTCCCTACAATCCCAGAGCATGAGAACAGATTTTACACAAGAGGAAAACTGATAGCCTGCTTCATAATTCATGGACGTCCAGCCTTTAAAGTCCTCTCTACCATCATAATAGCTCATATATCCTGGGTAAACTGCATTATGTAATTGTTAATTATTGATAACTATTGAGTAATCAAAAAGGTGAGCAGGTGTGGATAACCGTGTGTGTTTCCTCCACCGAAGACCATTTCTGACCCATGAAAACTCCTGAAGGGCTTCAGTCTACAACACATAAATCCAGCTGGCTTTTCCCGTGATCAAACAAACGTGGGTCACCATCGTGAAAGGGAAGAAGATGACCTAAAAAAGCCATCATAAGAGGGCCGTTTTATCCCTCGGCATTAGGTGGGGTGAGGTTTCGCAGAGTACGATGGAGAGTCTAATGGACAGAGATCAATACGTCCTCGAAATGTTGAGGCCAGCATTACGAGATAACGCTGTGTCTCGGTTCTGAGCCCTAAATAAACTGCAAGGGCAAAGAAAGAGCAAATATCAACATTTGCAATGGGAAGAGCAAAGTAGAAAGGCTGCGTAAACACAAGGACATGCAGAAAGCAGCGTTTTAAAGTGCCGTTGTGCCCTGGAGGGTGTCACCCCACCCTTTATCAGCCCAGGCGTTTCAACGTGTTAAAACCGTGTCTTGATCACGCCCGAACCTCTTGGCTCATTCACTGTTGTCAGTTGACCTAAAGAAGAAAAGCCGTCGCACCTCTATGTCAAATACACACAGGTGTGTCTTCAAGCACTGTGTAAACACTACGTGAATTTCAATGCACTGAAGGTCACAAAGAAGCAGGTTGTCTAAGATGTGACGTGAATCGTACTGAGCTAGTTGGCAACAAACATGTTGTTGAACATGCAAATGCATTTAAAGGTATAGTTCAACCAAAGCGAAAAAAAGTTCACTCACCCTCAGGCCATCCAAGATTAGGATGAGTTTGTTTCTTCATCAGATTTGGAGAAATGTAGCATTACATCAGTTGCTCACCAATGGATGCTCTGCAGTGAATGGGTGCCGTCAGAATGAGAGTCCAAACAGCTGATAAAAACATCACAATAATTCACAAGTAATCCACAGCACTCCAGTCCATCAGTTAATGTATTGTGAAGTAAAAAGCTGTGAGTTTGTAAGAAACAAATCTATCATTAGGGGTTTTAACGAAAAACTGTTGCTTCCGGCTAAAATATGAGTCCATAATTCATAATAACACTTCCTCCAGTAAAAAAAAAACTCCATCCTCTGTTGTCTCTCACATCAAAAACCACTGACGTATTTGTTTAGAGCTGTTTTGGACTATTTTCGCTTGTAAACGGTGCTTGATTTGCGCAAATTTCTCTCTTGATTCAGACGAGATGACTTTTTCACTGGAGAAAATAATATTATGGATAAAGGACTCGTATTTTAGCTGAAAGCAACGTTTTGAAGTTAAAATGCCTTAATGATGGATTTGTTTCTTACAAACACACAGCGTTTGGCTTCTCAAGATGTTAACTGATGGACTGGAGTGGTGTGGATTATTGTGATGTTTTTATCAGCTGTTTGGACTCTCATTCTGACGGCACCCATTCACTGCAGAGGATTCATTGGTGAGCAAGTGATGGAATGGTACATTTCTCCAAATCTGATGAAGAAACAAACTCATCCTAATCTTGTATGGCCCAAGGCTGAGTATGTTTTCAGCAATTTTTTCTGCATTATTGGGTGAACTATTCCTTTAATGTCAAGAATGAAACATCTGATCTAATGCAAAAATTGTACCAAGTTCAACAGAGAATTTCCAGGTAATGCATGAACTGATAAAATGAATACATTGAATACAATGTAAGTCGCTTTGAAAAAAAGTGTCTGCTAAATGCATTAAAAATGTAAAAGCTGTCACCATTGAAACAAAACCCTAGATTCAGTGGAAAAAACCTGAACGTTCAAAGTCATTCTAGAAATGAGCCATTTCTTCTAACAGGTCAGAAAGTGGTTTCATTAAGAACATGGTCTAATACTCCAGGTATTATGACAAGCGTTTCCACACCAAACCTCTGGGAAGCAAAAGTCTTTCACAGAAGTAGGCTAATAAGTTCAGAGAGAGAAAAGCACTACCGAGGTGAGACTAAAAATACAGCACGGAAAATAGTTCGACACTCATTTAACTTTGCCGTGAAACAACTGTGTGAGAGCTGTCGTCTGAGGTCAGGTGATGTATTGTCCCTACTTATGTAAAATCTCTTACACGGACAGGAAAGGAGAAGGTCCCTTCCCCCACGATGTCACAGTCTTAATATAGCACCACACCATCAGCCTGAATGCGTTGGCGCTGATATCAGGGTGATGATTTCCAGGAATTCACGACTAGAGTGAGAAGTGTTGGACAAACCGGCTGTCAAAATGATCTAGGGATAAAAAGAAGGAAATCAATAACTGATCTTTTTTTATTCAGCACCAATTGTGCAGAATAGGTCATCACTTTAAAAGCTTTTT
Source organism: Schizothorax lantsangensis (assembly GCA_027422415.1). NCBI lineage: Eukaryota > Metazoa > Chordata > Actinopteri > Cypriniformes > Cyprinidae > Schizothorax > Schizothorax lantsangensis. The sequence continues at coordinate 32,006,145 of CM049852.1, read as the reverse complement.
TTTTTTATCCGTTACTATGATTTCTTATGGAATTTAATGACATTATAAGCATTCTGTCATCTTATTCAATAGAATGCCTTTTTAAAGATGCATAAAAGAGTTTAAAAGTCATGAGTGGGGTATTACTGATATATTTTATGCCACTGAATAAAACATGAAAAAATCATGAACTTTATTTCAGGCATATTTTGGCCAAAACCCCATTGACTTTGGGACAATTTGGGACCGGACGTTTTTGGTTTCTGGGTTTAACAACTCATTCCTACAGGACTCAAGTGTGCTTTTGCATTTTAACATACAAAACTAGAGGGAAAAAAGTAATAAATGCAATGCAATATAATCAATGTATTTTCTCAAAGATACCATACCAATACTTCAGAATCAGATCCTTTAATTAATATATTTTATTTATTTGTGCATGCATATAATCAGGGGTGCAAATATATATATATATATATATATATATATATAACAAAAAAAAGTGTAATTATAAAAAAAAAAAAAAAAAAGTTAATATTAGCTTTGCATTTAAAAAAATAAATAAAAATGATGTTAACAGGGAATATGCATGAAATCATCAAATATATACTCTGAATGCAATGTAAATCGCTTTGAATGAAAGCGTCTGCCAAATGCATAAAATGCAAATGTAAAAGTTGGCACCACTGAAACAAAACCCTAATGAAAGCACAGATTCGTTGAGTACTACAATAAGTGGAAGAAGCCTGAATGTTCAAACACACTCTAGAAATGAGCCATTTCTTCTAACAGTGTTTCTCAATCTCAATGTGTTAAGTACAGAGATGAATCAAGAGGAAATATTAAATTATCTCATAGGGCATGTAAACCTACTGAGCCCAATTGAGCTAAGAGTTTCAGTTCAATCAGTTCAGTTTCTTTATGATGAATTGCTTGTTGTATTCCTCCATTGTTAGTCGCTTAACAGTGTCTGCTAAATGAATAAATGTAAATGTAATCATAGTCAACAAAGAGGCTTCGCTAAGTAATTAAAAGGCATCCAAACATTAAAGGGGTCCTATTAATTATCCTCATGGGCGGGCCTTGGCCAATAAATGCTGCCATCTATTCCAGACCTTCAGCCGTCAATCTGAAGGTCTGGTTACGTGAGACTAAGAACGCTTGGTTGAGTGCATCAGACAAGACGACAAGTAGTGCTGCTGTAGCTTCAAGTTTTCGCAAGTTATTACACATGCACCTGATGTTACAATTATGAAAATGTTTGCTGACAGAACAATACTGGACAATGATGTAATCTGCATGAGTTTACACTTAAATTATGAGACTTAGACAGTGCTTCCCATACATTCATTTATTTGTGGCACCCGCAACAAAACTGAAGGAAAAATGTGGATGTAATTTTCATTTCATCTTGCATGTACGGTGGCCTGTAAGTGCAAAACAAATCACAATTCTGAAAACAAAATAACAAATTACAAACGCAAATGCAAATATAAAAAACAAAATAATTCAGAAAACACAACAACAATCCCGAAAACATTATAACAAGTCAGAAAACACAATGACAAATCCGAAAACAAAACAACAAGTCAGAAAACACAACGACAAATCAGACAAACCGGAAGAGGTAGGTATAGATTGAGACAGCGCCATTGGTTTGGGAATAGATTACTCACTGCTGACTGGACGAGACATCTGTCAATCAAGGTAAAGGAAGAACCAAAAGAAGCACAGCATTGTCAATTGAAACATCAGCTCCAGTGGCACAGGTGGTAAATCGCGAGTCATGTCTTTTTGACGCGATCGACCAGTGGTTCGATCCTGCCTTTGGCCGATCTTTTTTTTTCTCTCCCTTTTCAAACCTCAAATCGCATCGTAAAGGCATTTATTTTCAATAAAAATGAAGAAAATAATCAAAAGGTTGAAAATAGAGTATCGGGTAGGGTTAGGGTAGGTGCAGAGAGGGCTTTATATTGTACCAATAAGGCGGCATCCATTTAATAATTTGAATTAAAATTATAATTTACACTCAATACCTCATTATTGCATACTGTTTTGTAATGTACTACAATACTGAAGTGCAGATAATTGCCACTATTTGCAACAAGTAACGTTAGTATACATAGCAGAACATCCTGCTATTTTAACAGTGTAAAACCCTACCCGATACTGTATTTTCAACTTTTTGATTATAACAATATAATTTTTATTGAAAATAAATGCCTTTATGCGATATGAAATTTGAAAAGGGAGAGAAAAAAAAAAGATCGGCCAAAGGTGGAATCGAACCACTGGTCGATCGCATCAAAAAGACATGACACACGATTTACCACCTGTGCCACTGGAACTGATGCTTAAGTTGACTCTGCTGTGCTTCTTCTGGTTCTTCCTTTACCTTGATTGACAGATGTCTCGTCCAGTCAGCAGTGAGTAATCTATTCCCAAACCAATGGCGCTGTCTCAAACTATACCTACCTCTTCCGGTTTGTCTGATTTGTCGTTGTGTTTTCTGACTTGTTGTTTTGTTTTCGGATTTGTCGTTGTGTTTTCTGACTTATAATGTTTTCGGAATTGTTGTTGTGTTTTCTTAATTGTTATTTTGTTTTTTATATTTGCATTTGCGTTTGTAATTTGTTATTTTGCTTTCTGAATGGTGATTTGTTTTGCACTTATAGGCCACCGTATGCATGCAATGTCTGATAAAGCAGCGTTTGTGAGCGAAGCGCTGCTTTGATTACAGCGTTACCGGGGAAACCTCTATCTCTCCCACTCCAACAGCACCTCCTGAAGGCAGAGAATGAATTTGCATATATATATGTCGCCACAAATCGAGTGTCTGGGAAACACTGGACTATGGTATAAATAAATTAAACTGTATAACAGTTTCACTGCAATTCATGTTATAATGTTAGAATTAAAGAACAATAAACATAATACATATTACCGTTGCACTTATCTGTACATAGTAAATGCAGTTATTTTAAGCGGTTGTTGACATCCTATCTAATACTTGATTTAGCAAAAAAAAAAAACAATAACGTTACCACTCTAACATGTCTTGCAATATCCGTGCGTGCAAAGGTTCTGCACGATCCTCGTTCAATACTCTCGGGGTCTGAATTGACAGATATAATATGTCTATGTGAATTGATATGGCTTGCTGCTTTGGCAAGGGGCGGGGCAGTACTGAAACACCGTCTAAGCTGTTCGCCAATCACAACGCACTGGGACAGCTAGCCAATCACAACACATTTCGTTTTTCGGAAGGTGGGCCTTCATCAAACCCGGAACTAATCGAGCCGTTCGTGTCAGGCTGGGGAGAAAGGTATTGTAATAATGTAAATTATGTGAAAAATAATGCGTTTTTCGATCCACCAAGCATGAGAGCATGTTCTAGTACACCCCCAAAACAAAATCAAGACTTTGTAAAAGAGCATAATAGGACCCCTTTAAGTATCATGCCTTTTGACTCTCATAAACAGTGACATAGTGTGGTGTTTTTCAAAATTAACAAGGTTCATGTAACTTCCTGCATTTTGTGTGCTACCAGTTGGCTTCATTGTTTTGGAAACAGGAATCTATGTGACTCTGCTGTCAAGACAAGCTTCAGTGCAACTAAAGAGGAAGTGACTGTATCTGTGAACCATTTCACAGAAATAATTCTGCTCTGACAGAGAAGTGAGAACTGTGCTCTAAAATCCCAAATCATACACTTACCATGCCACTCTCTGACTCAATTAGACGAGATGACCTTAAAATCACCTCAGTGCTCACTTAAATGATGCAGTTTGGTATGTTTTTTTTTTTTTTTACAGTGGTTAACAGAAGTTGAGTTTTTTTACAGTGGTTAACTCATTTCTAGATGTATTGCAATATTGGGATTTTTTCGATAATGATAATTAAACAATATTTGCTGAGTTTTGTGCTGGTTCCTTGGCTGATTTAGGCCTGTCGAGGATAAATAAATGGCACTAAAACCGCCTGTAGGTGGCAGCAAGTTCTTGTCTTAATGAGTGATTCATTGAATCATTCATTCAGACGATTTGTTTAAAATTACTGTGTTCAGAAATGAAGCAAGTTGCCGAATTTATGAATGGATCATTGAAACATTGACTCAAACGATTTGTTCAAAATCAGATTCATTCAGGAAGGAAACACCGCAGTGTTGTACTGAGAGGCACAATTGTTCTGCTCCGGCTTTGTCTGGAACTACTTTCATTGGCAAAACAGAAAATGTCTAAAATATACTACACTTAATCAGTGTTGGGCACGTTACTTTAAAAAAGTAATTAGTTATAGTTACTAGTTACTTCTCACAAATAGTAACTGAGTTAGTAACGGAGTCACATCATTATAAAAGTAACTAATTACCAGGGAAAGTAATTATTGCGTTACTTAAAAAAAAAAAAAGTCAAATAACTTGGATGCCCCAATATTAAATATGTTAAATGAATGAAATGGACACTAAATAGAATAAATTATTATTATAAAACATTAATCAACACTATTTATCTACTGACACTTAGCATCAGTTAGTCAATCATTATAATATGATATTATGATAATTTAGCATTATATGATGATAGATCTTTAGTAATTAGAATAACCAAGTATGAATTCATATTTGTCATGTTGACTGAACTTAGGACTGGTGCTTAAGATATTTTTTGTCATTTAGTGTTTCTATAAAAAAGGAGGGAAAAAATTGATAAGATAACACTACTACGAATTATACCACTAATAACAATATAAAACGCACTAAGGATTAATGAGCTGCTGGGTTCATGAATATTAAATCACGTTGTCTGCGTAATAGGTGAGCGCCGGCCAATGAGATTGTCGTTTGCGCAGTAGCTCTGCCCACTAGCGGAGTTCTTAAAAGCTGAAGAATTCCAAAGGAACTTCGTTATTTTGACAGGAAAATACAACAAAGAATATTGTTTACATGTAGCGCGTCAATTCTGCATGTTATGAAAGACTATCTAGCTCTGTATCTTTCCCTGCGCGCGCTGTGTGTGTGTGTGTGTGTGTGTGTGTGTGTGTGTGTGTGTGTGTGTGTGTGTGTGTGAGTGAGACAAAGCTACAGCAAGCCGTGCGCTTCACACTAGAGTTTACGGTACGTCAAATACAGCTACACTGCTCATCCATTCAGATGAACTGAAAAATAAAATGATAATAAATTATAGTAACGCCGCATTTTATTGTCAGTAACGGTAACGGCGTTGTAACGGGGGAAACAGTAATTAGTTTGATTACTCGTTATTAAAAACAATAACGCCGTTTATTTATAACGCCGTTATTCCCATCACTGCACTTAATATTAACCTCTTGTTTGTTGAACTGTTTTATAAAATTAATATCACATTTGCAATCTTGCTCATGTGCTAATATTTAGGAAAACAGCACTGTTGCTTGTGTGATATATTACTTAAATGTATATATAAAAACAAAAAACCATACAGGCATATTTTTGGCTTTTATAACTTGAATTATAACGGAATTCTAATACAGAGGTCCCCAACCACCGGGTTGCGGAATTCCTACCGGGTCGCGAGAAATTTCTGGGGAAAATGTGTATAGATATGACGCTCTGTTATTTATTGTGCGTGAATTATTTTTCTAATTATTCTGTATTTTCGTTGTATGCGATTGATATCGAGTAGCAATTTGACGATTTCATGTTAAATTAGTAAATAAAAGATTACTCTGATCTGTCATGGCTAGGGCTTTAAACGGATCGCAGTTGATCCGTGATATACAGACCAGGTCCAGACCCCACCGTTTGGCATGTGATTCGCAGATTAATTTGCCAATTTACAACGTTCAAGCTATTTAAAACCACAAGAAGAAGAAACGAAACAGAACTCAATTCGTTACTTGCGCGCTGTTCTCGCGCACACCCGAAGCGCGCACAAGCACAGAGACGTGTTTCAGACAGCGCAGCATATGTGAACGTCTTAACTTCAGTCATACAGAAAGTGAAAGTAAAAAAACTGATGGAGTTTTCTAACGCTGCATTAACAGCGCATATTCTCTCAGAGACAAGAGACGAATCTACTTCAACATGTGCTGATAAGAGTATAAATGAATAGACCTGTTTTAAAGACCCCATCCACAACCGCCCCCCCCCCCCCCCATATATTGCACACCCCTACTCATATCTGTCACTAAATATGCAACAATTTACATTTTGCCAATAAACTCAGCGGGGTTTGAAATTAAGAACAAGTTGCATTTTAAAAATAAATACAGAAAACGAATGTAAAACAACAATAAAACAACAACCAACACAACACGTTTCTATTGCTTGTCTTGCAAGCATTCGGCATGACTAGTGAAGTTTGATTCAAACGAATGAATCATTATGAGTCAGTTCCTTGGTCAAGAAGACTCATGAATCAGTTGGTTTCAAACCCATTTATACTTAAGACTTAAATCAGTGTTAGTGTTAATCACCGGTTGATCATCACATGATTTAATTTACCATTTAAAGTACAACTCCTCATGATTCCCAGTCTCAAACAACAAAATTGTCTTGTACTTGAGTCTTGCACTGTTGCACAGATCATAAATTCTGTTATCTGCAAGTCCGGTAGTCCTTGTTTTTGCACTGGTGTGTGTAATCTAGTCTCATCCGCGGCCAACGTCGCTGTCCTATTGCTATCTCAATTAAACAAACCCCATGTATTCAGCAAGGAGTGACCTACACAAAGGGCCATTGTTACCAGTGACACAAGGCGCGTCCAGATCATCACTTTCTCCCTCGCAATCAGGCCAACGGTCACATTAGCATCGGTTTCAATGGGACAACGGCCGCTAATGACAGCATGTATCAAATCCCCTGTGCGGAACCACGACAGACGCAGGGATCGAAGGGGGAGGGAAACGTACGACAAGGGCCCGCCACGTGGGATTCTCCACAAACAACGCTGTTTGAGACCAACTGACGGATGCAGGACTACGAGAGTGTCTCTCATCCCAGATAAACGGCCTTAGGAATTTAATGAGCCACGAATGACTCGTCCTAAACCCGCTAGTTAATACATCAAGTGCACTTATGCTTCCTTCAAGTCATGTCAGAATTATTGTATATTTATGAGATGAGCGCTCACTGAGCGCCACCACAATGTCATAATTATCAGCAGAAAAACTCAGACTTTGAGCAAGGGGTGTGTCAATTAAGAATTGATTAAACAATCATTTGTAATTTTCAATATTTACTGTATAATTTTGCATGAATTTTCTTGCATGATAAATACTCATTCCATGTTTTTCCGAGGTGACAGGCTTGTGTAACAAAACATTTCCCATCATTCTCTGGAGCTACACAAAAAAAAAAAAGATAAAATACTAGGGTTGTTAATTTAGTGCGATTAGTGACTTAAAATATTTATGTAAAACTTTTATATAATACTATAAAAAAAGCATGCAATTAAATCACTAATGCACATAGAAAAGCAATAAAAAAAATATATATTTTTAATTTAAATTTCTCTTTTACTGTGAATGACCTCTAACAAAACAACTGAAAAATGTTACTATATTTTGATAAGGAAATAAAATACACACAAATGTTCCTATCTTCATTGGGAAGTAAAACAGGTGGAAGAAATATGAACTGCCAGGAGTGTCCATTTCATTCAGACTAAAATCACATTGTAATTATGATTTCCAAACTATGTGCATGTAAAGCAACAAAACTCAATGCTTTGGTGTGAAGCAATTTCAGGAATTTGCCACAATGTGATCACAAAATGATCTTCATTTGGCTGCTTTTCTTAGATAATACTGATTATGCAATTTATTTAAATAATTAATCTGCATATAATGAAATTCAATTAGAATTTTTCAGTGATTGAGAGCCGTACAAAATGGATAAAGCATTGACACACATCATTCACGGCTCATTTTGTTGCACTACTGTTAAAAAGCTTCCTGTCTTTGTTGGGAAGTGAAAAAAGAGAGAAAGAAATTAAACTACCCAAAGTTCCACTGCATTCTGACCAAAATCACATCGTAATTATGATGAAGTAAGAAACTGCCAGGAAGGTTGGAGAAAGTATTTCTGCACAAGTGGAAAGTGCTATTTTTGCAACCCAAATTTGGAGCATCCACCTATATTGGATTAGTGAGCCCATGTAACCAAGACAACTGCAGCCTTTGGAGATCTTGGGGTTCGTCCCTCCTCCTGGTCGGGTGGAAAGAATATAAATAATAGGGAGGCGGAGGACGAGGAGGGAGGCAACGTCTAGCCGATGAGTGACGTGCAGCTGCAGTCGTTACAGACAGTCACCTGCAAACAAAGGCCAGATAGCATCAACAGACATGCGCGTCAACACAGGCCGCTGACTGCTACAAACCAGATCAGTTGTGACTGGTGATGGGAATTACATGGCATCTAATTGTTCTGATAGCGATTTCTTTAAGAATTCTTTCAATACTTTTGAGAAAGTTGTTGTTGTATTTAAATTTATTGCCATATCAGCTTCAAAGGCTATTACATGGCAGCAGGGTGTAAAATTAACACTCACCAAGCGCCAAATGTGAGTAAAAATCAGTGTTGGTGAGTATTTGAAACGGTTACTCACCAGTTGGCAGGTAACATGTTTTATTAATATTAATTTTTGCAGGAAATTTTGCTCCACACAAACTCCACTTCTGCAAGTGACTGTGAGTTTAAGTCGCTTATAACGTGCATTTGAAAATGCACAAAACAGCTTCCTGATTTTGCAATAAGAATAGTTTTAAATCTGTTGTCAACAAAAGAGAAGCATTTCAAAAAAGAAGTTTCCCTGCGGTTTTCAGTCAAAATAAAAACTATATGGTTTAATGTTTGAACACAAAAAAAAGTTTGTAATTTTCTACTTAGGTTTTATAATAATAATTATTATTATTTGAATTAAAATGTACAGTTCAGTAGTATTAATAGTGGCATTGCTTTATTGATTTGTTTAGCTTTTTAATTAAATAAATAAATGGCAATTTCATTGCTGGTAAAAAAATATTTATGGCTGGTAAAGTCACCAAATGCAGGTACGGCAAAATGTTAGTTTTAGGCCCTGCATGGCAGATACTGATTCAACATTCAAAAATATATTAACTACAAACATCTTATAAAGTTCAACTTAAAAGAATACACACTATAAACAACTGCTATAAATAAAAAAGTTTTTCTGGGTCCATCTTGTAAATTAATTCCTTTAACGTTTATTTTTGAGGAAGTAATTCAATAGAAAAAAATGGATCAAGTTCAGTTTAAGAACTGGCTCTTAATTAGATTTCCGACACATGCATGCGCAGGTCTCAAGGTGAACGACATCTAATTCAGACTAAAAAAAAAAGAATTAAGCTCAATAAACCCACATCAAGAATTTCTGATGTTGAGCCACACACACTTTCCCGTGTCACTGACTAAACATGCAACCGAAGTATTCTAGTTTTCAGTCGTCATCTGACGTTTTCTCCACTGTTTTCAGAGTTAGTTCTCAGCATGCATGACAATTTGCCTATGGTGCAACATGACAGAACCGAGTTTCCCTTGTGTGTTTAGTTCCACGTCTAAGACAGGACATCCCACAATGTCTGCAACACCCATCCGGGGAATTATCCATTCAGGCGGTCCACATCCTCATCAGTGAACACTTCCGTTCTCTACAGGCCTTCCAGAATGCTTCCAATGCATTTCAAAAGTGTTTTGCTTCAGTGATGTATAGGCAAATGAAAGGAGTACTAACTTGAGTGGTCTATTAAAACACACCAGTGAAGGAGTATTTATTCACCATTCACTTGAGTAAGAGGCTCTCAATGGGGCAGAAACTCGACATGACGTGAACTAAAACCCCCAGAATTCACAGATCATCCCAAGGATGGATTTCTACATCTAGGTCATCTTATTTCCAATTAAGTTTCTGCAGATCAAAATAATCTTAATAGAAGTACATCCTGAATCTATACAAGTAATGAACACACTCACCTTTAAAGTCATCATGAAATAGTGTTTGCAAACTATTTACTTCCATAATGTGACATGTTTTCGAGTTGTGCATTTTAAAATGACGCATTTAAATTTATGCACAAATAACTGATTGCATGATATGCAATCTCAATATGAAAGGTGATCGGAGGGGAAGGGTCGACAAATTAGAGGTCTTGATGATGTCATCGGTAAAGAAAAGAAGTTTCAGAGGCAGAGCAAATATTAACAAATGATCATGAAGACAAATGCATAATGCATTTATGAATCTTTTACAACAAGACCGAAACCATGCATTAAGAAAGTAAAAGTGTCCGATTTGATTTCATTTTGACTTGAAGGCTGTACATCCAAAAACACTCTGACACTCAGTTCTGTGCAACACTCGTTCATACAGTTCTTGACTTGAGCTTTATGGATCTTTGGAGAGTAAACAAATTCTAAAGAACTTCACAAGTAAAAAGTTATTTTTTAGAACTTAAACCAGTTCTCCTATGGTACAAGACTGTATAAACTTCTAGCTGAAATGTTTAACTATCAGAAGTGCACCAAAAACTGGCAGTTAAACAAAAGGTTGAGTTGTTTCTTTTATCTTGTTGTGGTCTTTGTGTGCTGTTTATCTTGGGTCTTGCTGTCAGCAAACAACATCTGTTGAACGAGGAGAACTGACCAACCCACCACCCTCTCAACTGCACAGTTAAACAGACTGACTTTAACTCAATTAATAAACTATTTGACATCAACGAGGTACCACCTCTTTATTAGGGCCTGAGCATTATGATAGTACACAGTGCAATGGCAGTAATGTGGCAACCAATCATACATAAACATACACAACCAATGCTATCTACCAAATTTTGTTGAGGAATTTTATACGTGCCAAATCTTCCATTCGGGGTTTTTTTGCAATTAGTATCAACCATTAAACGCTATGCAATGCATAAAAACATCTTGATAAGATTAGAAGACAATTCCCACAGCTGTTAGCTTTCTCTTGAAGTGATGCCATGCCAAGACCTAAGCTTCAGCATTTAAGAGATTTAAAAGCACTTTACAACAACGCAGCTATGAATTAGAGACATGAACGTTGGCATAATACTTTGTTTTGACTTTAGCCTTGGGGAATAATAGCAAAGGATATTCAATCAATGAGCAGACTTGCTCTGAAAGTGATTATCCTGTGAACAGATTGCATCATGTCAATGAGGTCAAGCTTCCAGTGAATGGAGCTCATATGGACCCCGCAGCAGGCAACGGACAGGCCCCTTTTCAAAACGCTGCAATAGCTCGATGTTTTTAGCAAGAACTGAGAGGAACTAAGTCATTCACCGAGTAAAGTTAACTCAAATGTTTCCTGCCAGATATGTCCCCGACACAGGTGGTATGGCAAGCATGCATGTCAACAGATTTCTGACGTTGTAGGTGTTATGACTCAGATTTCCCATAACTGTGACTTTTAGTACGTTGTTGTTTGTAACACGTTCTACACATTCATTTAGAATAAAACACTAGAGATCAAAAAATAAGCTTTTTAATAACCAATGCCAACAGAAATGTCTAGAAAGCAAGGTGGCACACATACATACACACACACTTACATATAACTTGATGCACACAAAATTCATGAATTCAACTAAACACTTCTTTTACATAACATTACCTCAACTAATTCACAAAACAATATTTGAGAACAGAAAACATGCAATTAATTGACATTAGTATTGACACTTGTTAATTGGTGAGACACAATTATTGACCAATTGCTGACTCAAAATGGCCAAATATTAGCCAAAACAATCTTAAACCATCCATAACTAAAGAAACAATTGTCAATTTTTGTCCCCGAATAAAAAAAAGTTTACTAAAGCAAAATATGGTGACAAATATCAATAACTAATAGTTCAGTCAGAAATATGGGTATTTGATACTATAATCAATGTCACATGCTACATCCAAAAGTATTTTTAAACACTTCATGTATTGTGCATTTTATGACCTCTAATAATTGAGAGACATGGTATTTACAAAAAAATGATATCTCACCACAGCACTATTTAAGTGAAATGCGATAAGGTGATTGAACCAGTTAAAATAAAAATAAACGAAATGTTGACTGGTTACAGAACGTAAAACATATACTTTCCATTATGAATTTAAATAAATATTTGTAGTTCACCATCAAAAATGCATTTTTAAACAATATATTTGTATTACATTCAATCTTTTAGTATGACATAAGTTACACTGATTAATTATGTTAAAAAAGTTAATATCCATGTTATTAGTCAACTACCCACATATACAGATGTGAACAGACAATAGAAATGTATCACAAACGAACGGAACGTTGAAACATGGACTTATTCACTCAGAGTTCGGCGTGAATTCGCTTTCAATGTTCACGAAGACAAAGAGTGACGCGCAAAATCATTTCAGATATCGGTGTTCCACTCAGAAGTGCGCTAGAAGAACACTTGAGCAAGTGTCCTCGATCACAAAACAAGTTGTTTGCTGGATTTGAGCACATGGCAGAAGCGATGGAACGCTCGCGTTTAAATGTTTCCGATTTAGAATGCCGTGAAATTCGAAATGTGAACGACAACAAACAAGAGCGCTTGAGAAACAATACAGGAACCGAGGCTCAGTCTGATATCCGCCCATGCGTTTCATGTCAACTTGCCTGTAGAATGTTAACTTTCTGCGACGGTCACACAGATATAAAGTCCATCGACACCACAGAAAGCGGCAAACTGGATTTGGTTACTCACATTGAAGCACGCCGAGCTGTGTTCCGCTGAAGCGCGTCAGTAGTCGTTGCGTTCTGCTGCTCAAACTGTTTCCTCCATCCGCGCTGCGCACAGATCACGCCGCACAGCAACGCTACCAAACCCCTTTGCCGTTGCCAAGGCAACAGACCCACTTCAGCCAATCATAACCCCTCCCCTTCGATATCCCCTGGCAACTGCTGCGCGCCATTCCACTCTATACCTTATTTTCCTCCTCCTTAATATGAATTCTCCTCAAATTCTTTAATGAATCTCAACGGCTGTTTGTTTTCTGATCTTTTTTCCCTCATTTAATCTGTAGCTGAAACTAAATATTTCTTTAACTTAGTACTGAGTTTGATTCACAGCTTAGTTTGGGCTTTTCACATTTGAAATTGTTTAGGCTACATCTAACCCTGTGTTAAAGTAAGCCTGAATTATCTTGCTTCATGTTTCAAACTGGGTTATGGGTAAGTAATTAATCCAGCATTTTAACATTTTTTCTCTCAAATGTAATTATAGGCCTATATATATATATATATATATATATACACATACACGCACACACACACACATATATACATAGGCCTATACATATACATACAGTTAGGTCCATATTTATTTGGACACTGACACAATTTTCATAATTTCGTCTCTGTCTGCCACCAGAATAGAATTAAAATGAAACAATCAAGATGAAATTGTAGTGCAGACTTTAAGCTTTAATTCCAGGGGTTGAACAAAAATATATCATAAAATGCTTCGGAATTACAACCATTTTTATACACAGTCCCCCCATTTTCAGGGGCTCAAATGTAACTGGACAAATAAATATAATCATAAATAAAATGTTCATTTTTAATATTTTGTTGAGAATCCTTTGCAGGCGATGACTGCCTTAAGTCTGAACTCATGGACATCAGCAGAGACTGGGTTTCTTCTTTGTGATGCTTTGCCAGGTCTTTACTGCAGCTGACTTCAGTTGTTGTTTGTTTGTGGCTCTTTCTGTCTTTAGTTTTGTCTTCAGCGAGTGAAATGCTGCTCAATCGGGTTCAGATCAGGAGACTGACTCGGCCATTACAGAATATTCCACTTTCTTATCTTCAAAAACTCCTGGGTTGCGTTTTGAGTCACTGTCCATTTGTACTATGAAGCGCCATCCAATCAACTTTGCTGCTTTTGACTGAATCTGGGCAGAGAGTATATCTCTATACACTTCAGAATTGATCCGGCTGCTTCTGTCTTCTGTCTCATCATCACTAAACACTTCTGTCTTCTGTCTCATCATCACTAAACACTTCTGTCTTCTGTCTCATCATCACTAAACACTTGTGTCTTCTGTCTCATCATCACTAAACACTTCTGTCTTCTGTCTCATCATCACTAAACACTTCTGTCTTCTGTCTCATCATCACTAAACACTTCTGTCTTCTGTCTCATCATCACTAAACACTTGTGTCTTCTGTCTCATCATCACTAAACACTTGTGTCTTCTGTCTCATCATCACTAAACACTTGTGTCTTCTGTCTCATCATCACTAAACAGCAGTAACTCAGAGCCACTGGAAGCCATGCAGCTCATGATCACACTGCTCCATGTTTCAAAGATGATGCTGTATGCTTTGATCATGAGCTGCTCCAAGCCTTCTCCATACTTTTTTCTTCCCGTCATTCTGGTACAGGATGATTTTATTTCAGCCGTCCAAAGAATGATTTTCCAGAAGTGGTCTGGCTTTTTTAGATGAAATGAAGTCTGATCTGGCCTTGTTTGCAGCTTGTGGTGAAGCCTCTGTATTTGCTCTGGTGAAGTCTTCTCTTGATTGTAGACACGTCTGCCTCCTGGAGAGTGTTCTTCTCTTGGCTGGATGTTGTGAAAGGGTTTTTCTTCACCATGGAGAGGATTCTCCGATCATCCAGCACTGTTGTCCTCCGTGGACGTCCAGACCTTTTTATGTTTCTGAGCTCAACAGTGCGTTCTTTTATTCTCAGAATGTACCAAACTGTTGATTTGGCCGCTCCTAATGTTCCTGCTATCTCTCTCTGATGGAGTTTTGTTTTTGAAGCCTAACAATCATCTGTTTCTCTTGTATGAAGAGATTCTTTGACCGCATGATGTGGTTCACAGCAACAGCTTCCAAATGCAAATGACACACTTAGAATCAACTCCAGAACATTTACCTGCTTAATTGATGTAGAAATAACAAAGGAATAGCCCACATCTGTCCATGAAACAGCTTTTGAGTCAACTGTCCAATTACTTATGGTCCCTTGAAAAAGGGGGGAGGTACATATTAAAGAGCTGTAATTCCTTAACCTTTCCTCCAATTGTGATGAGAATATCCTCAAATTAAAGTTTAGAGTGTGCACTTTAAGCCCATATTACATACATTATATAACTGTAACTTGAATATGTTTTGGTCAGCAGCTAAAATAATACAAAATTGTTTCTGTGTCCAAATATATATGAAAGTGACGTGACATATAGCCAAGTATGGTGACCCATACTCGGAATTCGTGCTCTGCATTTACCCATCCAACGTGCACACACACAGCAGTGAACACACACCCGGAGCAGTGGGCAGCCAGTGCTGCGGCACCCGGGGAGCAGTTGGGGGTTCGGTGCCTTGCTCAAGGACACCTCAGTCGTGGTATTGAGGGTGGAGAGAGTGCTGTACATTCACTCCCCCCACCTACAATTCCTGCCGGCCCGAGACTCGAACCCACAACCTTTGGATTACGAGTCCGACTGTTTAACCATTAGGCCACGACTTCCCACAGTCGTGAAATTCTATAATATATATATTCCCACTTCTCCAAATATATATGGACCTAACTGTGTATACATATATTTCAACAAGTTGCCAAAAACATTTACTAACACATATATATTTACGTATATATAATTTATGTATTAATTTTTTGTAGATTCTTAAAAATATATATTAAAATATAAATACATATTTAAAAGCATTTAAAAATATTTGTATATTTCAATCCAAGAAAATACATTCACATGTCACATTTGGAAAAAATATATGTATGATTAAAAATAATAAAATGTATTAAATCAGTATAAATGTAGATTTGATCTAGGCTATCCACATTTGCATTTAGCCTATAGGCTACTGTAAGATCTGAAATGTGTTTTCTTGCCCCATAATACAATAATAATGACAATTTTGAAATATATTTTGGTGTATGAAGATTGAAATTAAATATATATTTTCTATTTCAAAAAATGTTCCTAAACAAACACTAAATAACATTGTTAAACTGCATTGTTACAAATACCTTTAGTGTCGTAATTGAAAATAACAAGTGTGAAATGTTGTTTTACTCCAGCTTGAAAATGTCTTTACCCCCAGTTTTAACAAGACAATAACCCAGGGTGAAGCGCAATGTAAAAAGCCCTAGTGTGAAATGGGTTAGCGAGGTTAACGCCTAAAGTGCTTGTTTAATCAACAGTAAATGACTTTATAAAACAGACCACAGGGTACATTGGAAAAGTTACTGGAGAGACTGTCACATATTCTAACCTGTAACCTACGTAAGCTTTGAATGAAACATTCTGAGACAGCAACAACTGTAAGATAGCATGACCTCGGTGCATGTGCATCTGCCCCGTCTCACCAAAGTGCTGTTCTCACACATGGCTGCAAAGGCAGTCGCACAAGACTTCTCTCTCACGGCACGCAAGCGAGCACATCTTACCCTAACAAGGCCTGAAAATGGAGGCAAGGCGGCTGGATTTCCTCTATTTGTGCTACAGGCAAAGAAGCATATTGTTGATTGGCTGATTGATGATAAGGAGGTTTCAAGCACCACTAGCCTATACTTACTTGCTATGAAACCCATAGTTTAGTCATAATACCAGGGGATTTGTACCAAGAGCAATTCAGGTCATTGTAACAGTCCGTTCTTATGAAATACGACACTTATCTGCTCGTTTAACTGGACGAACAGGATTTCTTAAGTCTTTTGCAGTGGAATACATTCAAACAAACCATTTCTGTTGTAGCCGTATGTTAGCCGTTGATATGCTGAATCACAAGGATGTCTACAGCAACTTAGACTCATTAGATTGATTTATTAATTGCATCACTGTTAATCGATTACACAGGGCTGTTTTATCTCCCAGTCTTGCGTGAGAGAACTGCATGTGGTGTGTGTGTGTGTCTAGACAAGCAGCTTTTTTCCCTCGCATAAACCTTAGAGTGACCATGATTTTGTAGAATGTGTTCCTGAACATTCACACTGGTCCCAGCACAATTAAAAAAAAAGTTAAACTGAATTATTATTATTTTTTTAATGTTTTTTTAACTTCATTTCAAGTTGCAATTTTTTTTTTTTATTATTTACTCATGATGTTGCTTTAAACCTGCGTGCTGTTTTTTCAAGTGAACACAAAAATATAAATTTTTTGAAAAATCTTCACACCTGTGTTATTTAACAAAGTATACTATTAGAGTTTTTATTCATATATATATTTTATTTATATATTTTCCATTTTCATTTTAGTTCATTCATTTTATTGCATGTTTTTGATATTTTTAAATATGTCTAAATAGTGTTTAGTTGAAAATAAGTTTCAGTTATTTTAGTACATTAAGTTAAACTGTTTCAGCAACTAACTGAAATAAAATAAGATATTTTATTATATTTTTTAATTTTATTTCAAGTGACAAAAATGTTTTTATTATTTACTCATCATCACATTGTTCCAAACCTCTGTGCTGTTGTTTTTTCAAGTGAACACAAAATTAAAAATCTTTACACCAGTGTTATTTTATTATAATGAGATACTATTATAGCGTTTATTACTATTTTAAATTAGTTTATATTTTTATATTTTCCGTTTTCATTTTAGTTTTTTAAGTAGTTTTTATCATTTTATTTCAGTTTTAGTTTGAGATACTTTAGTACATCCAGGTAAACTAAATGAAAATGAGAAATGTTGTTAGCAGAAATAAAATAAGTTCAAGATTTATTTTTAGAGACATCAGATTTTAATCAAGAGGACAAACAAACCAGTCACATTTGATGTCTTGGATATTCAACAGCATTGACTGCACTAAAAATCTTCACAAATTCTCCTCTTGTGTGGACAGATAAATAACAGCATACTGTGAAGCTTTGAAACCACATGAGGGTGAGTAAATGATACTTTCATTTTTGGGTGAGGACTAAAAGAAAAGGATTTTGATCCAAGAACCCTACTAAGCAAAGTCAAGGTCACTGAGAAGGAATATTGTTAACATTATATGGAGTGTCAGAGGACGTTGAGTACATGACATCCACTCACATCACATCCTTTCAGTTTACTGTAGCATCATGTTCCTGATCAGAGCTATTCATAGAGCTAAGAGGCACTTTGAGATCCCCGTTCTCCCACAAGCCCTCCCATAATGCCCAGAGATAATGAAGTTGCAGTACCAGCGGCTGAGAGACAAGATATAGCAATCAGCTCGCCAATGGAGCTGATTGGAGATCAGCCTTTAAAAAGACTTTTACTCTGTGCTGGTCCGCTCTAATCAGATTGAGGAGCTAAAAGACTTGAAGGAGACCCGGTCTGAACAATTGAGTTAAGAAATGTTTTGGTCTGATTCTCCTAAGGAAGCTTTTGAGCAATCGTGTAAATAAAATAGAATGGATTTTTCTTTGAGAATTAGAGTAAACGTGGATCGTGTTTGTTTAGGAGGTGTTAAGGAGCAGTTTGCCACACTGGGCTTGGTGTTTGAACACTATTTGCCTTGCTACTACATCAACATTCTTTGCTGGTAATCGAAATACGTTTCTATCAAACATTCGCAATGTTTTTACTTAATATAGACATAGACTCAGAAGCACATGATTGGTTAATAAAATGCTGTTCAGGGTCTAAGACTCACCTTAAAATCTGATTGGTCAATAAGACTGTTGTTCCAAGACTAATAAGCATATAGATCCAGGAATGTGTACTATGTTAAAGTCAACATGACCCTATTTAATTTCTAAATATATATTCATGGTTTTATTGTACATACTTCATAAGTGCATGTTATTCCAAATAAAAAAAAAAGTTTGTTTTTGTAATCACTTATATAATGACTTGCTCTCTTTAACTTGCTCAAAAATCTTTCAATCTGGATTTATTCTGGTCTGCAATTTTTCAATTTTTTTCTGATACAACAAATTCCCAATTAATGTAAAAAGTAAATGTAAAAATGAATGCAAATGTTAAAAAGTCCCTGTATTTTTTCACTGAATATCTCATTTCATTCAGAAATACAACAAATGATTTGAGTAAAATAGGTTGCATGTTAACGAAGTATGTTTGAGCAGGTGGACGTACAAAGGATTAGAAGTAAAAAAATAAAGGAAATGTTTTACAACTCGTTGCCTTACTAATATTTTGTTTATTACGTATTTGTTTTATTATTATTTTTTACATTCATCTTATTTTACCACCGAATATATATTTATATTTAAGTGGCTGACCAAGTTTACATTTCACTGCAAGTTGTATCCTGTATGTAACTGTGTTTGTGACAAATAAAACTCTTGAATATTGGGACTAAAAGTGCATGTTATTCCAAATAATTTATTTGTGTTTTTGTAAGCATTTATGAAAATTGAAAACTTGCTTTGAATATCTTTCCTTTATGTCTGGCATCTCAGATTTTTCAACCTGGCTTCATTCTGGTTTGCAATGACCATTTTTTTTCAGATTCAATAAATTTCCAATTAAGTTCCATATTTCATGTTGTTTCATTGAATATCCCATATCATTCAGAAATACACAAAATCATTTGAGTAAAATAAATTGCATGTTTGCTTCTCATTTTACCACTTTTAATCCATCTAAATAGCTGACCAGATTTACACTTCACAGCAGGTTGTATCCTGTTTATAACTGTATGAGACAAACAAAAATCTTTAATATCAGAACTGAAAGTGAAAGGAAAGGACATAGAGATGCACCATAGATGAAGTGAGCTGGGGTCGATCATTGGATGGACGGTGTGTAAGGGTGTGTCCATGCAGTCTGTGAGTGGGCGGTGTGTGTGTGTGTGTGTGTGTGTGCTGGTGTAGTGGTCAGATACCCTGCTGCTTTTATAGTCCATAAATCTGAGCAGGCCAGCGGCTGCTGTAGTCAGCTCACTGAGAGCCTTTCATGCAGAAAATGAATCAGACCATTTGAAAGTAAGCGCAAACGCCTCACTTCACGCACACACACTGCATGTCTGCCCCGGCCAATACACAGGCACTCCACTCCATTCCAGCCGGCTTTAAGCTAATAAAACACTCCATTAATGACGAGCATAGTTTGTTCACAAGATACTTCCATCTCACTTTCCATGATAGACGTTCTTGCTCTCGCGCACACACGGAACACGCTTGTTGCTGTACTTAATCAAAACGAGCTGTGACACTGTATCTGGCAGTGGAGGGTTATTGAATTAAAGCAGCTCTTTAATGTACTCTAGTCTGCAAACCCATCTCTGCAGTCTTCAATATCGCATTAAAGCGAGACGCCTTTCTGTAATTTTATCATCTCACATGCAAACTTGCTTGACCTACACGCCATCCGGACGAAATCAACATTTATGCTTTTCCTCTTTCTGCTTCCACACTACTGAATAAAATCACCTTCATCTCTTTCTGATCAAAATATAATGTATCACAAAAGGATAGACTAAGTTATGCTTGCCTGTGCATAAGTCGCTACCTATGAGGTTTTGGGTAGTTCCCAGAGTGTTACTAATTGTTAGAGTGTTTTGGGAGATTGCCAGGGAGTTGTTATGCAGTTGTTAGGGTGTTTTGGGTGGTTGCCAGAGTGTTGCTATGCAGTTGCTAGAAGTTTTGGGTGGTTTCCAGAGAGTTAATAGTTGCTAGAGTGTTTTGGGAAGTTGTCAGGGTGTTGTTATGCAGTTGTTAGTGTGTTTTAGGTGGTTGCCAGAGTGTTGCTATGCAGTTGCTAGATGTTTTGGGTGGTTCACAGAGTGTTACTTGTAGCTAGAGTGTTTTGGGAGGTTGCCAGGGTGTTGTTGTGCAGTTGCTAGGGTGTTTTGGGTAGTTGCCAGGGTGTTACTAGTTGCTAGAGTGTTTTGGTGGTTGCCATGGTGTTGCTATGCAGTTGCTAAGATGTTTTGGGTGGTTCACAGAGTGTTACTAGTTTCCAGAGTGTTTTGGGAGGTTGCCAGGGTGTTGTTATCCAGTTGCTAGGGTGTTTTGGGAGGTTGCCAGGATGTTGCTATGCAGTTGCTAGATGTTTTGGGTGGTTCACAGGGTTACTAGTTGCCAGAGTGTTTTGGGAGGTTGCCAGGGTGTTGTTATGCAGTTGCTAGGGTGTTTCTGTGCATTTGCTAGATGTTTTGGGTGGTTCCCAGAGTGTTACTTTAGTTGCCAGATTGTTTTGAGTGAGTGTGGGTGTTTTGGGTGGTTGCCAGAGTGTTGCTATGCTGTTGCTAGGGTGTTTTAGGTGGTTTCTAATGTGCTATTATGCAGTAGATAAGATGTCACTATGGGTGTTTTGGGTGGTTGCCAGAGTGTTGCTATGTAGTTGCCAAAGCGTTACTATGCCGTTTACCAGATTGTTTTGGCTGGTTGCTAAGTTTTTACTATGCAGTTGCTGAGGTGCCCTTTGTGGGGCCAAAACATCTCAACTCCATATTTAGCATTCAAATTTAATGTTTGTAAAATACTTAATGTCAACACACAATGTATGTCTCACTCAAATGAAAATCCAGCAAAACATACGAGCCACCGCCTTCACTGTCAGGCAGTTAAGAGCATTTACATAGATAAAGGCGTAAGGGCAGCCAAACCGGGTAAACAAGAACTATTTGCATTCACCTGAGGGCAAGTGCCGACTAACTGTGGCACTCCCATCGGCCATCTGCTTTTCTTTTCTTGTCTTTCTAAAAATAAACACCATATGATGTCAGTTTTCATCTTATTGTCCTGCACATTATGGCTTGAAATAGTGTGTAATATAGCACTTAAAATATTGATTCTGGTTGGATGACTTTCGGAAAGAATATTATTACAAAAAATGATCTTTTCAAGAAATGCACAAATACACACACACACACACACACACACACACACACACACACACACACACACACACACACACACACACACACACACACACACACACAAAACAGAGATGCACATGAGTGACACCCAGAGCTGGGTAGTAACTGATTACATGTCATCTGGATTACGCAATCAGATTCCAAAAACGAAGTACTTGTAATTTGATTAAATTACATTTTAAAATACTTGAAATCAGACTACAGTTACTGTTTTATTGATTACATGGTTACATTGGGTATTCACAAAATAGCAATGAATTATTTATAATTTATTCATTCTAACTAATTCCTGTTTTTCATCTTTTAAATGTTCCTTTTTAAAATAGCCTGCTGCTTATATACATTCAGAAAATCTTCCCGTTTTGTGGACATTCACACAGAGACCAGTCACAGTCAGGTGGCTATAATTAAACAGAAAATTGAAAGGCCACACAGCATTTGACCACTGGACTTAGAAAAATCATTTCAATTTTAAGAAGTGTTTTCTCAACATTTCAACATTGCATCAACTTCTAATGAACACATTCATGTTTATTTGAATTATCACTCAGTAGGTTATTTACTTTGGTATTTACTACTATGTTTTTGGGAAGCTTTTTTCTTTCAAACACATTAAAATGCAAAAATTCATGTTATTTCTTATTTACATGTAATGCAGGCATTCTCAAACTTTTTTATTTATTTAACCTTATATTTATTTAAATTCCCCCCTAAAATTTTAAGGGAATAAATTAATAAGTAACACATTTGCACGTTCACAGTTCTGCGACACTGTGACATAAAAGCAATCAAAAAGTAGTCTGATTATATTACCTAAAATGTGTAATGTAATGGATTACGTTACTAACTACAATTTTTGTCATGTAATTTGGAATCAGTAACTAATTTTCAAGTAATCTACCCAGCTATAGGCCATCGAATCTGGACTCAAGCAGTTGGGTTTGGCGGCTCACGGCATTAACAGACTCTCTGCTCCTCCAGATGTGAAGTGTGGATGGATCTCCACGGGTGGCGTTTGTCTGACACAGAGAGCCTTATTAAACACTGTGACAGTGGAGTGTGTTTGCTTACAGAAGCCCCGTGTTTGACAGCCCTTTGTGTGCATCGGGCCTTTATGAAATGTGTCAACAGCTCCTGCTTGACTCTTATCTGTGCTGATAGACACATGACGGTAATAAAACACTCGACATGCAGCGCAAAAGACGCAGAAGCTGTGGTGCAATTAACCCACGGTCTGGGTTTGATTTGGCCTACATATACAGAATAAATAAACATTTTTTGTCATATTGGTGCAGGTTAGTGACATATAGACTTGCTCTTAAAGGTTATAAAGCAATATAATAAGATGAAAGTGTAAACATGTAGATGAATGATGTATTAAACCTGTTATATATCTTGTGAAATAAGCAGTAACTGATTACATGCAGAGCTGGGTAGATTACTTACAAATTGTAATCCGTTACTGATTCCAAATTACATGACAAAAATTGTAGTAATGTTATCCATTACATTACACATTTTAGGTAATATAATCAGACTACTTTAAGATTACTTTTGACCTATCTCACATTGACCATTTTTCACATTGATTTGAATAAGATAATCTTTTACTATAATTTAAAATGTTTATGATTTAATTAATTATTATCTTTTCATTAAACTCACAAACTCCCTGCAGGTCCTTCACGACCCCAGTTTGGAAAAACTTGATGTAATATAATGTTTAATGCACTTCATTATGTTAACAACAAATGTAACATATTTTCTTCCTCTTTGTATTTATATCAATATGGTACAAGATTATCCTATTTAAATCAATGTGATAAACAAGGCAGGTCAAAAGTATTCTAAAAGCAATCAAAACGTAGTCTGATTATATTACCTAAAATGTGTAATGTAATGGATTATATTACTAACTACAATTTTTGTCATGGAATCTGGAATCAGTAACGGACTACAATTTGTAATAAATCTATACTGGACATAAGGACAGTGCAAGAGTGAAAAATTAAAACGCATAATGTGACAGATACATCTTGCACATTGTGACTTGATTAAATACCGGCCCTTTAAGAATTTATGACTCAAACTTGTTCACTTTTCACTTAATTAATTTCCAAAGGTGTTCATTGGCCTGTATGAAACAACCATTACTGAAGAAAAACAGAATTTACGGAGGCAATAAAACAACACAGGATCAATAGGCTGATCTGATTTGCTCCTCCAAACAGTGTATTGTGTTTCAGTCCTGCTGAGAGCGGCTTTTGTTTGATGAACTGGCTGCTTTTCAAGTGAGACACCAAAACAAAAGATCAACCCAGACATTTAAACACAGACTCATAAATGACTGTGATATCACAGACTGTGATTCAATGAAACCTTTCTTTTCCTTTGAGTCATTCTTCATCTTATTTCAGAGAAGATCATTTCTGATTAATACATGTAAATGATAAATGGGTGGAAAAACATAGAATTACATTCAAGTATAGTGATCTAAAGACCAGAATTGGGAGTGGCTCTTTTGATACACATAATAGAACACCTTAGCAACAGCATAGAAAAGCCCTAGCAACAATCTTGAATTGTGGCAGTTGGCAACCACCCATAATGCCCTGAGCAACCACATAGCAATATGCTGAAACCAATCAGAACACTTTAGCAACTGCTTAGATATGCCCTAGCAATCTTGCATTGTGTGAGCAGTTAAAACTATTCAAAATTCCTTAGCAACTCCCTAGCAACCACATAGCAACACCCTAGAAACCAAATTGCATCCTACTAAAATCAATCAGAACACCTTAGCAACAGATAGAAATGCCCTAGCAACCATCTTGGAATGTGGCAGCCAGTTTAAAACT
Organism: Schizothorax lantsangensis; assembly: GCA_027422415.1. NCBI lineage: Eukaryota > Metazoa > Chordata > Actinopteri > Cypriniformes > Cyprinidae > Schizothorax > Schizothorax lantsangensis. The sequence continues at coordinate 31,981,490 of CM049852.1, read as the reverse complement.
ACTCTGAATTCCTTAACAACTCTATAGCAACGCCCTAGCAACCACATAGCTACACCCTAAAAACAAATTGCAACATACTAAAATCAATCAAAACACCTTAGCAACAGATAGAAATGCCCTTGCAACCATCTTTCATTGTGTCAGCCAGTTTGAAACGATTCTGAATTCCATTGCAACGCCCTAGCAACCACATAGCAACACCCTAGAAACCAAACTGCAACATACTAAAATCAATCAGAACACCTTAGCAACCGATAAAAATGCACTAGCAACAATCTTGCATTGTGGCAGCCAGTTTAAAAGTATTCTGAATTCCTTAGCAACTCCATAGCAACGCCCTAGAAACCGCATAGCAACACCCTACACCAGAACACCTTAACAACTGCACAGCAATTCTTTAGTAACCATTTTGCATTGTGGCATCCAGTTAGCAACCATCAAGAGTGCCCTAGCAACCACGTAGAACACCTTAGCAACCACCTAACAGTGCACAGTAAGTAGTGCAGAGATTTTCTTGAGGAGCTGTGGTTTGTGGGACCGTCAGTGGTGTTTGGTGGAGGGGAGCAGTGCTGTTCATGTTCCCCTCCCCCACAGCCTCAGGCACAAGTGCACTCTTGTGTTGCGGGACAATGGGGAAGCTGTGAGCCGCCGCTGTCTGTCACTGGCACCATCAGCCCCGGCGTGGGCCGCAGCACATGCTAAAGCTTCCATCAGTCTTCTGATGGAGAACTTCACACCCCAAACATCTCCACACACCACCAACAAACCAGTCCAAATATCACGTGTGCACATACATGTACTCTGTAGTGAGACGTCTACTTCATTTCTCAATTGTTTCTACTTAATTTAATGTGCTTTAAGATATATTTATTCCTATTTTTTTTATTATTATTTTATTTTGTACTATTTTGTTTGTAAAGAAAAAATGGAAATATTTAAAGATATTTTATGTACTTAAAATATATGTTTTGTTTAAACTTTTGAAATCAATAAATAAAGAGCAGAAAATATTCTTTCAAGAAAAGTTGTGATATGACAAGTGTATAAAACAATACTTTAAAACATAAACTTAATTAAAACATAAATATAAATTCATATTTTAACTGTATGTCAATAATTTGGGTATTTTATTTCTCCAAAGGAATTTTAGGAGAAACCTTTTATTAAACATAATAAAACTCTTATTAAAGAGTTTGTAAGTTTAATGATTGTATATTTACAAACCTAACCGTATGAACCAAAGAAATATGGCAGAGACAACATTGATACTTAAATGATATAAAATTGAGAACTTATATACAGTGCCTTGCGAAAGTATTCATACCCCATAATTTTGTTCACGTTTTGTTATGTTGCTGCCTTATGTTAAACCGCTTTAAATTACTTTTTTTCCACATCAATCTACACTCCATACACCACATTGGCAAAGCAAAAACAGAATTGTCACAACTTCGTAAATTTATTAAAAATAAAAAACTGAAAGTACATTGCATAAGTATTCATACCCTCAACTAAATATTTAGCTGAAGCACCTTTACAGTCTCAAGTCTTTTTTTGTTTAATGCGACAAGCTTTGATCATCATTTGGCAATTACAGACCTCTGGATAAATTGAGAATTACTTTTTTTTGGTCTCAAACAGAGATCACATTTCTTAATGTGTGACAAAATATTATTGCTGCAGTCATCTCTTCACCTCTCACTTGTTTCTTTAGGATGAATCTTTTTGAACTGTCAATCACAAATACATTTAAGTCACTTTACGTTGGATGGACACAAACGATTTGAAGCAGACACACATTTTCAACTATTAACTTTGATCCCAGTTTCTGTGATAATATGAATGAGTGTAATACAGAAATAATACTGTGTAGAAATATTTGACTGGGTTCAAGCTCAGGCTGTGGTATTTATCTGGGCCAATATTAGGACTCAAGTGACATTCACAGAGTTGTCTATAAGACACTCTTGCTGTGTGTTTAGGTTCATTGTTCTGTTGGAAGGTAAACCTTCTGCCCGTCTGAGGTTCTGAATGCTCTGGACTGGGTCTTCATTAAGGCTATCTCAATATTTTGGTGCATTGAGCTTTTCTTCTACTCTGATGAGTCCCTCAGTCCCTGCCGCTGAAGAACAGCTCCACAGCATGAGGCTTCCACCAGCACACTTTACTTTTGGGATGGTACTCTGCATGTGATGAGCAGAGCCTGGTTTCCTTCAAACATGATGCTTAGAATTGAGGTTCATCAAACCAGAGAATCTTGTTTCTCACAGTCTGAGGGTCCTTTAGGTGCTTTTTGCAAATTCCAAGTGTGTTTTCATGTGTCTTCACTGAAGAGAGGATTGAGTTTGGCCACACCGCCATAAAACACAGGGCTGCGTTTCCCAAAAGCATCGTAAGCTTAAGTACATCTTAGACCCATTGAAACCAATGGAGCTACGATCAACTTAGGCTTATGCTTTTGGGAAACGCAGCCCAGATCGGTGGAGTGTTGCAGTGATGTTTGTCCTTCTGTAAGTTTCTTCTATCTCCACATATGATCATGGAGCTCAACTAGAGTGACCATCAGGTTCTTGGTCACCAGTCTAACCAAAGCCCTTCTCCATCAATTGCTCAGTTTGGCCAGGAGACCAGCTCGAGGAAGAGTCCTGGTTGTTTCAAACTTCTTCTATTAAGGGTAACAGAGACTACATGCATTTGTGACCCTTCAGCTCTACGGGCAGTTCTTTTGACCTCAGGGCTTGGTTTTTGCTCTGATATGCATTATCAGCTGTTGGACCTTTTATTAAGATGTGTGCTTTTCCAAATCATACACATTCAATTGAATTTACCACAAGTTAACTTCACTCAAAGTGTAGTAACATCTACAAGCAATATGAATGCTCCAGAGCTAAATTTCAATTGTCCCAGATAAGGGTATGAATACTTATGCAATGGAATCATTTAAGTTTTTTATTTTTAATAAATTTGCAAAGATGTTAAAAACCTGTTTTTTGCTTTGCCATTATGGTGTAAAAAAGTAATTTAAAGCAGTTTAACATAAGGCAGCAACATAACAAAACATGAAAAAAATTAAGGGGTATGAATACTTTCGCAAGGCACTGTAACTGCCCAAAGAAAAACCACTAGTGAGAAATCTCTCCTTAATTGAATGTGTTAACATATTTTTGTGCTTTAACATATTGATAAATATCTATTATTTATCCGTAAAGGAAATATTAAAAATATACTGTATCTTTTTTCAGTACAAATGCCTCATCTAAAGTTTTGAAAACAATAAATAAAGAGTAAAAAAAGTTATTTCAAAACAAAATTATATTTAGTTTTCTTATTTTTTTTCTACTTTAATTTGTTTAATACTTTATTTTTGTGCTTTTAGACATTTATTTCAATTAGTTATTTTTTATTTTATTTATTACTATTTTTATAAAGGAAAAAGGAAATATTCCAAATAAAATTGAAATATTATGTACTGGATGTAAAGGAAATATTAAAGATATAACGCATCTTTATTTGTATATTTGCTTTGTCTAAACTTTTGAAAACAATAAATGACGATTAGAAAAAGTTCTTTCAAGACCAAATGATCTAACCTGTGCTATATGCAAAACATATAAAACAATAATAAAAAATTAATTGTCAAAAACTGACCATTTTTAAGTCTACTTTTTCTTATCCAAAGGAATTTTAGGAGAAACCTTTTATTAAACATGGTATTATTGAAGATGGAGGAACTGAAAAAGACAGAGTTTGTGAGTTTGTCTACAAAAAGAAGCGAAGAATCAAAGAACAATGGTTGATCTAAGTGAAAATAAACCAGCTCTTAGAGATCCACTTCTGAGCAACAAAACAAAGAACTTTAGACTTGTAGTAAAATAAATGAGAAAATATCAACTATCATTGCATGTATGTGTGTTTTAAGGTGAAGTGCAGATGTAAGTGTGAAAATGTACAGTAGGGTGAACACACACAGAACTGAATGAGGCGCATATGTGTTGATGAGTGTGTTTTCCTCATGGCTGGGTGTGTGTGTGTGTGGGTGACCCTTCGCCTGCAGGGGAACCGGTCAGCCAGTGTGTGTGTGTGTGTGTGTGAGGAACGCGTGCCGCCTCGCTGAGCAGTGCCTAATGAAGCGAGTTGTGTGTCCGTAGGGCAGACGGGCCTCGTGTTCCTACGCAACCAGGAGTCATGGGGAGGTGGCTACGACTGCTGCTGCTGCTTCTCCATATCAACACACACTTCTGCTGCCGCCAACCCCAACACATTATTTCTCATGCTTTTCTACTCACTTTTCTCTCTTTTTCCTTTCAATTTCTTGCAGATGCTTGATTTGAGCAAACTTCGAACTCTTAAGTATTGCATGCATGCAACGCCCTAGCAACCACCTAATGCCCTAGCAACTATAATGGACACTCCAGCAACTGGACATCCTGGCAAGTTTTGTGTTGATGAACACCTTTTCCTAAATTCTAAAAAAAATTGTAAAAAAAAGAAAAGTCATCATATTTAATAAATTATCTTTGATAGACCAGGATGCAGTGCTGTTATTGTTAACTAAAACTATTGCATTAAAAATTGCATTCATTAATTTAAATGAAGCTGAAATAAAACAATATATAAATATTTTCATAATTTCAAAACAGGACAAATGTAAAGCTGGTGGTTTTTCACAGTATCACTGGCTTCAGCCCACATGATAGACTCCCATATGCCTGATTCACACTCCAGTCCTTCACTGTCTCGAGGGCTTTGATCAGCATATGTGTGTCTCCCTCCTAAATGCTCTGGGACAGTCTGAGGAGGTCAAGAAGTGACCCAGTAATGGCCAGTCTGTCATCATGATCCTTCTGCTCTGGCAAACTCACATCCAGTAAAGAGCAGCCAATATCACTGAAATATTCTGAACCAACAAAAGTAATATCTGAATGCACATTTGAACTATTTTCCCATTTGATATGCCAAAAAATGCCCTTATATGAAACTATTAAAAATGGCATATTAGTGCCTTCCAGAAGCCCAAATAAGAAATCATAAATATAACAGGCAACGCATTCTTGGAAATGTAGTGTTTTTCCACCCTAGGCCAAAAAAGTGAATTTATTAGATATGATGGAATATATACGTAAACTGAAATATGTCTAAATATATAAAATAAAATTACAACAAATCTACCTGTCAGGGTAGAATGGATGAGACGCATTTGTCCGTGTTTCACTTAGTCTCGAATCGCGCTCGTGGAAAGCGCATCTCCTCCGCGGCTCGTATAAGCTCTCGTTTTTTTTTTGTTTTTTTTTAAGTAAGAGCAAGAGACTGGACAACATTCACTTTACATGATTCGGCTGATTTGTACGTAGAGAGCGTGACAGCGGACCGCATTAAAAGAAACGATCATTCATGTTTTCAGAACCGCTGGCCAAAATTAAAAACGAAACTAAAATTAAAACATCTTTGAGAGCAAGGGGGCCCCCCTGGTGTTTCGGGGGCCCTATGCAGCCTGCGTATTCTGCGTATAGGGAGGATCGGCTCTGCCTAAAACCATATTATCTTTACATTCAAACCAAATTATCTTACATTCATTATGTAAAATGGCTTTCCTGTAGCTCAAATAGTAGAGCATGGCGCTAGCAACGCCAAGATCATGGGTTCGATTCCCAGGGAAAGCAAGAGCTGATCAAATGTAAAACTGTAACTTGAATGCAATGTAAGTCGCTTTGGATAAAAGTGTCTGCTAAATGCGTAAATGTAAAATATACATGCTGTAAAACCAAACAGTGAAATTTCACTGAAATATTACTGAAAGTTATAGAAACAACGTCTAAAATCTGATTACATAAATGTATTAGTATATCACTTTAATATTTTTTACAATACTTTAATTTAGTCAATATTTTAATTAAAATTGCGATTTCAATATGCAATATTTCAGTTCATATATTTTTGAATTAAAAAAATCAAAATTGTAAGTTCAACTTTTTTCAATCTTTGAGTTTGTTAACTTTAAAAATTGGATGTAACTTATTGCCTCAATTTTTTATTTATTTATGCCAACTTATTATTATTTTTATATATATATATATATATATATATATATATATATATATATGAAATAATAATTATAATAAATTATTAAATAATAAATAATAATTATAATAGCAAAAGAAATACAGTCACATTAAAAATGTCAATGTTATTCCTCTAAAAAAGTAATTTGTTTTTAAGTATTTTAACTGATTAAAAGTCTGAAAATATTAATAGTAATAACAACACTATTATTATTGCTATTTCAATATGTAATATTTAAATTTATATATTTTGTATAAACAAATCTAAATGGTAAGTTCAACAAACATAATCTTCAAGTTTGTTAACTTATTACCTCACTTTTTTGAGTCATGTCAACTTATTATTCTTATTATATTATATGAAATAATAATTATAATAGCAAAAAATATAGTCACATAAAAATGCAGAATGTCAAAGTTATTCCTCTAAAGAAATTTGTTTTTAAATGTTGTAACTCATTAAAAGTCTGAAAATAGTAGTAGTAGTAATAATTATTACTATTAGAAATATTATTCCTCTAAAAACATAATTTGTTTGGTAAAATCATAACTCATTAAAAGCTTTAAACTAGTAATAATAATTAGATATTAGGGTTTACAGTGTTCTGTATTCTTACTGTATGCCAACATTTTTATTTCTGAGACAAAGCAGATAATTACTCCAAGATACTTCCCTCCAAGAGTTAAGAAAGAGCAACCTGTGAGCAGTAACGTCTTACTCTGGGTGTAAGTGTGTCTGTTCTCAGATCAGTGTAACGCTTGAGGGATGAAGAGGTGCGGTCAGTGCTGTTCTATTCTTAGTGTTCGCTGAGACTCGGCTGGGCAGGAGAAGGTGCGAGAACCTGCTGCCAGCTCCCACCGCGCTGATCAAACTGGCGGGGCCCATCGGCCATCTGTCCCCGAGATACAGAGCCCCGAGAGCAGCAGCAAGGGCCCGCTAACACTCCTGCTGAACGGAGGGGGCTCGTTCTCCTAGCAACCGGCCCTTCTTTTACATGTGTTTCAGGGGGTGCAGTGTCCTTATGGCAGGCCTCGCTCGCTTTCACTGTCCTATTTATGGTAATGAGCCATCTGCCCTTTCTACAGTGCTCGAGGGGGAGTGTCTGTGACGGAATAGGCCAGGGGTCCCGGGACGTTCGCCGCTGTAGTGCTCATGTCTGTCTTTTAGCACTTAGCAGACGGACTTGTTGATTCACTGGAAATGGAGGTAAATGAGCTGTGATGTGATGCTCGTTGTGTCCAGGCCCATTCATTTATTTTAAAAAAACTCATTAAAAATGCAATTCATACAGACTATGACTTTGTTACGAACCCCTTTTAAAAGTCTAGGGGTGTAACAAAATAGTGGGGAGAGGCTGAGAGAACTGCCGTCTCCAAGTCCCAGGGCACGTACACAAGAATGCTCAGCAACACCAGTTTTAAGCAAAAGCAAAGATATTTTATTTAACAGGTGGAAAATACTTAAATTAGGCTTCAGGAGGGGAAAAGGCCAAAACAATAAACAAAAAGGTCCTCTGACAAGGGTTTTAAGAAATAACTTGCCTATCAAAAGAAAATGAAATAAATACAGAGATACTTCCCTGACTTCCTCTCTAACACAAACACAGGAGAAAAAAGGTAATTTCTAAAATAAATGGCATCCACCTCCCTACAAACTTTTTCCACTTAAGCAATTACAAACAAAAACTGAAACACTCTACTATGGACACTTTTTACAACTTTACCTTAACACTACAGGTAACGCAATCAACAAACACTTAGGTAAACAACAACAGCGCTGGGACTGGAAGATGGTAGCTGTAAGGACGGAACATCTCAGCCTCTCTCCCTGGACTGCAGTTCTGCAAGTTCCTTTATACTCCAGCTAACAAGCTCAAACAGGAGTCAGGTGGCACTCATTAGCCTGTCAAGCAGAGAGCAGGAGGAGCAAGAGAGACAGGAACACAGTATACACACACAAGAAACACAATTGTTAGTTAAATCATACAATATAGAATAACTTATGTCCCTATGGACGTAACAACTTAAATACACCTCTTTTATCAGGAGTTTCACATTCACTCAGTTGTCTGCTTTTCAGAAATCCAAATCAGTTACATCGCAAAATGAATCACATATATTCAGATCGGTTCACAAATCATTTGATTCAGATCGGGACTTTGTAGCGCGGAGCGCGAATCGTTTGATTCAGATTGGGACTTCGGAGCACATATCGCAAATAATTTGATTCAGATCAAAACTTCAAAGTGCATATCGCAAATCGTTTGATTCAGATCGGGACGTCGGAGCGCGGAGTGCAAATCATTTGATTCAGATTGGGACTTCAGAGTGTGTATCGAAAATCATTTGATTCAGATCGGGACTTCAGAGTGTGTATTGAAAATCATTTGATTCAGATCGGGACTTCGGAGCACAGATCGCAAATCATTTGATTCAGATCGGGACTTCAGAGTATGTATTGAAAATCATTTGATTCAGATCGGGACTTCAGAGTCGCAAATCATTTGATTCAGATCGGGACTTCAGAGTATGTATTGAAAATCATTTGATTCAGATCGGGACTTCAGAGTGGGTATGGAAAATCGTTTGATTCAGATCGGGAATTCGGAGTGCATATCACGAACCATCATTTCAGATCGGGACTGAGCACGTATCACAAATCTTTCAATTTGTGCGGATCGCGAATCATTTGATTCAGATTGCAACTTCGGAGAACATATCGCAAATCATTTGATGTGGATCTGATCTTTGGAATGGGTTGCCGAATCTTATGATTTAAATCAGAACTTCAGAGAGGGCTTGTGAATCATTTCGCAAATGAAAAGATTCGTGACACGTGCTCCGAAGTCCCGATCTGAAATGATGGTTCGTGAATCATTATTTAGATCGGAACTTCAGTGCGCGGATTGCAAATAATTAGATTTTTTTTCTTTATTTAAATACGTTTAACATCACTGCACAATAAGAACATACAGTAACATACAGACACACAAAACACATGATGCCAGTTTCGCAATTTACATAATTAATAGTTCAGAAGTTACATAGATTAAAGGATATAAAATCCTGCCTTCAACAGATTTTTCTAAATACCTAATATTATCTTCACACGCGCAGACACACACACACACACACACACACACACACACACAAAGTTATATATTGATCTCCAATCTCCTCTCCTCCAATCCAAAAAATTAATAAAAGGTGACCACAATTCCAAAAAAAGACCTAATGCTCTTCCTAGCTACAGCAGCCATCCGTTCCATTACCATGTGCTCTAGTAATAAATTCAGCCAATGGTTAATATTTAATGATTGCTTAGTTTTCCAATGTTGGAGAATAGCTTTTTTTTTGTTGCTAAAATCAGAGCAATGTAGACCAATTTCACATAATGTGGTGCAACATCTTTCTCCAAACCTAATCCTAACAAACAAAACGAATATACAGTATATATATATATATATATATATATGTATATATATATATATATAGGTAATAAAATAAAACCTATATTGTTTTATAGGTAATAAAACAAATATAAATATTTCTATATTTGTTATATATATATATATATATATTTTTTTTAATAAAAATGATAATTGCATAAAGATGATTATGCCAGGCTTTGTACTACATTACTACATTATCTTTGTGTGTATGTGTATGTCTGTGTGATATTACAACAACTTACAAGAACTTTAAAATAACTCTTATATAATGGATGTTTTAAATTTCTATAACAGTACATTTTGTCCTTATCGTCATCTGAAATGTCTCTCAAATTTCTCTCAAACACAGAAGCAGAGCTTTAGTCCTTGAGTAACATCCTTTGACTCCCAGCATGCACCCTGGCCTGAGTGTTTGCATGTGTGTGGGCCGCAGTATGACACACTCACAGTGTGTGACGGGGAGGTGTGAAGGTAAACTGTGAGATGTTGTTGTACGAGCTTGTGTGTATAATGTGCTGGTTATGAGTGTGTATCAATGAAGCCTATTATCAGTGAAGCACCAGATCTACACTGGACTACAAGTGATGACCAACGCAGAACCAGAACTGTGCAAAAGTAACAAAAATGCAGTAAAAAAAAAAAAATACATTTCTATATTTGTTAATAAAAATACATTTATTTATATTACCACAAACTACATAGGCCCAATTATGTGCAAAATTAGTACCAGATCTGTTAATGGGTAAATAAAAAATAACATAGTGTCAGATTAAGGAACACATTTTAAAAAAGAAAAAAAAATCTATTTTAATTATTTTTAATTATTATAATTATTTTAAGTATTTTATTAAATTCACTTATATATATATATATATATATATATATATATATAATATATTATATTATATATAAATTCAAAATAATTGAAATCTAGTTTAGATATTTATAGAATTTTTATAGTATAATATTAAAATATAATAAATTATGCAGATTTTATATATATATATATATATAGCAATATATTGAATAATAAAAAAAAAATATTTACTGCATATTTTATAATATTTTAAAATTATTAATATTACATTATATGAACATAGGCAAAATATCCTGTTTTCCATCCTCACGCGAAAGACAAATGTTTTTATTATACATTTTTTAATTTTAATTTATTTATTAATATTTATTTTTAATTTTTATAATTATTTTATTGATTATTAATTTATTGAATTAATTGATGAATTTGTGTGTATTCATATATATATATATAGATATATATATAATAAAATATGCAGGTAATAAAACAATAAATAATGAATTTGTGGGGGGGTTGGTGTGTGTGACTTATTTATTTATATGAAAATGATGATTCTAATGAATTCATGAGCAGAAGCAAAATGTGCTGTTTTCCATCCTCACTAGCAGCTCCTCTCAGACTGTATGAGGAAGTCTCTTGGCGTCGTGCTGACGCTGAACTCATTACTATGGCAACTGATGTAGATACATGGGATGTTGGCTATACTGAACAAACGGATCCGACTTCATCACTAGCAAAGCAACAGTGCAGACAGTCAGTCCTGAAGATCAGAAATGAACAGCAAATGGCTTTGGGTGCAGAACGTCACAGGTTTGCATCTGTGTTCATTTAACACACATCATTCAGATCATTAGAGACAGTCAGACAAGACTGAACGTGTCTGTGAGCAGCTGTGCACACATTACTAAAACAATCAAATCAGCAAATATCAGTCCTCCGACGTCTGATATAAAACACATCTCACATCTCACTTCAGTCAAGAGAATGGCTTCCTGTGACTGAAACACACCGATGTGTCACCACTAAGAGAAGAAACCGATAGCTGAACGTTACGAATACAACTTAAGACAAAAATCCAGTCAAATCTATATTCAGTTTGCTCAAACACTTTGTTCAAATGTTTTAAAAGCTATTTCACAGCGTATGGAACACAATATTGCACTGAACTGCTCTGAATGTCATTGAAATAAAAAATAAAAATAAATACATTTTAAATAATACATTTTTAATAATAAATACATTTTAAAAATTTCTTATAATAAGAATGCATTAAATTGATCAAAAGTGACAGAAAAGACATTTATAATGTTGCAAACGATTTCTATTTCAAATAAATGCTGCTCGTTTGAACTTTCTGTTCATCAGTGAATCCTAAATAAAACTTTTTCCACAATAATATGAAGCAGCACAACTGTTTTCAACATTGATAATAATCAGAAATGTTTCTTGAGCAGCAAATCAGCATATTAGAATGATTTCTGAAGGATCATGTGACACTGAAGACTGAAGAAATGAAGCTGAAAATTCTGATTTGATCACAGAAATCAATTACATTTTAAAATATATTCACATAGAAAACTTATTTTAAATTGTACTAATATTTCACAATATTTTTAACACATAAATGCAGCATTGGTGAGCATAAAATACATCTTTCAAAAGCATTTTTTAATCTCAAAATTGCATTTTTTGTTTTTTTATTAATTTATTTATTTATTTTTTGTAAATGTTTTGTGAAACATATTTTTCTGAAAAATAAAAGTCACTGGTCTGACATTTTGTTCTCATCCCTGTATGTGTTGTTTTAAGAGGGGAATGACCCTCAGAGCAGACGGATCAATAACAGCGTCAGACTCAACATACGGCCACATGTGTTTCACAGAGGAAGACGAGCTGTTTAGGGTTACATTAGATTAAGCCGTCCGGGAGAAGCCCATAACTGTGTCAGGACTGAGAGCATCACAAGACCATGTGATTTATAAATGATACGGTTGTCATGGCAGCGGCCTAGATCACGCCAAGACAGCGGAGCGGCGAGCTAGAGGAAAAAGATGATTAAGGCCAAGAATAAATAATCAAAGTTTCAGATTATGAAGGGAAAAAATATAAAAATAAATATTATTTAAATTCCTTTAAATTATTGTAATTATTTATTATTTTATTATCTGCATATTATTTTCAACATTCAAAATATTTTACAGATAAAACATTGTCTGAATAAAATGTATGTCACATTTGCCACTACAAAATATGAAATTATTTTGAATTAAATAATTATAAAAATGTACAATAATCATTATTTTCTTATTTTAATATTATATTTAACCTTTACAATATTTTACAGTTAAAACATTGTCTGAATAAAACATGAGTTGCATTTGTCTGTATAAAAGTTGCTGTTACAATGCCAGACAAATAAAAACATATTTTAATGATTTAATTATTTACTGGTCTTTTTATGGGTAAATGACAAATAAAAAAAGTCTCAGATTATGAAGGAAAGGATAGGAAAAAATTATTCCAGTTATTTAAGTAATTAATTTATTATTTTATTATCTGCATAATATATGAAGGAAAAATGATTACAAACAAATATTTTACATTATTAAAATGTATTAATTATTTTATTATTTGCATCTTATTTATAAATTACATTTTGGGAGAAAATTATAAATCTGATATGGTTTCAACTACTAGCCTCTCTTCAATCAATCAATCAATCAATCAATCAATTTCTGCATTTCTTATTTTTTATATTTTTATGTTATGGATAAAAGGATTTGCTAAAATAAATAAGTAATAGTGATGCCTGCAAACACCACTAAAAAGAAAGCAAAACCAAAATGATGATGTTATGATGATAAATAAATTGAAGTGCTAAAATTACTAAATCTAAAAGTTAAATACAAATAAATTAAATAGAAATATATATGTTTTAAAAAGTAGTAAAAATGACAAAAGCACAATTATTAAATTACTAAGACTTAAAATTAAATTAAAATGAAAACTGAAAATATAAAAATAAAGGTAAATTCCAAATATAAATAAATACTATTCTATTAATACTATTAATAAATAGTATATACAGAATACTAGAATAACCCTTTTTCCAGAACAACTACACTGTTTCTGCAGTAAGTCATCAAAGTCTCAAACACAGGAACGATATTTCTTCCAGTTCAACTAAAACACGGAACAAAAAAATCAACAGCAAGGTCAAGGGCTTGATGCGTGTAGTAATAAAAACATATTCCTTGAATGCACTATAAAAGAGTCTGACAAAAGTGTGAATGTAATAAATTGATGAAAAAGGTTGAAAGAGTTGTTTTTGAATGGCACCGACCTCAGTCAATGAAATCTCAGTAGATCAGCAGGTGTATAATACAGTCCTGGCCTTCATAACAAGCAGTTTCACTTCCTTTAGCACCAACCGTAGGGAACTGCACATTAGTTCAGCAGTCGATGTGAGCGACGTGCCACATCCTGCTTCACACACACAAACACAAGCAGCTTCCTGTCACTGGCCACACCAGCTGGAGTTCACTGATAGCTGCCGCAGCCTCACATACAGCTCAACACTGCCACATCAACTCACAATCAACAAGATGCTCAGACACATTCATGCAGAAAGCACTAATTGATCTGTTGTCTTCATATTTTACAATATTTTCAGTATTTGATTACAGGTTTTGGCTGATCAGCTGATATGTGCACCAGGGCCTAAAACAAGAGCTGAATTTAAAAGGAAGGCACTTCCCGTATGGCAAAAAAAGGCCAAAATATATTTGAAATATATGCTAAATATGTGTTGTAAACAATGAAACTCAATGAAATATATTTTTGAAAATGAAAGTTTTAACTTTTAACTTTCATATACCAAAATATATTTCAAAAGGTATTTCAGGGGCAAGAAAATTAATTTAAAATCTTTAAAGGTAAAACAGTATAGATGACAAATATAAAATAAAATATATTTAAAATATTTTAATTTTAAAATATAGGGTAAAATATATTTTTGAATGCTGTAAAACACACACACACAGTCTTTTTTATTTATATATATATATATATATATATACAGGTGCATCTCAATAAATTAGAAAAAAAAGTTCATTTTTTCTTGTAAGTTATTTCAAAAAGTGAAACTTTCATATATTTTAGATTCATTACATGTAAAGTAAAACATTTCAAAAGTTTTTTGTTTTAATTTTGATGATTAGAGCTTACAGCTCATGAAAGTCAAAAATCAGTATCTCAAAATATTAGAATATTTACATTTGAGTTTCAATTAATGACCATCCCTACAGTATAAATTCTGGGTATCTCTTGTTCTTTGAAACCAGTCGCGTAGCTACGGGTGGGCCCAGGCCCACCCACTTTCATCTGTGGCCCACCCAATGAGAAGTTGGTAATTTTCCAAATGGATGTAATTTATTAAACGATACTAATAAACGTCTTATTTCACTGTAATTTTAGATATTTATTAAAAAATATGAAACGCTTGCTTTCATGGTCAATTACAGGGTGTTTCTTAGTTTTCCCTCTTCCTATAGGTGCATCACGCTTGTCAAAATGATGATGATTCGTCCGTTTCTGTTAGTCCCACCCACAACGTTATGTTTATGACATAAGGATATAACAGTAAAATGCGCGCGTTTGTGGAGTTAAATTTGAAAATAGCCGAGTTGAGCAATCATAAATCAGATAAATTCTTGAAAAAGTAAAAGTCTTAACAATAGGTTCAAGGTTCAAGGTTCTTTATTATTCGTCACATACACAATCATACAGGGTATAATCAGTAGTGAAATGTAGGTCAGGACAGGTCCGCTCAATGGACAGTGCAAAAAAATAAAATAAAAGATGATACATAACACAAGAGAGTATATATAAATATAGGTAAGAATAAGATAAAAAAATAAGTAAAAAATAAAATAAAATAAAATAAGGAGTAAAATGTGCAATGAAATAAAATGTGCAATACAGTCTACTGTGGATTTAATAAATATTAATATAAACAGGGATGTGCAAGAGGAATGTGCAAACAGGTTGTACCGGGTATGTACACATAGCAGCACGGTTACCGGGGTGATTTGAGTCCTTGATTATTTTTGCAGCTCTGCTTTTGCAGCGTTTGAGGTAGATGTCCTGCAGAGAGGGGAGGGCAGACCCAGAGATGCGCTCAGCTAAGCTCACGACTCTCTGCAGAGCTTTGCAGTCCTGATTTGTGGCGTTACTGTACCACACTGAGATGCACTGAGTCAATACACTTTCTATGGCCCCTGAATAGAAAGTTTTCAGGATTGCTGGTGAGACCCTGAATTTCCTCAGCTGTCGCAGATGGTACAGTCTTTGCCTGGCTTTCTTGACCTGTGTTTGAATGTGTACAGTCCAAGTCAGGTCCTCGGAGATGTTTACACCGAGGTACTTGAAGCTGCTCACCCTCTCCACAGGGGTCCCGCTGATCATAAGAGGAGTGTAGGGCCGCTGCTGTCTCTTCCTGAATTAAATCCGGACCGTCTACAAATGAAACCTGCCAGTCCACCCGAGGGTGCTGGATTTATTGATCGGAAACTTCTGAACCAAGCGTGTTTGAAACATCATATTAGCATAGGTACAGTGTTTGATCCACTAAAAAGATGCGTCCTTTGTGGAAAGAAACACATAAACTTTGTGCTAGATCCTGGTCGCTACAACATTTTTGTATATTTTGAAACATATTCAAATATATATTTGATAATATACACATTTTATGGCTTGCATTTTCTGCCCCATATTCAAGGAACACTTGAATGGAAAACACTTGAATATAAAAAGGAAGCTAATAATGTGACTAACTAAGGTAAGTTAAGGGTAATATCAATCAGTACTAAGTTTCACATGACAAAGAGTCACATGATTCAAAGTTTCTTTGACTGCACGAGTTGACAACTAATGATATGACTCAGTAATAATGACTAATTCCGTCCAGAAATGTAGACTTCCGTCAAATGTCAATGCAATGGCTTGGAGACTTGAGGCTGACCTGACTCTTGAACTCTTCAGTACCAGTCCAACACCACCCCAGAAAGCACATACATATAGGCAAAAATCAGATGTTTTTCGTTTGACACAGACTAGATTCATTTGAATTGTTAAACGCAACAGATTAAAGTCACTTATAGTGGTCTGCACGGTCCTCTAGCGGTCAAACTCTAGAACAACATGCCAACACCAGCTCAGAAACTGATCCAAAATATTTTTGATTTAATATATTGAAACAATTCAAAATGTTAATAACCACCAAATAATAAAAAAGTTTTTTGCAAGTGTAGCTTTTGTAATTCAGTACCAGGTATTACAGGGACAGGTACTGAAACATTCTCTCCTCTGTCCCCCTCCACCGCCGCCCACCAATTCTATAACAGCTGACGACTTTGCCACTTTTTTCACAGACAAAACTAGAACAATCAGTAACCAGTTCTCACCTCCACACACACAGGACCTCCAACCAACCACATCCACTGCTCAAACTCCCATCTTCTCCTTCTGTCCCCTCACCGAGGCGGAAGTATCCAAACTTCTCCTCTCCTGCCATCCTACAACATGTCCTCTTGACCCAATCCCCTCTCACCTTCTCCAAGCAATCTCTCCCACACTCTTACCGGCACTCACACACATTATCAACACATCTCTCTGCACTGGCATCTTCCCCACAGCGTTCAAGACTGCGCTACTCTCAGTCACTGAAGCCCTGCGAATTGCAAAGGCCGATTCCAAATCATCAGTCCTCATTCTGCTGGATCTTTCTGCTGCTTTTGACACTGTCAATCATCAGATCCTCCTGTCCACCCTCTCATCGCTGGGCATTACTGGGATTCCACTTCGCTGGTTTGAATCCTATCTCACTGGTAGGTCTTTCAGGGTGGCCTGGGGAGGAGAGGTATCCAAAGCACATCAACTGGTCACTGGGGTTCCTCAGGAATCGGTTCTTGGACCCCTCCTCTTCTCCACATACACTACATCACTGGGACCCATCATACAGGCACATGGCTTCTCCTACCATTGCTACGCCGATGATACACAGCTCTATCGCTCTTTTCAACCAGATGATCCAACGGTAGCTGCACGGATCTCAGGCTGCCTGGCGGACATCTCGGCATGGATGAAAGAGCATCACCTACAGCTCAACCTGGCAAAGACTGAGCTTCTTGTCGTCCCTGCCACTCCGACTCTACAGCATGACTTCTCGATTCAGTTAGGCACATCAATAATTACCCCATCAACTTCGGTCAGAAATCTTGGTGTAATCTTTGATGACCATCTGACCTTCAAAGAGCACACTGCAAAGACTGCTCGATCTTGCAGGTTTGCGCTACACAACATCAGAAAAATCAGGCCCTTTCTGACAGAGCATGCTGCACAACTTCTTGTCCAGGCCCTTGTCGTTTCTAGGCTGGACTACTGCAATGCTCTTCTGGCTGGACTTCCATCAAACACAATCAAACCTCTACAAATGATTCAGAATGCAGCGGCACGACTGGTCTTCAACGAGCCCAAAAGAACCCATGTTACACCTCTCTTCATCTCATTGCACTGGCTACCAGTGGCAGCTCGCATCAAGTTCAAGACACTGATGCTTGCATACAGAACGACCACAGGCTCAGCACCCTCCTACTTCCACTCACTATTACAAATCTACATCCCCTCCAGAAGTCTGAGATCTGCTAGTGAGCGACGCCTTGTGGTACCATCACAGAGAGCCTCAAAATCACTCTCCAGAACATTCTCATTCACCATTCCTGGATGGTGGAATAATCTTCCCACCCCTATCCGGAATGCTGGATCCCTGTCAATCTTCAAGCAACAACTGAAAACTCATCTCTTTCGGCACTACTTGACTTCATCCTAAACTTGTTCTTAAAAAAAAAAAAAAAAAAAAAAAACTTTCCCTTTATCTTTCTCTCCTTCCCTTGCTAGCTTGTACTTATTTGAACAATGACTGAGACTTGGTGTTACGAGCACTTCCTCTGTCTGATTGCCTCTTCAAGATGAATCGCTTTATGTACTCCCCAATTGTAAGTCGCTTTGGATAAAAGCGTCTGCCAAATGACTAAATGTAAATGTAAATTACAAAATGCCAAACAACCACCTACAAAAATATTTTATACATAAAAATACATATCTTTTTTATTATATTAATACATATAAAAATGAAATTACTGTAATAAAAACTAAAAATTATTTATTGATGTTTTTCAGGTGGGTGTCGTTGATTTTTTTTACCATATATTAATGGACTAATTAATAATATTAATTATCTTGTTTATTATGTTATTTTGTTATTTGCCTCAGAATCAAATAATTAAATGGATCTTTACAAGATTCTCATAAGATACTTTTTATTTAATTTAATTTATTTTGTGTGTGTTGAATGTGCATTCTAATTAAAACAAATGAATGGGCTAAGTAATAATATTTACTTATTTATAATGTTATTTTGACATTTGCATCAGTGTCAAATAATTCAATTCTTAAAAAAAAACCTTTACAAGATCCTCATAAGATACGTTTATTTATTTATTTTGGTTGTGTTGAAGGTGCATTCTAAATGAAAACAAACCCAAGCCAAACATTTTGTTCTGTGCCATAAATACATATATGATTCATTTAAATATACATCATGCATCTAATCAGACTCAAACATCAACTAACCTGTTGTTTATATGCAGATTTTTGTTCACCTCTCACAATATTTATGATTTAATTTTGTGATTGTAACAGCTATGGAACCATCACCTGCTGCACAAATGAGGCCACACGCTGCTGCCACATTAAGAGGCTATTTAATCATTTATGAATAATATAATTACCATTAGCAATCTGCCATTTTCTTTCTCATACAAAGGTATGCAAAATTCACAACTGAAGAATTGGCTGCATGTAATGGATGTGAATTTGAATCTGAATGACAGGAAGTGGAATTTACTAAACTGCAATTCAAAAAAATCAATGAAGGTAATGCATTCTGATAAATAAAGTTCCACCTTGATCCACAAAAATGAGTTTATTAAATATGCTAAAACACATATAAATACTAAATATAGATCTACGATTTCTTTGCATTTCAATTCACTTTACTTTGCTTTCCTTGCAGTCAAATTTGAATTGCAGTTCTGCGTCCTGCTTGCTACCTCAATTCAAATCAAATTCAAATTCAGGGGTTGAATTGGAATTTTAAATGCATTATCTATTCAGTTTCGAATGATGCATAAGCCTGTCTACAGTAGTAAAGACACAAAAATATTTTCTTTCACTGAGCTTCAAGCAGCAAGCATGTTTACAAATGACACATCTGAATTCACTCAGTCATATATCCATGTCAAGAAATGCCACATTTCCAGCTGATGCATGTGTGCACTAAAAACATGCTTCACACGAGTATGATATTGTGCAAACAATATTGTTACACAGCATTGTATAACACCAGTACTGTTTGGCTTTTCATCCAAAAGCTACAACCAAATGCCTGGAGGTCTCATTATACTAAATGATAAATCGAAACAACAAAACAGTTTAAATAGAGTTAGAGAGATACACAGTTGCAGTTCCAATTGGTCACAGCAGATAGCGCTGTCATGTCTTAGGGCTCTTAAAATACTACAATACACTGTCATCTGAGAGTGATGAAATGATAAAACAGTAAGATAGTTCAAGCAGCAGAAACTTGTGTCACACACATTCAAAGCATCAACATGTTTTTCTCTCTTTTATTTGACATACAGTCATTCTGTCTGCTTTGCCAGCTGAGGTAAATTAAATCAAATCACTGTTTGATTCATGTTAATAATAGAGTACTTATGGGTCTCATTCAGAAACATCGTGTCAACATTCAGACAACAACAAAGAGTCGTGCAGCTTCTTGCTCACTCTAGAGAACCGATATAGACTCAGTCCTGTTTTCAGTTGTGATTTTGCTGAACCTAAGGCAACATGAAACTTAATCATATACTCATATTATGCAAATAAACCTACATATTCTGCCTGTGGCTAAAATATTAATTGCTACAAATGTTTATATCATTGCTAATAATTGCTAAAAATTGTAGTATCATTGATATACTGTTATAGTTTTCATAAATATTTTGAATTATAGTTTATTTTTATATTTTCTGTCTTCAGTTTAATTTGAAATGTTTTTAGTAATTTTATTACTTTGTCATCTTAATAGTTTTTCTTTTATTTATTTTTTATTATTTTATACATTTTATTATTATTATTTTTTATTATTTTATACATTATTTTATTATTTTTTTATTATTATATACATGTTTTCAATTTTAAATTCCAATTTAAAGTATACATTATATATATATATATATATATATATATATATATATTGAGGTTAAACTAAATAAATTTTACATTACTTCAATATTTTGAATTCGATTTTATTTTTATTATTTTTATTTTCTGTTTTCAATTTAATTTTAGTTAGTATTAATAAGCTGATTTTCATTTTTAATCTTTTTAATATTAATTTTTTAATAGTTTTAGTTATTTTAGTATTTCAAATGCCACAACAATCCATATACATATATTTTTTTAATTTAATTTAATTTAATTTAATTTTCATTTCATTTATTATTTTATGTTATTTCAAGTAACAACAATGTTTTTCATGGTTTTAATTTTTAGTTGATTATATAAAACCTGGTATACGTGTTATTTTTGTATGGGTTTTTCACTTATTCATGTTGAAATCATGCAGACCAGGCGTTTCATCATAAGCTTAAGTAAATCGTAAACCATCCGTACTAATAGTTTCTACTTTGACTAAAAATGCTTTTGGGAAATGCAACCCAGCTTAAGAACCGCACTGTTCTTCTTTGTCTTATCAGACAAATGACCTTCTATCCAGTTGCAATTTATTAAAATGAAACAAAAGCATACTTGATGTCAAATTCAGACTACTGTTTTGGACAAAAATGGTCAAAACCTTCAGCACAAATCTGAGATCGATGTCCTGTGGATCTGATGCTTGTTATTTAAAGGTAATTCAGACTGTACAGAAAAACTTACATTATTTCAGTTCATACACCAAATGTGACCGTGGACCACAAAATCAGTCATAAGGGTATTTTTTTTATTATTATTGAGATTTATACATCATCTTTCTGAAAGATGAATAAATAAGCGTTCCACTGATGTATGGTTTGTTAGGACAGGACAATATTTGGCCGAGATTTGATAATCTGGAATCTGAGGGAGCAAAAAAATCAAAATATTGAGAAAATCGCCTTTAAAGTTGTCCAAATGAAGTCCTTAGCAATGCATATTACTAATCAAAAGTTAAGTTTTGATATATTTACAGTAGGAATTTTATAAAATATCTTCATGGAACATGATCTTTACTTAATATCCTAATGATTTTTGGCATGAAAGAAAAATCGATAATTTTGACCCATATTGTTGGCTATTGCTACAAATATACCTGTGCTACTTATGACTGCTTTTGTGGTCCAGGGTCACAAATACGAAAGTCTGAAAGATCTTCAAAACCTATTAATCTAAATAGACTTTTTAAATAGCTGAAAAATATAAAATTAGGTTTCTTTATTTATACCATGGTACACTGGCTTCAGTATCATGGTGTTCATCAAAGTATCATGAGACATTAGTGGCCCCCCCAATGGTACTAAGTACCATGGTATTCTAAGCTGTTTCAGAGAATACTACGGTATTACCATGGTACTTTTGTAAGGGGAAATCTACTGTGATTGGTGGAGTGCAGCACCATGTGGTTGTGTATGGGAGTATGGGAGTGTGTGTGTGTGTGTGTGTGTGTGTAAATGGCTCCTCCTGCCACTGAAAACCGAAATCGGAGCGCCTGGACAGTAAAACCGCTTCCCCTGAGCTCAGACCAAGCAGATTCTCAGTGCAATGCACTTTAGACTTTTGTTTACATTTTCCGAGCTCAGCACAGTGTAAGGATCCAGAGGAAAGGGCTGCAGCGGTGTGTGTTTTGACCAGAAACCCGTCAAATGAACTCCGTCAGAGCGACGAACCGTAGACCCCGGCGAGTGTCGAGGCCGCGCCCGGTGCCGCCTGACAGAAACAACGCAGAAAGAGGTGAATATATCTCTAACAAACACTAACCTGGGCTTTATTCATACCAGTCCCTCTTCTTTCAGAAGGCCTGTGTAGATTCCAGCAGCATTCGTGTTGTGTTGTTGTATTTTGAGGATATTTGTGTTAATGTTCATTCGCTAGGAAACACCGAGGCTTCTGATCCCCTCGCAGGCCGCGCTTTGTTTAACTGGGCTTGATTTGCTCTCCTGTCTACTATAAATCCCATTTAACGTGATATTTTGGACTAGGTACAATCCAGAACAAACTAGTCGTGATTCTAAATGCGTCATGAGTCTATACGGTGACACCGACGATGAGATATTCGTGACAAATGGCAGCGGTCAGTTGTTTTACAGCGCTGTGATGGTTAGCATCTGCTGTTAGCATCACAACAGCTAAGCCAACCAAATATAGCACAAACCCCAGTAAATATCACTGTCACAACAGTTATTCATTATATTATGTATTAAACCCTTTATTTAGGCCGTTTGCAGTCATTACATTTAACAAAACAGAACCAGAAGTATCGTGGAGATGCTATGTTTTTACCATAGTCATTTTTGATGTGCCTTAGAGTACTACGTATATGTAGTGGTACGTGAATATGATATATTTCAGTACCATTATTATAAACCCAATCACCAATGATTTTGGACATGTACTATAGTAATACTTTTCCTTAGATAGACGTACCACAGTAGTACCATGGTACAACGATGTGTCAAATGATAATACCATGGTACTTTGATTTATTCCATTGTACTGACGTTCATGTAATATGACATGTAATTGTCGTAATTTTATTTCCAAGAAACTTTTGTACTACCACAGTATGTCTAAGTATGTCACAGTATGCTTTTTTTAAGTGAGACTTCTGCCATATGGTATTGCCAATTGTTTGCACATTTACCATGGTAGCAGCGTGGTATTTTTGAGTATCATATAAATACCTTAATGTTTATTAAATGTAGGCTACCATAGTATTACCGTATGATACCATCACAGCCCTATGATTCCATTACAATACTTAATTTGTAGGGGTTATATCAAAGTACAACACTACTGTCAGGTTTTGTTTTAGATAATTACTATGGTAATTATTTTTTGGTGTCAAGGTTGTACCATGGTATTCTTTAAAGTAAACTATGAGTACCATGCGCTTACAAAAAGTACTGTGACAATGCCATAGTATACACATGATACTCCCAAGAACTTCCAGGAGCACCATAGTAAATGTCCAGAAACGTGGTATTATAATGGCACTTTTTTGTAAAGGCTTCCTCTTTGTTTTTTCTTTGGTTTAATTAGTCAGCTGTGTTGGATGTTGTAAACTTGACACCCTCACTGACTTGATTGTTGTTGGGGGTTGATTTGCTTGTTGATGAGTTGTAATGACTAGTTAACTGTTTCAATTCCCCAGCAAGGCTCTGGTGCTGATAGCTGGGTAATGAACCCCTCTGATGCATATATGCATGTATTCATTGTTGGGATGTAATATTGTTATGACAGAATAGTGCACTACTGCATTTCCAGGTTGGTTGACCACCCAATTGGTTGCCAAGTGTTTTCAAAGGCTGTTCGAACTCTCATGCACCTCTAGTCCTTTTGGCCATCCAGTCCAACAGCTATAAGAGTTTGGTAATTTACTTTGCAAATCTAACAGAGGGACAGCTTGTTTGAGATTCAGGCAATCAAACTCGAGAGCTGGTTGTACTAACCACATCTTAACTTCTAATTAGAGTGTAGTCATGGGACTAGAGCGAGACTGAAATTGAAGGACAGTTTCAGCACATAGAGAGAAGCTCTGGGTATGTAAATGAATGGCTGCTGTCACCTTATGGGAATGTTCTGTAATCAGGGCCGTGAGACGGGTGTTGCATTGAAAACATGCTTTAAACAGCCTTCTTTATGCAGGTGTTCAGTTGGACACAAGCTATATTTTTTAGTTGGATGCAGATGTCATTTCTTTACTCCGCATTGGCAGTGTAAAAAATGTGATAACTATTTGCAATCAAATTTTTATGATAGAGGTTGTTATTTAATATAATATAATAATAATAATTACAAAAAATAATATTAAACAATAAATATTAGTATTGAATAAAAAAGTAAGATTTAAGCCTTTAACTGTAAAATTAAAACACTAATATTTATGGCTGTCTTAATTGCTTGATTGTAAAATATTAAACCATAAAGTGTGTAAAAGAACACATTGCCACATTTCACTCTTAAACATGGAGTATTATTATTACTACTACTACTATTGGAATTTCTGAAACATGCAGTGCATATACTTGTGTAATTAGTTTGTAGCCTTTGTGATTGGATAATTGCACTAAGCCATATTACGATTTCTGTTTTATTTCGATTCATTGTGGAGCCCTAGTCAGTATGTCCCATAATTCCCTTAATTTATAACCAAAATCCAAAACATTGAGGTCATTTTCAAAAGATCTTTTAACAGCAGGTGCTTTACTGTGCAGAATACTTCCTGGAAAACTTTAAAAGCTGAATTTACTGTTGTGTCAGAAGTGTTTATTGCATTGGTGTCACATCTTTGGGGTTTGTGAGTAATGGCAATGATGCTACTGTAACTCTCACAAGGCGTGTTAAGGTGAGTCTGGCACATATTTTTATTTGGACTGCTCCGCTGGGGCACTGCAAGGGAATGTTTGGAAATAAGCTGGAATGTATCTTTCTTACGAAAACTGGGTCAAAACTGCAAAGCTTTAAAACAGGATGGGCCAGAATTGGACTGAGAGATAGCGATAACTGAGAGGGTGTGTGTGGTGTTTAGTGACAGCTAGGTTTGCAACCGAGTTCTTGCTTAAATTGAGGTGTAAAGTTCACATTAGGGGCTTGGTAACTACTAGTTAGATGTTTCTACTATCTCCAGTGGTCAGCTTTTGTGTTTCTACTATAGAAAGCAAGACCATGGGTTCAATTCCCAGGGAATGCATGAACCAATGAAATGTAAATCTTCACTGCAATGTAAGTCACTTTAGATAAAAGCTTCCTCCAAATGCATAACTGTAAATGTAGCTCAAACAGTAGAGCATGGTGCTTGCAATGCCAAGGTTATGGGCTCAATTCTCTCAGGGAATGCATGAATTGATAAAATGTAAACCTTTAATGTATTGCAAGTCACTTTGCATAAAAGTGTCTGTCAAATGCATAAATGTAAATGTAGCTCAAAGAGTAGAACACGGTGTGGTGATTGCAACGCCAAGGTCATGGGTTCGATTCCCAGGGAATGCATGAACTAATAAAATGTAAACCTTCAATGCAATGTAACTCCCTATGGATAAAAGCTTCTTCCAAATGCATGACTGTAAATAGTAGCTCAAACAGTAGAGCATGGTGCTTGCAACGCCAATGACATGGGTTCGATTCCCTGGGAATGCATAAACTGATAAAATGTGTACATTAAATGCAATGCAAGTTGCTTTGGATAAATACAGAAATTTGCACAATGCATAAAATAAGAAATGTTTAAAATTATAAAATGTAAACCTTCAATGCAATGTAAGTCACTTTGGATAAAAGCATCTGCCAAATGCATGAACGTAAAACTGTTTATCAATAACTTTATTTTCCACTCAAACTCGTATTAATGCTGATGAACTGCTGCTGTAACGAACCAGTAAAGCTCCACTTTGTATCACAAGCTTCATTAAGTCAAATACCTTCAGCCGATAAGATCTAAACTCCATTCAGCTTCTATTCATGTGTGTCCTGTAGGGGGTCATGTATGTCTTTGAAGCTTAGCGGCTGTAGTCTGAAAAGAATATTAATAAAAGGTGGGGCGATCGAGTCTTGTAATTCAGACGTTACAGATTGTTTAAACGCTATTCAGTGAAGCTTAACATGCTGTCAGGCGTATTCCCAGCATGAGATTTTCTCAAGAAAATGGACTTTGATCGAAGCTCTTTTAGTCAGTAGGTTAAGTGGGATTTACAAGGTTACTATTTTTTTTCTTTTCTTTTTTTTCTTCCTGGTTGTGGAGGAATGGATTTAAATGGGGGAAAAAGTGTGGCTTAAATATCTGAAAGCAACAAAATATTTTATTAAAATCAAATTGGCATAATTAGAAAATTGTGTGAGATTTTATTTAGTCCCATGACCTGTGCACCTTTTCTGCACTGATTATGTGGTAGAATTTTCTGAATTGATGTAAATACGATAAAATCTGAGGGTACTACACTTTTTGGTAGCTCAAGGCTTATGTTATTGTTGTTGTTATTATTGTTATTCTTATTTTTAGATGAAATGCTGTATTTGTTAATATTAATTGTAGTATTTAAATATATGTAATATTATATGTTAATATTAATATATTATATTATGATGACTACATTTATAAACATATGCACACACACACACACACACACACACACACACATAAATCCAATCAAATATTACAGTAATTTTTACATTTATATGAGAAGACTTTCTACATTTTCATATAATTTATATATATATATATATATATATATATATATATATATATATATATATATATATATATATATATATATATATATATAGGGCTGTCACGATAACCGCAATATCACAAGCAGAGGAATGCGACAACCGCAGCAACCTTAATATTTGCGTGTTTTCTTTTTTCGTAAGGTTATGCTCTTCTCGTTTCGCGCATGTGTACTAAATATTTAATAAGTTAGTAATGATAACAATTTTTTACAATGGTGATTTGTACAGAGTCTATGTAGATTTGCACTTAACAAGCCTAAACGGACAGCGAATGAGAGAGAGATCGACTGAGCGCGTGCGATTACTTGCATCTATCCTTCAGGCCGAGACGAGTCATGTATTTGTGAAAATAGGTTGTCATGTCCAAGGAAAGTGAAATCTCTGTCTTAGCATTGACACATTGCAGGTAAGCTAAGCCTTTAAATGTGGTGCTCAAAGTTAAAAGGATTTCAACAGTGTGTTTCATTACGTCTCTCTTTGAATGAATCAGCTTTTGAACGTGTGGTTGCATGAATGGTTTTAAACAATGTCTTAAAACCTTTTAACAATGAAACTGCACTCACCATCAACCCGTCTAGAATGCACAGGTGAGATATCAACAGAAAGTCTCATGTCCAGTCAGATTCGAGGATCAGCACTAGGTTAACAATAACCTAACAATCTTATCGTCAGGTTTATGTATGGACCATTGTTTTGTCATTCTCTTCTGTTTCCTTCACTTCCTGTTTCAACGCTATTTAGTTTCGGTTTAATTGGTTTCTGAATATGACCTCGTTACATCGTAATATATTCACACACAGATGTGGCGATAATACCACATAGCATGCTATTGAGCCACTCAAAATTACCGCAATGGAAATTCCTTCACCGCACAGCCATATATATATATATATATATTTTAGTGCTGTCAAAGTTAACACGTTAATAACATGCAGTGTTTCCCACACATAGACTTTACCTGGGCGGGCCGCCCAGGTATATTAACGGCCGCCCAAGTATATTTGGTGACACATTTTTGTTTTTATTACTATTATTATCATCTCTTACACTTTTTTTAATCCGCCCGAGATAATGAAACCATTCGCGATCGATTAACTAGTTGAAAATCTCCCCTCGCCCGACGCGTTTCGTACTGCTCGTTCTGTGTGCTCAAGAACTGTCCACACTCACACAGACAAGCTCTCTCTCTTTATTTGTGGCGGGCCGCAACAATATCCACCGCCCGCTGCCATCAGCTCCTGCATCTCACACACAAGAGCGCGACTTTAGCACAATATTTAGCAACTTTCAGACCCTTTTGGCGGCTTTTTTCCCACAACAGGTACATACTGACAAACCTAGAGACTTTTTTGAAAAAACCTTACTATCGTTCAGTTGGAAGATGTCTCCAGTACTGTCCCGCGAGCACGAGGTCTGACTTTCCTGGCGCAGTGTCGCATCTCTCTGTGTCTATTCTGTGCAGTGAGCGGCAGAGAAACAGAGCTTTCAGTTGGCCGTAACGCAGCAAAATCGTCAGTAAATCATTTACAAAACAGCGTTTCCAAGCACCTGTCGCTTACTGACTGTTTGGACTTTTAAATATGAACATAATTCGTCTGTTAATATGCGCATAGTCTGTTACTCAGACGCAGGCAGTGCGCTGAATGAGACAAAACAGTAATACAGCCAAAACCATGTTGCGATTATAAATCAGGATTTAAGGAGTATAGTGATAGTGATTCCTGGTTAACATGTAAAATGAATGGGTTTACTATTTATACTTGTTTTATGTATGACAACAGAAAATATAATGTGAACAGCTTTATTGGGCATTCAGTTGTATTAATTACAGTATGTGACATTTAGAACAGATCTTAAGTGCCAAAACTCGTCTGAACGCAAACTTGACGCAATGACGTCATGAATATGCAAATTAATATGTGACGTCACCTGCCGCCACAAGTCCCACAAAATCCTGTGGGAAACACTGTAACATGTTAACGCAAATTCATTTTAATGGCACTAATTTTTTTAACGCGCGATTAATGCAGCGCATATTTTCTGTTTGACCCGTGGTCTAACCCGTAGTTGGAGAAATGGAGATGCACAGTGTTGCCAACTTAGCAACATTGCAGACCCCTTTAGCGACTTTTTTCCCTTCAAAAAAGCACCCAAACCTAGTTTCTGAGAATCGCCGGTACTGCCACGCAAGCGCGAGGTCTTGCTCTCCCAGCGCGCGCACACCTCTCTCTCTCTCTCTCTCTGCGTCTGCTCAGTTTCTCTTCAGCGCGCGCACACCTCTCTCTCTCTCTCTCTCTCTCTCTCTCTGCGTCTGCTCAGTTTCTCTTCAGCGAGCGGCAGAGAGGAGCATCGCTTTAATTCAGTTAAACACAGATATTATGTTGCTTCTCTAATTTTACATGCAAGTATAGCCGAAATCACAGCACAGCTATTGTCTTTATCTTATGTGTATTTGATTTAATCAGACGACGGTGCGATTATCATGATTTTTTGTGCAGATTAACATCTTGGACGGGAGAGCTGGTTATGTAGTCTTAATGGGTCGCGTTTCAGTCACTTTCATATTCATTCCGTTGTCTGACAACAGAAACAGTTAAAATATACCAATGAAAACAGTTTTATTGAGAATTTAGCTTCATCAAAATACAGTATGTGGGCACAGAGAGGGAAACAAATGTAATAATAAATGTACATTTTGCATTTTCAGAAGAAGAGCTGCACTGTGTGCAAAAATGTAAACAGGTTTGTGTTAGGGCTGTGCGACATGGACAAAAAAAGAAATCGCGATTTCTTTGATCAATTTTGCAATTTCGATTTTAATCACGATTTTGACACACAGACATGCTTTACAGTCATAAATGCATTCAGTGTGAATTTGAAATGTATTTCCAAAAGAAAACCAATTAGAGCTTTATCAAAAAGCTGTAACATCTCTAGAACAGACATAAGGCGAAAAAAGAAATCCCGTGTCCAGGGTTTTTTTTTTTTTTTGCCATGCATTGGTCATAGAGCTCTTTGTAGCACTGCCTGGGGTGTTGAAATAGATTTGTTGCGCCAGGTTCATACTCCGTCTGCAGTGCGTAACTGCGTATACAGTATGTGTATGCGGTGAAGAAGCAGCACGGACTCATTTTGCTTTCGCACAGGATGCGTTTGCAGTCCACTCCTGATCTGCGGCGGTTTACCACAAACACAACATTTATCCATTATTTTGATTTCAAATCCAAATGTTGTTACTGCAAATGCTTTTCAGCATTGTGATTCTCTTTTATCAAAGTACAGTAATACAATCTTTCATAGACATTCACATTTAAACTCAATAAATATGAACTCAAACGAGTGCCATATGAATGAATGAATGATGCATTTATATAGCGCTTTATTGTGTATTGCTGTACACCCAAAGCTCTTTACAATCATTTGCCAAGGCAATCATATTGCCTTGTTTATCTAAAAGTGCACTTTTGCTTGTTTAAAATCTAGCCAAAAAGCCATGTGTTGACTGAAACAGTAGACTTTAATTATATGAATTTATGGTGTACTTACTACATTTCCGTGTCAATCCATGTTTATTTTTACTGCGAACAATGCGTTGTCACTCACTTTAATTCAGCGCGTGCAGCAAAGCAAGAATAGACTCCGTGCGGAAACGATCGCTGCATGACTGTTGCAGACGCACTGCTCCTGGAGCGCTCTGCCGGACTGCAACCGTGTGCAGTGTGAACACTCTGATCCGTTAACATGGGCGCTGAAAAAATACACACCGCATACGCACCACAGACGGACAATGTGTGAACCTGGCGTTACGTCTTTATGCCCGGTCTGTTCTGTCCTCACGCTCCATTTAGGCGCGCTGCATTCTGATTGAATCGGATAGCATACTGCGGGAGGTCGGGGGCGCGGGAAGAATCGTGCTATAAAGCGATTTAGAAATCGTGCACGCTCAAATCGTGATTTTATGACGATTTCGATTAATCGCACAGCCCTAGTTTGTAGGGGTGCAACGGATCGTAGATGATCCGTGATCCGTACGGACCAGTCCCCACGGTTCGGCACGCATGTGATTCGCGGATTAACTGATAAGTTTAACCACCATAGAGTGAAAGTTTATCATTTGCACGCGCTCCGTTTTCTGCGCTCAGCCGCTGCCGCACACACTGAAGCGCGCACACGCAGAGAGAGAGCGTGAGAAAGAGAGGCGTGATTTAGATACTGTGTTTCAGACAACGCCTCAACGGATGGATACATACACACACACACACGCACACACACACAAAGTTATGTTAAAATACCCATTTTGGCAAGTATTCTGGTAAACACAGTCAGTTATGTCTTAAGTTAACGTATACAGCCGAGAAAGAAACCGGATGTGTGTCAGTATTTGGTCCGTGCATTTAGTCTTAAAGAGACAGCAGCCTATAACACCTGCTTCTGTCTGCTAATCATCTGTATTTAACTTATGCAGTAAGCATTATTGTGTTTTACACTTAATTTTTACATTTCTGCACCTGAATACTAGAAGAAGAAGAAGAAGAAGAATTGTTTTTATTTGTCACATACACGATTATATAGAGAGTATATAAACGGCAGTGAAATGTATTCTCTGCATTTAACCCATCCTAAGTGAACACACACCCGGAGCAGTGGGCAGCCATGTTACAGCGCCCGGGGAGCAGTTGGGGGTTTGGTGCCTTGCTCAAGGACACCTCAGTCGTGGTATTGAAGGAGGAGAGAGCGCTGGTTATTCACTCCCCCACCTACAATCCCTGCCGGACCCGAGATTCGAACCCACAACCTTTGGATTACGAGTCCGACTCTCTAACCATTAGGCCACGACTTCCCCCGGTAACTACTGTTACTGTCTTTATTTATAATTTTATGTTGTAGGCTGGAATCTAATTAATTTGTGTAATTGTTCTTGGTTTATTACTGACTTTAGTAGTAAAGCTAGTAGTTTACACAACTTTTTTTTGCTGATCCGAAAAATGATCCGATCCGTGACTCAAAATCCGTAGTATGATCCGAACCGTGAGTTTTGTGATCCGTTGCACCACTACTAGTTTGTGTAAGTAAATTGCTCAGTGCAAAGAAAGAGAAGAAATGGGAACCTGGAATTTCGTTTTTCATGAGTCTAATAGACATGAACAAGTTCTTTGAAAAACATCTATGACCTTTGAAACATGTCTACTCTTCATGCTTTGTTGACTATGGTTTCAATAATAATAAACATACATTTGCATAAAGCATCCATATTTATCCATGCCCATGTTGATTAGAGTATTAACATTTTTGAAAAGTATTAATTTAAGGTACATTTAGAACAAATACAAATCTGTGATTAATCGCGAGTTAACTCATGACAATCATGCGATTAATCGCGATTAATTTTTTTAATCGATTGACAGCCCTAATATATACAGTGAGGAAAATAAGTATTTGAACACCCTGCTATTTTGCAAGTTCTCCCACTTAGAAATCATGGAGGGGTCTGAAATTGTCATCGTAGGTGCATGTCCACTGTGAGAGACATAATCTAAAAAAAAAAATCCAGAAATCACAATGTATGATTTTTTAACTATTTATTTGTATGATACAGCTGCAAATAAGTATTTGAACACCTGTCTATCAGCTAGAATTCTGACCCTCAAAGACCTGTTAGTCTGCCTTTAAAATGTCCACCTCCACTCCATTTATTATCCTAAATTAGATGCACCTGTTTGAGGTCGTTAGCTGCATAAAGACACCTGTCCACCCCATACAATCAGTAAGAATCCAACTACTAACATGGCCAAGACCAAAGAGCTGTCCAAAGACACTAGAGACAAAATTGTACACCTCCACAAGGCTGGAAAGGGCTACGGGGAAATTGCCAAGCAGCTTGGTGAAAAAAGGTCCACTGTTGGAGCAATCATTAGAAAATGGAAGAAGCTAAACATGACTGTCAATCTCCCTCGGACTGGGGCTCCATGCAAGATCTCACCTCGTGGGGTCTCAATGATCCTAAGAAAGGTGAGAAATCAGCCCAGAACTACACGGGAGGAGCTGGTCAATGACCTGCAAAGAGCTGGGACCACCGTTTCCAAGGTTACTGTTGGTAATACACTAAGACGTCATGGTTTGAAATCATGCATGGCACGGAAGGTTCCCCTGCTTAAACCAGCACATGTCCAGGCCCGACTTAAGTTTGCCAATGACCATTTGGATGATCCAGAGGAGTCATGGGAGAAAGTCATGTGGTCAGATGAGACCAAAATAGAACTTTTTGGTCATAATTCCACTAAACGTGTTTGGAGGAAGAAGAATGATGAGTACATCCCAAGAACACCATCCCTACTGTGAAGCATGGGGGTGGTAGCATCATGCTTTGGGGGTGTTTTACTGCACATGGGACAGGGCGACTGCACTGTATTAAGGAGAGGATGACCGGGGCCATGTATTGCGAGATTTTGGGGAACAACCTCCTTCCCTCAGTTAGAGCATTGAAGATGGGTCGAGGCTGGGTCTTCCAACATGACAATGACCCAAAGCACACAGCCAGGATAACCAAGGAGTGGCTCTGTAAGAAGCATATCAAGGTTCTGGCGTGGCCTAGCCAGTCTCCAGACCTAAACCCAATAGAGAATCTTTGGAGGGAGCTCAAACTCCGTGTTTCTCAGCGACAGGCCAGAAACCTGACTGATCTAGAGAAGATCTGTGTGGAGGAGTGGGCCAAAATCCCTCCTGCAGTGTGTGAAAACCTGGTGAAAAACTACAGGAAACGTTTGACCTCTGTAATTGCAAACAAAGGCTACTGTACCAAATATTAACATTGATTTTCTCAGGTGTTCAAATACTTATTTGCAGCTGTATCATACAAATAAATAGTTAAAAAATCATACATTGTGATTTCTGGATTTTTTTTTTTAGATTATGTCTCTCACAGTGGACATGCACCTACGATGACAATTTCAGACCCCTCCATGATTTCTAAGTGGGAGAACTTGCAAAATAGCAGGGTGTTCAAATACTTATTTTCCTCACTGTGTATATATATATATATATATATATATATATATATATATATATATATATATATATATATATATATATATATATATATATATATATATATATATATATATATATATATATATATATATATATATACTGATTATATATATATATATATATATATATATATATATACTGATTATATACATATAAATTATTTTTAATCACTTTTTAGCTTTTTTCCCCAGTTTAG
This sequence comes from Schizothorax lantsangensis, assembly GCA_027422415.1. Classification (NCBI taxonomy): domain Eukaryota; kingdom Metazoa; phylum Chordata; class Actinopteri; order Cypriniformes; family Cyprinidae; genus Schizothorax; species Schizothorax lantsangensis. Next base: position 31,947,317 of record CM049852.1, on the reverse strand, counting down.
TTCAATTTTACATTTTAAAACATTCCATATTCAAACATTTCATTATTCCGAATCGGAATACATAATATTAATATAATATAACATAATATTATAATGTTATGTTTTGTATGTACAGCGGGGAAAATAAGTATTTGACACATCAGCATTTTTATCAGTAAGGGGATTTCTAAGTGGGCTATTGACACAAAATTTCCACCAGATGTAGCCATCAAGCCAAATATTGAATTCATACAAAGAAATCAGAACATTTAAGTATACAAGTTGAGTCATAATAAATAAAGTAAAATGACACAGGGAATAAGTATTGAACACATGAAGATAACAAGGTGCAAAATGGCATAGAAAGCAAGGAGATCACCTGAAATCTGTCAGTATTGAGAGAGAACCCCTGCCCCCTATCAGTACTAATTGATATCAGCTGCTTTAGTCCTAATTGATGGCCTATAAAGGCTTCTCATTACCTAGGAGGCACACAGGAAAGACTTCATGATGGGTAAAAGCAAAGAACTCTCTGTAGATCTTCGTAATCTTATCGTTGAAAAGCATTTTGATGGGAATGGTTATAGGCGCATTTCCAGAATGCTGAATGTTCCTGTGAGCACTGTGGGGGCCATTATCCGGAAATGGAAAGAGCATCAGTTCACCATAAACCGGCCACGATCAGGTGCTCCACGTAAGATCCCTGTCCGAGGAGTCCAAAGAATAATCAGGAGAGTTCTCCAAGAGCCAAGAACCACTCGGGCAGAACTTCAGGAAGACCTTGCATAAGCAGGTACTGTTGTTTCAAAGAAAACTGTAAGCAATGCACTGAACCGCCATGGCATCCATGCACGCTCACCACGCAAGACTCCATTGCTGAACAAAAAGCATGTTGAGGCTCGGTTAAAGTTTGCGAAAGAGCATTTGGAGAAGCCTGTGGATTATTGGGAGACTATAGTATGGTCAGATGAAAGCAAAATTGAACTTTTTGGCAGTCATTCTACACACCATGTTTGGAGAAGAAATGGCACTGCCCACCACCCCAAGAACACCATACCAACAGTTAAGTTTGGGGGTGGAAGCATCATGGTTTGGGGCTGCTTTTCAGCAAGGGGTACTGGCAGACTTCATATTATTGAAGGCAGGATGAATGGAGAAATGTACCGGGACATTCTGTATAAAAATCTACTGCCATCTACCAGAAAGCTGAAAATGAAAAGAGGGTGGACATTTCAGCAAGACAATGATCCCAAACACAAGGCCAAGGACACAATGAAGTGGTTTCAAAGAAAGAAAATCAAGCTGCTTGAATGGCCCAGTCAATCACCTGACCTAAATCCCATAGAAAATCTATGGAGAGAACTGAAGATCAAAGTTCATAAAAGAGGCCCAAGGAACCTTCAAGATTTAAAGACCATTTGTGTGGAAGAATGGGCCAGAATCACTCCTGAGCAATGCAGACGACTGGTCTCTCCATACAAGAGGCGTCTAGAAGCTGTAATCACCAACAAAGGCTTTTCTACAAAGTATTAAATAAAGTGTTCAATACTTATTCCCTGTGTCATTTTACTTTATTTATTATGACTCAACTTGTATACTTAAATGTTCTGATTTCTTTGTATGAATTCAATATTTGGCTTGATGGCTACATCTGGTGGAAATTTTGTGTCAATAGCCCACTTAGAAATCCCCTTACTGATAAAAATGCTGATGTGTCAAATACTTATTTTCCCCGCTGTATGTATATTATATATTTATATATTATGTGTATTCTCTTAATTAATTTAAGGTCCTAAATTACGTGGTAACGATAAACAAATGACAGAAATCGTTTTACTTTTAGATGCTTTGTATGCTCGCTGCAGGACCGTGCCTGATATGTCACTTATCTAAATATCAGTAATTCTTAATCAATAATAACATTTACACAGAATGAAAGCAGTTTTTTGTGGCTGGATCTCCTGAGTGTGGATGATCTTTGTTTGGAGACAGCATGCTGTCTGTTGTGTTGCACTAGTTGGTGGGACACCGTGTTTGTAGTGGTTACTGGACTAGTAGCCCTGGAGAGCCCCCAGTGCAACCAGAGCAACAGCGCTGCATGTGCAGGATGTCTCATTCACCGACGATCCTCGTGCAGAATGGCCTCCTTCTCACCTGAAGGTAAACTAGGTGCACTACAGATTAGAATCCTTTATTAATCACATCCTCCCACGATGTGCTTAGTGTGATAAAGAGTGTGTCGTGTTACAGCGGAGCATGTGTTTGGCGAAGTCTGGCGGTAATGGTGATTGATGCTAATTTGAAATGTGCCGTTTGGATTTGGCTATGACTTTCAACATTTGATGCCTCTGAGGGATCTTGAATCACATGTATTTAAATCAGTGGTTTCACTAGTGGTGGATATTAGTATCGCTTTAGAAAATAGCCTTAAGCATCCACTTATACTCTACCTGAACCTGGGCTTTCAGTGCATATGATTTATGTATTTTCACACATGATTTTGTGGATACTGCCTCTTAATCATCTATCAGGTGTGTTATGTGTCCTGTTTATTACCGAAGCAAACTGCCTATATATTAGATACAGATTTAAGATGTCAGATTATCTTGGTGTTATCGATGCGAGTGTTGCTAAATTTGAGCGAATCGCTTTGTATCTCAATCCTAACCTTTGTCCCTGACGCTCATCTCAGTGTATTGAGTTACAAACATCACTGCTGGATTTGTAAGCTGTTAACAGTGTTTGAAGCTGATTGTTTAACAGCACGTTTAATGTGTTAAATGCACTGAAAACCGAACTTAAAAATCCACAGTGCAAGATTAGAAATGCATTATTGTGGAGAGGTGATGTACAGTGGGAAAAAAATTATTTGATTTTGTATGTTTGCCCACTGACAAAGAAATTATCAGTCTATAATTTTAATGCTAGGTTTATTTGAACATGAAGTAATAGAACATGAAGTTGTTACGAATTATTTAGGCTACTTTCTTATTTAATTGTATTATTTCTTTGATAGCCTAATGTTTTGCAAGCTGCGTGTTACGATGTTCATGGACGGAATGCTAAAATAAACATGTACATTTGTTAATAGATGTTTGAGCCGCTTTAGTCCATATATATATATATATATATATATATATGGACTAAAACACCGCGTCACCGCCGGTAGTTGGTCCATTACCAAAAATCTGCCACCGTCACAGCCCTACTTGAGCATCGTCTGATGCTGAGACTACTTGGAGAAAATGTAGAGCATTTATTTTTTAGGTTTAACCAATTAGATCACAAGCAGGGCTCTAGACTCATTCTTCCCACTGGTCGCACTTGTGCGACTAACTTTCTCAGTTGGCCGCACGAGCACATCATTTGGTCGCAAATTATTTTTTTTTGATACAACATTTGATTAATCAATGCATGCTGATGAACTTTTATCATAGTTTATAGTTATATGGTAACGAAATTATTCAACATTCAACCCGTTCTTTTTCATCAGTATTATTTGTGATTTAAATTTTGTGACAGGAATTCCTCTTTTTGCTTTCACTTTCACGATCTTGGTGTCACGCTTTACAAGAAAAGATAATTGTCTGTTGTGCTTCTATACACCTTTCACTTTTTAAGACTAAAACAAAAGATGGATTCATTGTTATTCTTAATTAAAAAGCACAACAACAATAAAACAGTACTTTACAATGACAAACTAGCATAACATTTATTAACAAAAACGAATAAGAGGAGGTATGGCATAGGACACATCACATGCTGTATTATACCGACTAATACATAACAGAATGTTTAGCAAACACTGAGGAGTCAAATAATAATAATAATATTAAAAAAATAAGGAAAGCCTCCATTGTGTAACGTGAGGTAAACAGCAAAGATAACAAGCTTTTCAAAACGAAAACAAAAAGTAAAACTAAACTGGCTGTCGCTGACAGGACTTGCATGTTTTCTCTACAAGAATACCAACGTTCACCTTCTCTGGTTTAAGAAGCGGTCTTTTACTTTAGTTTGAAAACCAAATCCTCCGTCGCGCTCGTGCTGACACGGCGAGTGAAAGCACAATGGGCGCGCTGCTCCCGCTCTGCATACGCACCGCTTCTGCGCTGCCTCTGCTCTGCTTACGCGTGCGGTGTGAAACCAGGCTCTACTGAAGTGCTTGCACCTGATCAGTGAAATATTTCTCCTGCTACAATGTGCTGCGGCTGGCAGCGCGCGCGCTTTGGAGCAGCGCAGACCATGCACTCGCACAAGTGCGACCACGTCACATTTTTACTCGCACACTCTCAAAAAATTTTGGTCGCAGTCTAGAGCCTTGACAAGCCTTCTGCAATGACAGCTCTTTTTGAATTGACGTTTTTTCAGAGTTGTTGAGGTGTAGATGCTGTTGTTTCTGTTGTCTCAATGATTTGATGTTAAATTTGAGGACATGATGTGGTCTAGCTGTTGCGTGACATTGTAATGATATGGCTTTGAAATCCTTGTTAGTCTATTCATCCATTTGATTTGATTACTGTTAGATGTTTGGCTTTCAATTTCTTCATAACAGCAGTTAGTTTCACTTTCAGTTCAGGCAGACCTCATTTTGTGTGTTTCAAGACATGAAGGAAACATGAAGAGATGCCAAAAGCCTTCTGTTGCACTGCTGTGTTCATCAAGCTATTATGTAGCTTTGTAGACAACATGGTGTTGAAATGAACCCGGTTTAATATCTTCAATTGTTCCTGCTATCATTGCACGATTGATCAGTGAACATCTTTCATTTCAACATTATAAAATGATTGTTTTGTGTTACTCCACGTTCTCTTTTGATGCATTAAGAAATTCAGCTCAAATCTGTATTTCATATCCATTGCAATCTCAGTTCAGTGCAGTTTAATCTGACTTAAATCTGTCAAAATATCCTCGTTTTTGTCTGGCGTACAAGTCAGTGATACAAATGGAGAGATGCTGTCCTGTGTGTGACCTCCATCAGGGTTTCCATAGCAATGACCATTGAGAATATCACTGCAATATTGTACTGTTGCAAGTAAGTGTATTGTCAGATGTGCCCTTTAGAGATCCCATCAATTACAGAAGCTTTTTCTCCTCAGCTGGTGGACAATTAAAGGACTAGTTCACTCAAAAATCAGCTTTTTCTCACCTTCATCTTGCACCAAAACATTTAACTTTCTAGCTTGTGTGGAACATAGAAGCAGATGTTTAGCAGAATGTTCATGTTGTGTTTTCTTATGCAGTGAAAGTGGATGGTGACGTCAGACTCTGAAAAGGACAAAAATATACAATAAAAATTAAATAGTTTCCACATGTTCTTGTTTTTGTTATAGGAGTAGTAATAAAATTGATAATAAATAGTAATAATTATTTGATCATATTCAGAAATTAGTGTGGGTGTTTTTAATGTTTCAGTTTTCCTATAATGCTAACTATATTTAAAGGGATAGTTCACTTTGAAATTAAAATTTGGTATCTCTCAGCTTACCCCAAGGGCATCCAAGATGTAGGTGTCTTTTTTTCTTCAGTAGATCCAATTTTGATATTTTTAGTTCAAACCGTTCTAGTCTGTCAGTCATATAATGGCAGGTATAGGTCACTGTCTCTGTAAGAGGGAAAAAGAACATGCACAGAGAAATCCAAATTAAACAATTCCCCATCGTAACTACACATTGATGGCCTAAGACACGAAACGAGCGGTTTGTGTGAGAAAACGAACAGTCTAACAGACTAAGCCAGAGCGGGCGCACACACGTCACACACCGGATGCGTGCGCACACTCAGATCACTTGGACATGGTTGTGTACAAGAGGTAAAAAACTATATAAATACTGTTCGTTTTCTCACACAAACCGCTCGTTTCGTGTCTTAGGCCATCAATGTGTAGTTACGATGGGGAATTGTTTAATTTGGATTTCTCTGTGCATGTTCTTTTTCCCTCTTATAGAGACAGTGACCTATACCTGCCATTATATTACTGACAGACTAGAACGGTTTGACTTAAAAATATCAAAATTGGATCTACTGAGGAAAAAAAGACACCTACAATCTTGGATGCCCTTGGGGTAAGTAATTTTAATTTCAAAGTGAACTATCCCTTTAACTAGATTGTCACCTGCTGCTTTAAAAACTTGTGTTTTGGAAAGTAGGGTGGTTTCTGATTAGGGCTGCCACTAACGACTATTTTTATTTCGATTAATCTATCGACTAATTTATCGATTAATTTCCCACAAAAATAAAAACAATTTTACTTAACATTTTATTAAACCAAATGAAATCCAAATTTCTATGAAATCCTTTTTTAAAGCAAAAGTAAAGTGCAACATAGTGCAAGAAGCACGTGTCTATCTCATAGTCCAAATCACTGAAATCAAAGTTCAGTATTATAGTTAAGAATGACAACATATCCACGTGTTCTAGTCTAATAATAAAATTATAATCAAAAAACACTTATTAAAAGGAGTATTTACCAGACGTATTATTTACCAGAATTTATTTAGGTGAAAAATGTAAATGTGCAGTATTTCTGGAAAATAAAATCAATTAATTGGAGATGCTTTTGATTATTAAAATTTAATGGAACCATTAAAATGGAATCCAGAAAATAATGGAAAACAGAATTTGGTACAGATAAAACTGTAAAACTCAATTAGACAGGCATTTTGATTAATACAATTTAATTTAACCGTTAAATAGAGTATAGAATAATGAAAGTGGAAAAAAATGAATTTGGAAATAAAACTGATTTCATAGGGCCCTATAATTATAATAATTTGTTTTGTGGTAATAAAAATAGATGTAAGTGAACAATAGCTTTTAAAATTACTTAAAATACATATATAATAGCAATGATGCAATAATAATTAGTTCAAATAAAGTATCAAAAGCAAGAAATCATATGGTTTTATTGAACAAAACTGTGAAAATACATAATGTATTATAAACAATACAGCTAATGTAGATTATGCATAACAACAAAGGCCTGAAGGGGGCGCCGATGGCCTGACGATTATTTTTAAACAAGCGATCTAATCCTTGTTTAATATTGACCAAGCACCATTTAATTCAAATGTCCACTTAATCTTTAATATTTGGCCATTTCTTGGCCATTTGGCCCAAATGAACGCTATAATAAACCCAAACTCACAACAACATGCAGAGATGTTTGAGACGCTCCACGAAAATGGAATAAATCAATCAATAAATATTTAAACTATTATTTCAGTTAAAGTTTGTTTCAAGTAACAATTTTTAAAATGTTTTTTTTTTTTTTTTTTTTTTTTTAGTTAACTATAATAAGTTCAACAAAAAGAAAAATAGATGTTGGCTTGGCAGCTACCTGAAATAAAGTAAAATAAAATATATATTAGTATAAAATGAAATATAAATGATAAAATAAACCCAAATAATTATTTGTTTATTTCAAGTAACGATTGTTTTTTAATGGATTTAGTGTAACTATAATAACCCTGATTTGAGCCAGTCAGACCAAAAAATATTTAGATCACCATATTTATTTTAGTAACTAGGCTAATACCGCTGTGTGATGTCTACTGTTACCAGTTTCTGAATGAACTCGGCTTTTATGTTCTATCAGCATCCTCTGAAACAAATCTACCGTTTCTATTTGAAGAGGTGCTGTTGGACCTGCGGGAGTCTGGAGAGGAAATACGGTCTGTGTTTGGGCTGCGTCTCGGGTTTCAGGCCTGTCATCAAAGGGATGCCACACGGCTAATTCACCCTGGATGGGTGTCACGGTTCTGGGTGCCTCCTTTGACCCTGCTTCTCGGCATCACCTGCTCCGTTTGCCGCAGCTGCCGAGGAGATCAGCCGTGTGTTTTTGGAGGAGGTCACAGCCTCTCTGCTGTTTTTCTTCCCAGCTGATTCACTGCTGCCTTACAAGTGTGTCGTACAGTGCCTTGATGAGATTTCAATATGCCGTTAAACTCGGAAGTCCAAGTTGTTCCACCTTTTGCTGATCTGAGCGTTTATCCCGGGGAAGTGCGTCAGGAAGAGGACTGCAGTGTTCTTAATCTATCATTCGGCCTGAATTATTGAAGTTGCTTGTTTGAGCTGACTTTCACTGACACTGTAGATGTAGTCTGATTACAGGGAAAACATGAGAGTTAAAACAATTATGCAAATATTGATTATGCATCCACCATATGGTGATTTAGATGAGTTGAAGTACATTCTGGAGCATTGAGGCAAGACCCTGGGAATTGGTTTAGCAGGGAACATGCTGTTTTTCATTATTTCTAATGACAAAGTCTTATACTGGTGTCTGAACACAATTGGTTGAGGTTGTTCTTGATGTGTGGAACAGCCTTTGGGATTTTGGACGTTTGTTTCCCTGGCTGTGTGTGATCATCGTGCTTGGCATTGTGTGAAAAGTTAGTGAAACATCAGTTTGTACACTTTTAAGTGCAAAAAGTATGTTGACAAGACTATTTATTGGTTGAGAAAATGGAGACTTGGAGTGGGACAAAAACTGATTCTCTGATGCATTATGATTCTCTCTTCAGTGATTATGAAAACTTAATTTTATGATGCAAAATTAATGTAAACAGTCAGTTATAATAGTCATTTATAGTGTTGTCACGGTACCAAAATTTCAGTATTCGGTACCAATACCAGTGAAAATCCACGGTTCTCGGTACCAATTTTGGTACCAAAGCAAAACAAAAATATGCTAATTAAAAAACACATTTTTATTAATAAAGTTAAACAAAAATAAACTGCACAAAAACCAATGCCATTCTTTATGCTTATTTAAAATTATTTCAAGTTTTTCCACAAGTAATAAAAGTATGGAAAAAAGTAAAGTTCCACCCAAAAGTTTTTGTCATATTTCTGCTGCTGCTGAAAAACAACTGTAAACTGTTCTGTTTTAGGGTTTGCTGGTGCTTCATGATCTTCCTGCAGCTGTAAAATGAAAATATAATATTAGTAAAGCAGTGGACTGAGTCTGACCAAATGCAACATTATATCATTGACTCCAGCTAAAATATAACATTTCAGTAAATAACAAACCTCAGCTTTTATAATAAATTTAGATAAGATTACATATATTTTAAGACAAGTGTATATCAAATGGAAGGAAACTGTAGTATTAAAACACTTTACAATAAGATTCCATCTTTTAGATAACATGACCTATCAAATAAACAACAGTTATATATTGCAATTATTCTTCTTAGGGTTAATTTCAAAATTTACAAATACATAAAATCAATCAATCAAATTTCAATCTGTTAAAATTATTTAATGCACAATGAACAAACATGAATGATCAAGTGCTTGTATTAAATAACATTCACAAACATTAATTAATGTTGTAAAAATATATTGTTCACTCACTGTAAGTTGATGTTAGATAATAACATGAAGTCATTGTAAAGTCTATACAGGAGATCAAATTTGACTGTACTTTCATTTAATACAAACTGTGTACATATTTAATTTTAAAGGGCTTTTAAACCTGCTAGTTATCCAGCCAAGAATAACAACCTCTAGCAGAAAAAAAAAAAGAAAAAAAAAAGGCCAGAACTGTTTTTTTCTGACGGACTAGTCATTTATAGAAAAAATTACTCTCATTGTGTTTGTCTGGAAAATTTTCAGATACTTAAAGCACTTTTTGTTTGTGTTTCTTTGTTTCCCTTTTTGCTTTATATTTACTTGTATGTTTTGAAGCTATATTTAGTTAGTAGTTCTTAACTTGCCATGGTTTTGATTTATTTTTAATTTGTACATATTTTAAAAAAGTGCTTATAGAAGTAATTGAAAAAATTGCACAAATAAATTAATAATTATTTTCTAAAAGTACTTGTTTTATAAGTAATTTAATAAAAAATGCTCAAATTAATTTTGTATTCTCAATTGGTAAACTCGTTAATTGTTTTGATTTATTATTAATTTGTAATTATTTTTTTAAAGTACTTATTATGCATACTACTTATGATGCAAAATTAATGTAAACAGTCAGTTATAATAGTAATTTATAGAAATATATGTAGAAGAAAAAGAAAGTCCCTCATTGTGTTTGTCTGGACAATTTTCAGATACTTAAAGCACTTTTTGTTCATTGTGTTTCTTTGTTCCCCTTTTTACTTTATATTATATTTACTTGTATGTTTTGAAGCTATATTTAGTTAGTAGTTCTTAACTTGCCATGGTTTTGATTTATTTTTAATTTGTACATATTTAAAAAAAGTGCTTATAGAAGTAATTGAAAAAATTGCACAAATAAATTAATTATTTTCTAAAAGTATTTATTTTATAAGTAATTTAATAAAAAATGCTCAAATTAATTTTGTATTCTCAATTGGTATACTCGTTAATTGTTTTGATTTATTAATTTGTAATTATTTTTTTTAAAGTAATTATAATTAAGTAATTTAATATGCACAAATAAATTTGATAATCAAAGTCGGTAAACTCATTAATACAAAAGAAAAAAAAATAGATCAATGAATTTTGGAATCAGATGGTGATTAATTTCGGAAATGCATCATGAGTTGCCTAAAGATTCCCACACTTAATGCAGACTGACATACATTCAGTGTAAAAAGCATGCACGGATGTATACGTTGCAAATAGTATGTCATACATATTAACATTGAGTCTTGGAGGCTTTGTTATCTGGGATGCTCTTATCCTAATTTTGCATACTTTATAGAACATAAGTTCAGGCTTCTGTCCATAAATGTCTGCAAATATTGTTCTGTCCATCAATGAACTGAGCTGTTCTTCCCAAAAACAGAATAAAGTGCTTTTATGTGGATGAATTCTTGTTTATCTGATGTGACCTTTGGTGTTGATGTTAAATGTAAAGGTGTGCTAAATAATTTTTTATTATTTGTCTTTATGAGCTCTATATTTAACTTTTCTTTTTCAGATGAGGAAGTTCCTGCCGAGATGGTTGCAGAAGAATCTGGTCAAGGCGCTCAAAATAGTCCGTACCAACTTCGAAGAAAATCTCTGTTACCGAAGAGAACAGCTTGTCCAACAAAGACCAACATGGAGGTGCGTAAATGCTGCTAAACACCAGATGAAAACGTTAGGAAGTTTTAATTTAGATGTCTGCAAAAACAGCAGCTTTAATGCAAAATAAAAGTTTATTTTTACCCAATTTCAGGTTTATCAGTTTTTTTCTCCATTTTTAAAATTTGACGTGGTCGCACTTGTGCGAGTGCATGGTCTGCGCTGCTCCAAAGCACGCGCGCTGCCAGCCGCAGCACATTGTAGCAGGAGAAAGATTTCACTGATCACGTGCGAGCGCTTCAGTAGAGCCTGGTTTCACACCGCACGCGTAAGCAGAGCAGAGGCAGCGCAGAAGCGGCGCGTATGCAGAGCGGGAGCAGCGCGCCCATTGTGCTTTCACTCACCGCGTCAGCACGAGCGCGAAGGTGCGCGCAGCAGATGGAGCGCAACGGAGGATTTGGTTTTCAAACTAAAGTAAAAGACCGCTTCTTAAACCAGAGAAGGTGAACATGTTGGTATTCTTGTAGAGAAAACATGCAAGTCCTGTCAGCGACAGACAGTTTAGTTTTACTTTTCTTTTTGTTTTCATTTTGAAAAGCTTGTTATCTTTGCTGTTTACCTCACGTTACACTATGGAGGCTTTCCTTATTTTTTTATATTATTATTATTTGATTCCTCAGTGTTTGCTAAACATTCTGTTATGTATTAGTCTGTATAATACAGCATGTGATGTGTCCTGTGCCATACCTCGTCTTATTCGTTTTTGTTAATAAATGTTATGTAAGCTAGTTTGTCATTGTAACGTACTGTTTTATTGTTGTTCTGCTTTTTAATTAAGAATAACAATGAATCCATCTTTTGTTTTAGTCTTAAACAGTGAAAGGTGTATAGATATAAGCAAAACAGACAATTATCTTTTCTTGTAAAGCATGACACCAAGATCGTGAATTTGAAAGTGAAAGCACACGAAAAGAGGAATTCCTGTCACAAAATTTAAATCACAAATAATACTGATGAAAAAGAACGGATTGAATGTTGAACACTTTCGTTACATATAACTATAAACTATGATAAAAGTTCATCAGCATGCATTGATTAATCAAATGTTGTATAAAAAAAATAAAAATAAAGTTGCGACCAAATGATGTGCTCGTGCGACCAACTGAGAAAGTTAGTCGCACAAGTGCGACCAGTGGGAAGAATGAGTCTAGAGCCCTGATTACATAACCCTACTTTGATTTATTGCCGCAGAATTATCTGTTATTTTGTAAATTCAACATTTTTATTCTGCAATTCTGTCCGTGTTTTCCACATTGCAAAAATCTGGTAGCCCTACATGCAAGAAATAAAAAGAGTTAAAGCAGCATGAATGTTCTGTATTTGAGGTTAAATATCTCTTCTTGTTCAAAGGGTGCTTCCACGTCAACGACAGAAAACTTTGGGCATCGGGCAAAACGTGCCAGAGTGTCAGGAAAATCCCAAGATCTGCCTGGTAATGCACAGCAGACTGGATTCTGCTCACAGCTGAAATGTTGTGATATCAGCTTCAGTTGATTTTTCATTAATGCCGGTTCTCTTGCGCCCCAGTCACCCCAGCGGAGCAGTACCTGCAGGTGAAGCTTCCGGACGAGGTGGTTCTGAAAATCTTCTCCTATCTGTTGGAGCAGGACCTGTGTCGAGCGGCCTGTGTGTGTAAACGCTTTAGTGAACTGGCCAATGACCCCATCCTCTGGTAGGTTAGTTTACTGGACTAAAATGCATGTGTGTTTATTTTTCTCAATCAACTAAACAGCCATTTTAGCCAAAAATATTCAATATGTTTAATGCAAAAATAAAACGCAAAGAAGTTACAGTAAAAATATGATCAAGGCGTAATTTCCATGCTTGAAGTTGAGTACAAGGAAGAATGTTGAATCATTTTACATTTATGCATTTAGCAGACACTTTTATCCAAAGTAACTCAGTCCATTTCAGTAGATTTTATATATTTTCATTGATATGCACTAGTACAACATAAACAGCAATAAAGAGCATCTACTTCAATAATTTAATAAATGACATTAAAATAGAGACTTTTCATAGAGACTTTTTTGAACAGATTTATATAGATAGATCAGTTTTTAACGAATTCATTGAATTGACTTCATGGAAATTAATCAAATTTAGCAGCTCAAAAGCCTTTCAGAGGCTTTATGAATAAGTACAGGATTATAAGGGATATATTGAAAATAAAAGCAGTATTTATCTAGTTATTTACTTCAATTTAATATATGAAAAAAGTAGTGCTGTTAAACGATTAATTGCGATTAATTGCATCCAAATTAAAGTATTTGTTTACCTTTATATATGTGTTCACTTTGTATATTTATTATGTATATATAAATACACACTCATACAGTATATATTTAGAAAATATTTACATGTATATATTTATATAATTTATATTATATATAAAGGTTTAATATACAAATATAAAAATGTTCTTAAATACATGCATGTGTGTGTATTTATATATACATAATAAATATACACAGTACACACACATATATTTTGTAAACAAATACTTTTATTTTGGATGCAATTAATCGTGATTAATCGTTTGACAGCACTAGAAAAAAGCAATATTTCTTCACTCAATGACTCAAATAAATAATTGAATCAAAGTTTTTAGCCAGTTCATTGAATAGGACAGTTTGAACTGATTCATGGAAATGGCAACTCTAAAGCTTTTTTGCCACTGAAGTTAAAATCAGAGACTTTATAAATACATCTGTCATAACATTTTTATATGGTATTGAAAAGGATGGCTTGCAAAAGTTGTGTAATAGCCAAATAAAAAAAAAAATATATATATAAATTTGTCAACCCACACATCTTCAAACTTATTTGAGTGATGACTCAAACAAATCAGTAAATTACAGTTTTGAATCAATGAATTGAATTGGACAGCTTGAACGGATTCATGGAAATTAATCAAATTAGCAACTCTGAATTTGTCTAATAGCCAAATAGATATCACAAAGTTGTTTCATTTTACATTGGCACTGTTATTCAATACATTGTCTACCATGGTGCATGAATATGGTGATCATTCAGTAGCAGGGTAATGCTATCTAATACTGTCAGAGTGGTGTTTTGTAAGGGTCACTGATCTTTATTCTTCTCATCCGGTCTGCAGGAAGAGACTCTACATGGAGGTTTTTGAGTACACGCGTCCCATGATGCACCCCGAATCTGGGAAGTTCTACCAGATCAACTCAGAAGAGTATGAACAGCCCAATCCCTGGAAGGAAAGCTTTCAGCAACTGGTGCTGTTCCTCTCATTCATTTCTAATAGGTTTTGTGCTGAAAACAGTCATAATTTAGTATTTAATGACCATTTAACACACTCTCTATGACCTTTTGGAATTAAATGTACTGTTTTTGTTTTTCTCATTTGACTTCGTGTTATTGTCAATTTAATAGTAAAACAATGCATATCTAAGAATGAGAGATTTAGTCTTTTCCCCCTGAATCCGAAAGAGGACAGATGGCGTGGTAATGTGATAATTAGGGAGCTCTCGATGTCAGTAATCATCAGTTTCATCAGTGAGCTTTATGAGAGCATATTTCTGAAGAAACACAGACTGATGGATCCCTGACCTTTGTGTTTGCAGTATAAAGGCGCTCACGTGAAGCCCGGCTTCGCAGAACATTTCTACAGCAACCCGGCCAGATATAAGGGACGAGAAAACATGCTGGTAAGTCCGAGATTATCTATTGATGCATTATATGGCTCGTTCGTTAATTATACACAGAAATGGCTTGTATCTTGTATAAAATGGTGGCAACAGCAATGACATTTCATAAATTATTACATTTATGTATAATAATAATGACAACTAGAATTAAAAAAATGAAATGAAAAAATACACGTTTTTTGGTTGGTTGGTTAAAAACTTTTCCTAGACTGTGTGATAATTTAATGTCTAGATATAATTGGACTTCAAGCAAGTTGAGGGACTTTGATTTTTTTGTCACCCACCAGGCAGAAATCATGCACTTTTTTTTTTTTTTTTTTTTTTTAAAGTAACAGCCCACCTCCCATTCCTTTCTGTAGCACAAACTCTGCAGGACAAGTTAAATATGTAATGCTGGGAGGTTGTTCTAATAACAGCTTCAAATTTGGCTTGATCCTTATTTAGAGATGCCGTGATCTGTTTTGTAATCCTGCTTTTCACTTTTTCCTCAGTATTATGACACCATTGAAGACGCTCTGGGAGGAGTTCAGGAAGCGCACTTTGACGGTTTGATATTTGTCCATTCTGGGATCTACACAGACGAATGGATCTACATCGAGTCGCCCATCACAATGATTGGCGCTGGTATGAGTACGCATATGAGTCTTTAGCCATGTCAATATTTACGTACAGTACCATTCAAAGGTTTGAGGATGGAATGATTTTTTTATTAGTGCTGTCAAACAATTAATCGCATCCAAAATAAAAGTTGTTGTTTACATAATAAATTTGTGTGTACTGTGTATATTTATTATGTATATATAACAACACACACATGCATGTATATGTTTAAGAAAAATGTTACATTTATATATTAAATATATTTATATATTACATAAATTATATGAATATAAATATATACATGTAAATATTTTCAAAATATATGCTGTATGTGTGTGTATTTATATATACATAATAAATATACACAATACACACACACATATATAATGTGAACTAAAACTTTTATTTTGGATGCGATTAATCGTTTGACAGCACTATTTAAAAAAAAAATATTTCTGAAAGAATTCTCTTCTGCTCACCCAGGCTGCATTTATTTGAACAAAAATACAGTAAAAATTGTGAAATATTATTACAATTTAAAATAACTTTTTTCTATTTTAATATATTGTGGAATGTAATTTATTCCTGTGATCAAAGCTGAATTGTCAGCATCATTACTCCAGTCTGTAGTGTCACATGGTCCTTCAGAAATCATTCTAATATGCTGATTTGCTGCTCAAGAAATATTACTTCTCATTATCAGTGTTGAAAACAGTTGTGCTGCTTCATATTTTTGTGGATTTTTTTTTTTCAGGATTCTTTTTAATTAATAGAAAATTAAAAGGAACAGCATTTATTTGAAAATCTTTTGTAACATTATAAATGTTTTTATTGTCATTTTTGATTAATTTAATGCACATCTTTTGCAAATCTTTCAGACCCGAAACTGTTGAATGTTTTCTATTGAATGTAGAGATTTTCTCCTGTATAACCTAAATATTAATCGTACATCTGCTTTTGCAGCTCCGGGGAAAGTAGCGGATAAAGTCATCATCGAGAACACTAGAGATTCAACGTTTGTGTTCATGGAGGGGTCAGAGGACGCGTATGTAGGATATATGACAATAAAGGTGAGTTTCTTCATATGCCAAGAAGGTTAAAGGAAAAGGTCACCTAAAATGAAATTCCTGCTCAGGAACACAGACAGGAATTATTGCAACCATTTTAGGTAGTTGTGCATAAGATATATGTAATGGGTTTCTATTGCAGTTCAATCCTGATGACAAATCAGCTCAACATCACAATGCTCATCACTGTCTGGAGATCACTGTCAACTGCAGCCCCATCATTGACCACTGCATCATCCGCAGTACCTGCACAGGTTGACCACAGCTTCTTCTGTCTTTTTCCTCCAAATGTGTTGGTTTTCCTTCATTCATATATTGCATGTTTGTTGTAGTGCTCAATAGTGAGTTCAGAAGTCAATCATCATCATTACTGTTGCTCATACTTGTGGTTAGGGATTTTACTGTATAATTTTACTGTATTTGTTGGGGAATTTACTGCATAATGCAGAATGTTACAAAATGTTGAAAATTTTTGGATCAAAAGTAGGGCTGTGCACTTTATCAACTAGTGTATGTAATCGTACAGTAGAATGTAATAATAAAATTAAACCTCTCTTGTGCATTTTTTTTTTTTTTTAATTTAAGAAAAAGTTAAATTTTAATTTTCAAAATATTAAATTAAATTGTTAATGTTTTATGCCTTCATTTGATTACCACAGATAAGTGTCTATTAAATCATAAATCCAGAAAACCCCCCCAAAAAAACCAAACATAAAAATCCTAGGGCTGTATTATTTGCAGAAAAATTAATAAATTATTAAAGTTTTTATGAATACAACTAATATTTGTACAACTAAGGAAACAATTTTTTTTTAGGTTTTTTTAAAATTCTTGTATTATTGTATAAGTTTTATGATTTCTGTTAATTACACATGCTTTGTAATAACCAAAATTTAATTAACCATTAAAATGGAAACCAGAAAAATTTTAATGGAAAAAACAGAATCCATAAAATTACAATGCAAGAAAACAGAATTTGGGTTAAAATGAAAGTAATTTCACAGGGCCTTACTTTAACCCTAAGGGCCAGTTCACACAGAACACACTTTCGCATACCATTGTTCTGCTTTTTAATAGTTTTTTTCGGAGTTATCATGCTTAATTTGTCCTTTGTGCATATGAGCATAAATTGTGTAAATTTTGAGATTTTGAATAGCGGTTTAATGTGTGAAGCCCTTCGGTTGAGCTATGTGGTGTCTGATGCTGACGGTGGTGTGTTGTCTTCCTGCAGTGGGCTCAGCAGTGTGTGTGAGCGGCCAGGGAGCATCACCCACCATCAAACACTGTAACATCAGTGACTGTGAGAACGTGGGGCTCTATATCACAGACCATGCGCAGGTAATATGAAGCTCTGTCTGGAATATGCCCTCAGATTGGTTTCTGTGGTAGATGAATCGCAGTGTTTAGCGGTCGCTCTCTCCGTTTGCTCTGCAGGGCATTTACGAAGACAACGAGATCTCCAATAATGCTCTAGCAGGGATCTGGGTGAAAAACCATGGCAACCCCATCATCAGACGGAACCACATCCATCACGGCAGAGATGTCGGGGTGTTCACGTTTGACCACGGCATGGTACAAACCTCTCCTTCTCTACACACCACAATGACTCCGTCAGATGTGTGTTTGTGTCTAAGTGTTAACAGTTGCATTTTTTTCCCCCTTAAATGTCCACAGACTGACTTTAATAAGAAAGAGAGAAATGGGGGATATTTAGAATTAGGCTAATTATAAATACAATTAATTAAAAAAATATATAAATATTATGCATTTATTATCTAATTTTTATATTTTAAGTTGAGCAGTTTTAGCTTTTTCAATTAACAAAAGCAATTTAAAATTTTTCTGTTATTTTAGTATTATTTATATACTATAGTATTTATTAATGTTTTAAATTGGCTTTTATTTTTTCAGTTTTCATTTTAATTTAAGAGTTTAACTTTTAGTAATTTATGTTGTGCTTTTGTCATTTTTATTAGTTTTTTATTTTTCTATTTAACTTGATTTTATTTCTATTTTGAGTTTTGTCTTTTTAAAAACTTTGAAAAAATAGAAATGTTGCCTTGGCAACGAGCTGAAATATTCAAAGTTGAGGTACTAAAAGTACTTCATGACAGCTAAATAGAAATACAAAAAACTAATAGATAATAAATCACTAAATGTTAAACTAAAATTAAAATGAAAACATATGAAAATATAAAAGGCAATTCAAAATATTAATAAATACTATTATAGTATATAAATAACACTAAAATAACTAAAAACATTATTTTTGTTGAAAATATATAAATATTAGATGAAAAACTTAAAATACAAATATAAGATAAAAAAATTAAGTTTGTTTTTCATCTAATCTTTATGTATTCAGCTTTGTTCAATTAACAAAAAAAAATGAATAGCTTTCTACTTGAGTTTATTTGTTTGTGTTAACATTGTTTGTTTTTTTTACTTTTTTTTGTTTATTTTTTAAATATATCTATATAGTTTCTTAATTTTCATTTCAGTTTTAGTTTTTTACATCAAGTTAAATTAAATGAAAATGAGAAATGTTGCCATGGTAGTGTAAATATAATATAATATTTGATCATATATATTAATAAAATGCATTTTTGATAATATTTTGAATTTATTTTTTATTCTCATATTTGCTGTTTTCGTCTTGATTTGTATTAGTTTTAGTAATTGTTTATTTTTATTCGTTTTTTTAATGTCTATATAGTTTTTATGAATTTTTATAAGTTTTAGTTATTTTTGTACATCAAATTGAAGTTGAATATTTAAACTAACTTCAGCTAACTGAAAAAAAAAAAAAAAAAATTGTTTAAATTTTATTTCAGTTAGTTTTTTCAAGTAACAATTTTTTTTATGGTTTTAGTTAACTAATTGTGAACTTTGCAAAACAAGACTTGGAAGTGTGTTTTTAGTGACTCTCTGGCTCCCTCTGCAGGGCTACTTTGAAAGCTGCAGTATCCACAGGAACCGGATAGCAGGTTTCGAGGTGAAGGCGTATGCTAACCCTACGGTAGTGCGCTGCGAGATCCATCACGGACAGACGGGCGGCATCTATGTGCACGAGAAGGGCCGAGGCCAGTTCATCGAGAACAAGATCTATGCAAACAACTTTGCGGGCGTGTGGATTACCTCAAACAGTGACCCCACGATCAGGTGAGAGACTCCTCAATAAACACGTCTAATCATATCATACTGCTATATCTGTACAGTTACACTGTTTATGCTCCGTTATAACCCCTCTTTTGATCAATCACAGGGGTAACGCCATATTCAATGGCAACCAGGGTGGTGTTTACATATTCGGCGATGGCCGAGGTCTCATTGAAGGGAACGACATCTATGGCAACGCTTTAGCTGGAATCCAGATCCGGACCAACAGCTGCCCAATCGTCCGGCACAACAAGATCCACGACGGACAGCATGGAGGCATTTATGTGGTGAGTGAACAGACAAAAACACCTACCAGTCGTATTTTAGTACAAGGTTAGAAATTAAAGGCATAGTTCAGCCAGAAATGAAAATTGTCATCATTTACTTGCCTTCAAGTTGTTCCAAACCTGTATGAGTTTCTTTCATCTGTTGAACACCAAAGAAGATATTTTGAAGAATGTTGGTGACCAAACAGTTGCTGGTAGCCATTAACTTCCATAGTTTTTCTTTTTTTCCATAGAATGGAAGTCAATGGGTACTATCAACGGTTTGGTTACCAACATTTCTCAAAGTATCGTTTATTATATATTTTTATATTTGTACATTTTATATTATAATGTATATTTCTACTTTTTGTATGAGCAATTTTTATAATTACCTTATTAAATGTATCTGTGTTGTCTTAAGTAATGCTTATTAAACCACGCACTTTTTCATGCATTAGAAAAGCAAGACTTCACATTGGTTATCTTAGTAGGATTAAAACAAAATGTTTTTTTAAATTGGGAATTAATAATATACTGAAAGCAAGCAAAGAACGTTCCCCATTATTGAAACACTCATTGACCTCAAAATCACCAACTTGTGTGCAGTTTTCCAGTTGATTGTGCACTACAACATAGATATTTTTGTATTTTATATTTATTTTTATTGCATTTTTAATGCAATAAAATAATGTACGATTTGTTTTTAGATTTATATTATTTATTAGTTTGTCAATATTATTTATTTATGCATTTATTATTATTATGCATTTTTATCTTTATTTATTTTATATTATCATTACTAGTTATTTTTATATTAGATTATTTAGTTTATTATTTTTATATTATTGACTAATGTGCTTTTGCAAAAACTCACATTATGATCAGTAAAGCTGATTATGCTGCATAATGTTTTTACATGTATGCAATTTGTTGTTTATGATGAATTTAACCACAGCAGTCATAATTGATTTAGTGTAATTGTGCGGGGTCATGTTTTGCCCCAGTATCTTGAAATTGTGGGGCACATTTGCCCCAAGCCCATGTTAATTCCCAACCCTGTTCTGGTCACCCAGGTTGCTCACTAAAGCATCGCTATAGACTGATTGTCCCGTCTCTCTGTGGTCTGTTGCAGCATGAGAAGGGTCAGGGAGTGATCGAGGAGAACGAGGTGTACAGTAACACATTGGCCGGTGTGTGGGTGACCACGGGCAGCACACCTGTACTGCGCAGAAACAGGATACACAGCGGAAAACAGGTGCGTGCGCTTCACTTCCCTCGCTCTGTGACCTGATTCCACATGCAAGCTCGATATGGACTTATGGTCTCATGCAGAGATTGTGAGGTGTCCCTTTTATGAAGGTAAAACAGTTGCAAAACTCTAGAGCTTGTTGATTTGAATGTGATAACTTGTCATATTAATGTTCATATTTGTAAGTTGAAATTTACACTCACAGCCTTTGGATTTGCTCACACAGACAATAATCAAAACACCCATGTTGTGAATTCGAAGTTGCAGATTATTAGTTACAAATGTGTAAAATGACATTCACAAAGAAAATGACAGACACGCATGTGTACGACATATTTACTTTTGCACTTTACTTCGGTTTTGCTGAACAACCTCAAGTCGGCACTTACAGCCTCTCAGATCTGGCAGTACAACTTCAAATCCTAGCGCTTTGACTTTTGCTACTCCTTTCGTGTTATTCCTGTGGCAAAACTCACTTGTGCACTTGTAAATGCAGATGCGAGAGAGCAGAACCGGGGGTGGGGCTGGGGTGGGAATGAAGCTACTTTATTGGCCGATGCCTGACCAGTAACATCGGATGTTTTTTTTTGCGTGATGACGTCACGCAGTAGCAGCAGCGACAGCCAGTGTTTTGGTAGAAGAGCCGGCTTTTGGGAAAATGCTGGCTGCTGGGAAGCCGTGGTGGATCAGGATACTCCATTCGCATCCTCCCGGCTCCCACAGCAGACTCTGCTGTATTGTAGGCCTAATGGTCTGTTTTATACAGTGATGTCCATTCTAAATATGCAATTCCTTTTAGCAACAAATGGTCTGCTTAAAGGGGTGGTTGACTGCTTTTTTTCTAGGCTTGATTGTGTTTATGGGGTACAGTGTAACATGTTCATGCTTAGTTTTTAAAAAACTGCCTTATTATTCATGTATGCTGTCTCCGTTGTCATTTGAACGACCGGTTGACTTCCTGTTTCTATGATACCACTCCCTCCTAAATACGCAATGGGCACAGATTGATGAGCTGGCCCAGTGTATTGTGATTCGTTAAACACGTATTGCACATTGTGCAAAACGTCACGCCCCTTACGGGCAATAGTTGCATGTGCTCCGGTGGAAAAGCCGTGCAACATAGCCTCGCCCCATTTGTTTGTTCCCGGGGGTGGGGTTTATGTAAATTTCAGGGTTTGTGATGTCACCAACCCTGGAAGTAGCTCGTTGTAGTCCCTATCAGTCGTAATTGTAGGCATTAAACAGACTTTATTTAAAAGACAATATCTCCGTTTGCATTGAACTTTCAGCGTCGTAACTTTGCAGATATTGTTTATGCGCAAACAGCAACATTACACACTAACAAAAGTTAAAAAAGTGAAATTGCAACCAACCACCCCTTTAAGGGTTCTTATGGCAAAAAAAGCTGCTATTTTTAAATGAATGAATATAATATAACGTATTTTTATTGACATTAATAATATTACACTGTGAAATAATAACTCTTTTGAAGACTTAAGCCAGATACAGTTGTAGAGTTTTTAGCGAAAATAAAATTTAAAAACTTAATATAATTTATTATATATATATATATTTTTTTTTTGGGCATGGCGTTAAACAAACAAACACTGTGAAATACTAAGATTATTAACTGTGGTAGCGCTGCTCGATGTTTTCACTAAAAGCTCTTTGCCTGGAAGCAAAGGTGCCAGTTGTGTGATGTCATCACTTAGTGACGGCATGCACAAAACATGAAATAAACTGTACAAATGTGTCTGTGGCCTAATAACATTTTTGTAACCTGTGCCGTTGTGATAGTTGTGTTATCCTCAGTTTCTTGTGTAAATAAATTACAATGGTAGACTTGAAGTGAAAAAGCATGCAAGAGCATGAAAAAAACCAAATGTTGTCTGTTCTTTGACCATGTGATACACTGTGGACCTGGATAAACATCAGTTTGAAACACATCAAACTATTGTATAAAGGTCTTCCAAACAGAATTATTTGTATGATCAAATGTGCTGGCCTAACTAAGTAAAAGGTTTATGGGCAACTTCATGAGCAAAGTATAAATACAATGGTTTTGGCATACACATACTGCTGAATAAACTAAGCAACCCACTTTATATTTGTTATTATTTTTTTTACAAATGTGCTTATTGGATAAAGCTGTTAAACACATTTTATGTGTTGACCTGTTCTGTTTACTTGATATATTACATTCCTATCATGCACCATATTGGTAAGTTACTATCTTACCTTCATCAGTTTTTGTCCCGTTTCATTTTCACTTGTGCCTTAATAGCTTTATATTGGCATTAATGGACATTATATAAAGTGGTTAAACAAATTCCCATGCTTTATTTATACTGCAATATGCAGTAGGATATATTATATATATATATATAATGAAAGATGTTGCATTATTTGTCTACCAAATAATACTTGAATGACAAGATGAA
Organism: Schizothorax lantsangensis; assembly: GCA_027422415.1. Lineage (NCBI taxonomy): Eukaryota > Metazoa > Chordata > Actinopteri > Cypriniformes > Cyprinidae > Schizothorax > Schizothorax lantsangensis. Next base: position 31,923,836 of record CM049852.1, on the reverse strand, counting down.
TGCATTGTCTTTAATAAAATCCTGTAAAAGCTAAGGATATTCAATGAAAATAGTTTCCAGCATTTTACAAATAACTGATACATAATGTTTCTTTCGATCAATAAAGTGGCTTCATTCCCACCCCAGCCCCACCCCCGGTTCTGCTCTCTCGCATCTGCATTTACAAGTGCACAAGTGAGTTTTGCTACAGGAATAACACGAAAGGAGTAGCAAAAGTCAAAGCGCTAGGATTTGAAGTTGTACTGCCAGATCTGAGAGGCTGTAAGTGCCGACTTGAGGTTGTTCAGCAAAACCGAAGTGCAGAAGTTTTCTTTATGTGAATGTCATTTTACACATTTGTAATTATTAATCTGCAACTTCGAATTCACAACACGGTATTTTGATCATTGTGTATACAAGTTATCACATTCAAATCAACAAGCTCTAGAGCATGGGTCTCCAACCCTGCTCCTGGAGAGCTACCATCCTGAAGATTTCAGCTCCAACCCCAATCAAACACACCTGAACCAGCTAATCAAGGTGTTCAGGGCTACTTGATAATTACAGACAGGTGTGTTGCAGCAGGGTTGGAACTGAAGTCTGCAGGATGGTTGCTCTCCAGGAGCAGGGTTGGAGATCCCTGCTCTAGAGTTTTGCAACTTTTTAACCTTCACACCCTTCTGGCATTTTATGACTCAAAAGACCAAACCTGGCACAGGCTCAGAATTGCATTTGGGATGGAGTTCTACAGTCGGGTCCATATATATTTGGACACTGACAAAATTTTCTGTCTGCCACCAGAATAGAGTTAAAATGAAACAATCAAGATGAAATTGTAGTGCAGACTTTAAGCTTTAATTCCAGGGGTTGAACAAAAATATATCATAAAATGCTTTGGAATTACAACCATTTTTATACACAGTCCCCCCATTTTCAGGGGCTCAAATGTACTTGGACAAATAAATATAATTATAAATAAATTGTTCATTTTTAATATTTTGTTGAGAATCCTTTGCAGGCGATGACTGCCTTAAGTCTGAACTCATGGACATCAGCAGAGACTGGGTTTCTTCTTTGTGATGCTTTGCCAGGTCTTTACTGCAGCTGACTTCAGTTGTTGTTTGTTTGTGGCTCTTTCTGTCTTTAGTTTTGTCTTCAGCGAGTGAAATGCTGCTCAATCGGGTTCAGATCAGGAGATTGACTCGGCCATTACAGAATATTCCACTTTCTTATCTTCAAAAACTCCTGGGTTGCGTTTTGGGTCACTGTCCATTTGTACTATGAAGCGCCATCCAATCAACTTTGCTCCATTTGACTGAATCTGGGCAGAGAGTATATCTCTATACACTTCAGAATTGATCCGGCTGCTTCTGTCTTCTGTCTCATCATCACTAAACACTTCTGTCTTCTGTCTCATCATCACTAAACACTTCTGTCTTCGGTCTCATCATCACTAAACACTTGTGTCTTCTGTCTCATCATCACTAATCAGCAGTAACTCAGAGCCACTGGAAGCCATGCAGCTCATGATCACACTGCTCCATGTTTCACAGATGATGCTGTATGCTTTGATCATGAGCTGTTCCAAGCCTTCTCCATACTTTTCCAGAAGTGGTCTGGCTTTTTTTAGATGTTTTTTGGCAAAGTCTGATCTGGTCTTGTTTGCAGCTTGTGGTGAAGCCTCTGTATTTGCTCTGGTGAAGTCTTCTCTTGATTGTAGACACGTCTGTTTTGTTTTTGAAGCCTAACAATCATCTGTTTCTCTTGTATGGAGAGATTCTTTGACCGCATGATGTGGTTCACAGCAACAGTTTCCAAATGCAAATGACACACTTAGAATCAACTCCAGAACATTTACCTGCTTAATTGATGTAGAAATAATGAAGGAATAGCCCACATCTGTCCATGAAACAGCTTTTGAGTCAACTGTCCAATTACTTATGGTCCCTTGAAAAAGGGGGGAGGTACATATTAAAGAGCTGTAATTCTTTAACCTTTACTCCCAATTGTGATGAGAATATCCTCAAATTAAAGCTCAGAGTGTGCACTTTAAGCCCATATTCATTATATAACTGTAACTTGAATATGTTTTGGTCAACAGCAAAAATAATAAAAATGGTGTCAGTGTCCAAATAAATATGGACCTAACTGTACGTCTAAAGCCTCTGAGATCTCTAGATTATCTTGAAGTGATTTTGTAAATGTGTTTTTGTCCACAGGTGGGCGTTTATTTCTATGATAATGGTCACGGAGTGCTAGAAGACAATGACATCTATAACCACATGTACTCTGGAGTTCAGATCAGGTCAGTGACTTAAGCATTATCATGTAGGGCTGGGCAATACTTCAATTTTATTTTCAGTTTCAGTGGTAATGAAACAAGATAAATCAACATGAAAATATTGTGCCTCATTGCATTTCACATTTTTCACATTCCATTTCACATTCCATTTTTTTTTGTGGATGTTGAATAAATGCTCAGTGGTTGTGGAAGCGCACTACAACATAGTCTGTTATTTTGTATCTCATTTATTTTATTTATTAGTTTTATTTATTTATTTAATTGATTATTTTTATTAGAATAATAATAATATTATTTTGTTGTTTTATTTTATTTATATTAACATTATTTATTTTATATTGAATTATTTAATTTAATATATTATTTTACATTTTATTTAAAATTGTTTATTTTTATTATTTATTTATTAATTATTAATGTATTTGTTTATTTTTTACATTTATTTTCACAGTTCAAGGAATGCCACTGTTAAAAAGACAAGTTTAGTTTAATGCAACATAATACAACTATCTTTTTCAGTTTTATCCATTGTATTTTTTTATTTTATATTTTTATTATTTATTATTTATGTAATTAACTTGTACATTATTATTTTTAATTAATTATTTTTATATTAATTTTTTTTATTACATAAAATATGATTTATTTATTTTTAAAAGATGAGTTTATGAAGTTGAATGATGTTTCCAAAGTCAGTGAGTAGTTGTGTTAAGTAATCGTGATTATGAGTTTCACCATAATTGAGCAGCTACAGACTTGTGGAGTTATAACATGACTTTTAAAAAATATATATTTTTTTGTATTTCTTGTAGAACTGGCAGCAATCCCAAAATTAGGCGGAATAAGATCTGGGGTGGACAGAACGGAGGAATTCTTGTTTACAATTCAGGTAATATTTCCGTCATTGCCTTTTGATGTCTTGCTTGATATAAAGGCTCATGTTTCTATATTTCAGATAAATAAGTGTCCCCTTAATCTCTTGTCAGGTTTAGGCTTTATTGAAGACAATGAGATCTTTGACAACGCCATGGCCGGGGTTTGGATCAAGACCGACAGCAACCCCACGCTCCGCAGAAACAAGATCCACGACGGGCGGGACGGAGGAATCTGTATATTCAACGGAGGACGAGGTGATGCTCCTCTTCTCATATAATCTGCTCTGTTCTTCTGTGCGCTTCAGCTTCATGAGGAGGTTTTTTATGCTGCAGGGTTACTGGAGGAGAACGATATCTTCAGGAACGCTCAGGCCGGAGTCCTCATCAGTACTAACA